>CM076570.1:432374800-432974800 GCA_034641835.2 Pinus albicaulis | reverse complement strand
AATCTGGAAAATATGAGAAAATGGGTTTGTTAACAATATATCCAATTTTTTATATCTAAAAATTTTTCTCCAGATTCAAATTATTATAAAATTCATATGCGGGTCTTGGAGTTAGTTTGGTAAAAAAGGACTGTGTTTCACGAGTTCTAGAACCTTGCAAAAAGAGCCAGGCAACCAACTTTGGCCACGATTTCCTAGGATTTGGATTTGAATGAGAAAAATAAAAGAGAGTTTTTTGTTTCAAATATAGACAACTAGGCTACCTCTGAACCACTTTCCAAAATTCTCAATGGTTAGTAAGATATGTGAATATCTCTGAGGTCGGTTTGTTAAAATTGTTCAATTTTCCAAAATTGAGGAAAATGAATAATTCGATTTGTAAATCTTATAAAATAGCTCAGCCATGGCTTGTATGGAAATTGTTTGATGTTATTGAAAGGAATAGAAGCAAGGAAGGAATAAATGATGTATTGAAGCTTTGTTGTAATCATAATTGCATCTTAATTTAATTTTTCTCCATCTCTAAATTCATTGTAAGTATTACATTTGCATTTTAATTACATTTTACTGAGTTAATTTTTCTTTCTCCAGGCGTGCCAAGGATCCACCACATCTGAAACCAAGCTCTATAGTTAGATTATATCTAGGAGTGGTTTATTGTGTAATCTTATATAGTTCTAAACCGAGTGTTTTCCATTGAATGCAAGTTGAAATTAGAATGATTTTAATGAATTCTGTAGCTAAGAATTTTGATTTCGATAAGTGTGATTTTATTTTTTCCATTAGATGAAATTCGAGTCCTGTGATAATTATATATGTATGAAGTGTGATTTACTGCAATTTGTAGAATTACATTTCGTAAATAGATCTCATATTATTATGTAGTTAAACCACTGCTCTATTTTCCTAAATTTGGAAAGGGACAGTGAATCTATTGTCACAGATGGAGGAACAATGTTGTTCAATATTTCCTGTGCATGAATGATTTCATAATTACGGTTATGAAAACTTATAAGAACACACAATTTCAATAATAACTATGTCATGAAATCCAATTGGGTTTAGCTTTGTAATTCTGGATCATGTATATTTCTTAATAATGAAGAACTCATGTATCATTTTGTTTTACACAAAAGTTCCTAGAAGTACTAAGGTAGGACATTACTCATTAATGAAAGTTGTAGTGAGATAGTAGGTTAATACTTTTGTTGTAAATGTTGCTTATTGGTATTTTTTGAGTTCATTGAGAATAGCTTTAAATTATATATAATCCTTGATCTTTGAAGTATTTTAAGTTTGAGTAGCGTAAAGATATTAATTCGAACTTGTCATTTGATCTCCTTTGAAGTTTTGCAGTGTTAAAGGTGTGAATGAAATGGGATTAAGAAGTTAATTAGAAAGTCTTACATTCCCCATGGATTTGAATCGATTTCATTTGAATTAGTTTCATTTGGATTTGAATTATTTTTATCTAAATTTGAAATTGGTTTCGTTTGGATTTGGAATCAGTTTCATTTGAGTTGGTTTTGTTTATATCTAAGTCAGTCTCATTTAGATTTGAGTTAGTCTTGTTTGGATTTGAGCTAGTCTCATTTGAATAGGAGTTGATTATGTTTTTAGATTTTCATTACATAGTTTGAGATGAAAAACTATTTTTTTCTAATTTGTATTGAGATTTTTGTTACTTAATTGAAATAATTATTGATATCGTTTTGAATTGATATTTTATTACGTAGATTGGAATTCAAATCGTTGTTAGTTTAGATTGAGATTTTCATTACATATTAAAATTGTTTGAATAGTGATCTATCTTTGCTTAAATTTTTATTTGAATGGATGTTATTACTATCGATTAGTTAGTGAATGAAATTAGTTTAGTTTGTACAATGACTCAACTTTTAATGATTGGAATTTCTTGAACAATAATTGGTATTTCTTGAGTATGTTTCTATCAATAGATTAATTTCAAACTAGAAACAATGAGTTTGTACTTAAACAGTAAGTTGATTTCTTACTCGAGTATAGGTTAGATTCTTTGGTACCACGTTACCTATGCTTGGCCTTGAAGCTTATGAGCCCCAATTTATAATTTAATGTTGGAAATTATGGAAATATAGTTTCCCGAACATTTTTTGCGTTGTTTCTAGGGATGTCCTAAAGGGATTAGGGCCTAGTTTCTTTCACAAGTTTTGTTTTGTGTGATCTTAGTTGCAGGGAAATCAGAGGGTGGAGAGTGTACGGTAAGACATGACTGAAGAGCCACGCACCCACTATGGTGGGGTTGCTTCAAAGCTTGGTTTTCCAAGTATGCAAGTTTCATGAATTTTATTGCAGTTAGTTTTAATTCATTTAGGTTAAAATGTCAACCTCTTTAAAGTAAAAATATTTTTGGGGTGTTGTAAGAACCCTTTTTACTAATCCATGTTGCGAGATAGGGATCATAAACCAGCAGGAGAAATTTAAGAATGATTGAGAGCTTGAAGAATGTCCCTTGAGGCACCTTTTCAAATCCTAGCAGTAGCTAGGATATCTGGCTCTCGGGAAGAGTTAATCTTGATCGAATTTAGGAAATTATCTATCTCTCCACAACCGGAAAAATATTTGGAAGTCTCCCTCAATTCCTCTTGCCTATCTAACAAGGAGATTGAGAAATCATGTACCAAATCTGATGGGGAGCATCCAGTTGAACATGAGATCGAAGAAACTTCACCATGCCTAGAAGCAAGCCTTGTATGCATTCGAGAAACCAACTATCCAAGTTTTCCCGGCACAACTGAGGAGGAATTTTAGAGTGTTTGAAATGAAGGAATGAGCCAATAACACCAGGATACATCGATCATTGCTTCTAGATCACAATCCAGTCAAAGTAATACTCTCATATTCAAATACTCTTTGTAGGCATCTTTCAAATTTGCTGATCTTTCATGATCATGTATATTCTAAATTTTATATGTTAAATATGAGCATGATTTTATGCTTGTACTTGATCTGCATATGGTTTCATTGGAAGTTCTCTTTTACTTGAAGGATGATGTCTTCTCTTGAGTGTAGTAGGAAATATAGTATTGTAACAAATAAATAAATGAAAATATTAAAGAGAAAAACAAGTCTAGTTGTGAAAACTAGCTTGTGTGGTGCAACTAGATAGGGACTTTTCTTGAAAACCAGGTAACTAGCACGAAAGGTTCCCAATAAAGTTTTTGAATTTGTATGATTTCTTGAAATCATGTATCTTTTAAGTCATTATGTTTGTACTTAAGTTGGTTGATGTGGGATTCCTTAAGGCCCACATGCCAATGATCATTGTCCCATCGACATCAACACATCATATGGGACCAAGGTTAGGGTTAGATAAGGTACCTAGAAGCTTGCATGCCTTCATGGTAGGTATCCTTGTCATCTACTAAGGAAATACATCAATGTTTCTTGGTGGATGAATTTTGTAGTCCATTAAAATTTGAAAAATTCATTCATGGCTAGTAGAATTTGCCTAGTGCCTTGATTCCCATTGACGTCAAAGGTGGGATATCTCGCATTGGTTAACAATCTCCTCAATGGTCAGTAATCCAATGATTCTTGCTTATGTTTGACATCGAATCCATTTATTCACATAAAAAAGAATGCACATTGGTGTGTATCAGTTGAAGGCTATCTGGTTTTGAGATCTCGACACAGATTTGCAGGAGTTTGTATTTTTGTATCGGAATTTCCGTTATCATTTGCAGCAACAGTCATCTTTCCTCAGTTGTTTCAGGAGATAAAATTCCTCAGGAATGGGGGAGGAGGGGACCTTTAGTTCATTCTTCCTACCTTTAGGTCATCCTTTATCTCTTCATCTCATCCTTGAGCCTTCTTCAACAGATCAAATCAATAGTCACATTAGCTTCAGCCATTCCATCCTTCACTTAATTTTGCGGCACTAGGTACATCAACGACAAAGGTAAAACTTGAGGTAAATTTGGATTATGATTCTATAATTCATTAGAAGGTTAAAGAAGCTTAATGATTCACCACTTATCATTCCACACATTTCATCTTTCATAAACCATTATCCTTCTATTTCCTATGATTCACTCCACATATACTATGATTACAAGACCGTGTTAAAAGAAAAATCCTTATGGTGCATTAATCAAAGAAGTCTATATGGTGACTTCTCATTCCATAATGAAAACATTAGTATTAAGTCATTACTGCCATGAAATGATAAAGGAAACCACCTATATACATTGGTCCTATGAAGATAGAGTATGCAAACACCCATTCACCATCTCCATCACCCCCTCTTTTCATCCATCATCTCTCCCTCACCTGTCACTTTATTGCCCTCAATTTGTATTGATATGAAAATCAGTATGAAGAGTCTTGCACCATAAGAACTAACACCTCAAGGTATTCAAGCAGTGTTGCTCTACAAGAACCAGCACCTTCAAATATCCAAGCAATGTTTTCCCACAAGAACCAACATCTGCAAAACAATGTTAATAGTTTGTCGATAAGCAAGAGATTTGTTTGCATGAGGACATGCATACCCTGAGGCATGGGGGGATGTTGGGCCTCGAATATGCCAATTTTTCCATCACACAAAAACATTATTAATAACATAAATTCTGACACTTTTACACTCATTTCACGCCATAATTCCATCACTTGTCGACAATTCATGACTTACGCCCCCTCGTGGTTGATTATCATTATTTTTCTTAGATTTTCTATGATTAGAGATGATTTAGTCAAAATCTGATAATTACGATTTTTCTAATTTCATTTTTCACAGGGTTCCATTGTTAAAATTCTTCAGAAGCCAGTTAAACTAGTTACTGCAAGTAGAGTACAGAAATATCCATTTTGCAGTTTCGACATCATGGCATGCTTCCGGGGAAAACTGAGCAATTTTATTGACCAAAATAATGTTTTAATACCTTCCCTTGTGTTGGATTGCACCCAGGTCGTACATGTGCGTCTCTAGGATCTAATTAACAGATCTTCTCAAAATGTGCACAGTTTCCAGACTTCCATGTTTGACCTCGATCCGTGTGCAGCTCGAGGTGAATCTAGAAAATATAAGAAAATGGTTTTGTTAACAATATAACCAATTATGTATATCCAAAACGGTTTCTTGAGATTCCAATTAGCATAAAATTTATATACAGGTCTTGGAGGTAGTTTGGTACAAAATCACTGTGTTTCCAAAGTTCTAGAACCTTGCAAAAAGAGCCAGACAACCAATTTTGGGCATGATTACTAGGAGCTTGATTTGAATAAGGAAAATCCAAGAGAGTTTTTTGTTGAAAATATATCTAGTTACGCTCCCTCTGAACCGTTTCCAAACTTCCACATGGTTAGAAAGATATGCCAATATCTCTGAGGTTAGTTTGTTAAAATTGTTCAATTTTTCATAATTGAGGAAAATGAAGAATTCGCTTTGTAAATCTTAAAAAATGGCTCAGCCATGGTTTTTATGGAAATTATTTGAAGTTCTTGAAATGGATAGAAGTAGGGAAGCAATAAGGGATGTGTTCAAGCTTTGTTGTAATCATAATTTCATCTTAATTAAATTTTTCTCCATCTCTAAATTATTTGTAAATATTATGTTTGTATTTTCATTTCATTTTACTGAGTTAATTTTACTTGCTCCGGGCATGGCAAGGATTCACCACATCTGGAACCATGATCTATAGTTATTTTAGATCTAGGAGTGGTTTGTTGTGTAATATTACATAGTGCTAAAAAAAAGTGTTTTCCATTGAATGCAATTTTAAATTAGAATGACTTTAATGAATTATGTAGCTAATAATTTTGATTTCGATAAGAGTGATTATGTTTTTTCCATTAGATGAAATTCGAGTCTTGTGATCATTATATATTGTAGGAATTGTGTTTTACTGCAATTCACAGAATTACATTTCGTAAATAGATCTCAAATTATTCTATAATTAAATCACTGCTATGTTTTCTTAAATTTCCAAAGGGACAACGTATCTATTGTCACAAAGTATTTGTGGATGCAGGAACAATGTTGATCAATATTTCTAATGCATGAACAATTTCATTATTACGGTTATGAATACTTATAAGAGCACCCAATTTCAATAATAACTGTGTCATGAACTCCAATTGGATTTGGCTTTGTAATTCTGGATCATGTATATTTCTTAATAATGCAGAACTCATGTAGCATTTTGTTTTACACAAGAGTGCCTAGAAGTAGTAAGGTAGGACATTAATCATTAATGAAAGTTGTAGCGAGATCATAATTTAATATTCTTTTTGTAGAAGTTTCTTATTGATATTTTCTGAGCTCATTGGGAATAGTTTTAAATTTGATACAAGCCTTGATCTTTGACATATTTTAAGTTTGACTAGCGTAAAGATATTAATTCGAACTTGTCATTTGATCTCCTTTGAAGTTTTTTAGAGTTAAAGGTGTGAACGAAATAGAAGTAAGAATTTAATTAGAAAATCTTACATTCCCCAAGTGTTTGAATCGGTTTCATTTTAATTAGTTTCGTTTGGATTTCAATCAATTTTATCTAGATCTGAGATTGGTTTCTTTTGGATTTAGAATCGGTTTCATTTGAGTTGGTTTTTTTAGATCTAAGTCAGTATCATTTAGATCTGAAATAGTATTGTTTGGATTCAAGCTACTCTCATTTGAATAGGAGTTGATTCTGTTTTTAGATTTTCATTATTTAGATCGAGATCGAAAACATTATTGGTATTATTTGTTTTGAGATTTTTGTTACTTAATTGAAATGGTGATCGATCTTGTTTTGAATTGAGATTTTATTACTTACATCGGAATTCGAACCGTTTTTAGTTTAGATTGAGATTTTCTTTACTTATTAAAATTGTTCGAATAGTGATTTGTCTTCTTTAAATTTTTTTTGAATGGATGTTATTACTATCAATTAGTTAGTGAATGGAGTTAGTTTTGTTTGTACAGTGACTTATCTTTTAGTGATTGGAATTGCTTGAATAGTAATTGGTATTGCTTGAGTATGTTTCTATCAATGGATTAGTTTCAAACTAGAAACAATGAGTCCACACTTAAATAGTAAGTTGATTTCTTACTCTAGTCTAGGTTATATGCTCTCGTCATGTGTTACCTGCACTTGCGCCTCGGAGCTTATCGAGCCCCAGTTGATAATTTAATGTTTGAAATTATAGCAATATAGTTTCCCCAACAACCTATTTTCTAGGGAGCTGTTGGTAGCTACCCTTTGGGTTAAATAGAGTTGAGCAAGAGCTCATTAGGATTCGTATTTTGGAGAAAGCCATTAGGCTCTTTTCTATTGTAATAATTTTTGCAAGACTTTTATGGATGTAATGAGACTATCTTTTTGAAATGAAATTAGTATTCATAATTTTCCTTACTGATCTAGTTCTAGAGAGCTATGCTTGTGGGTTAGGGCCCAATCCATGTGCCTTAGCCTCTCTTGTCTAATCATTATTTCCTTTCATGCCATTTAGCTAGTTTTTCTTATGAATAGCTAGCTTTTTTTGGTTTTCATTTACTGTTTTAGTTTTCTTCCATTTGTCTTTTGTTGTAGATTTAGTATACTTACATGAGTGGCATAATATGTGATAAAATCCATAAAGATGTGAGTCAATCCTCCCCCACTCACCTCTATTAATAGAGCTTGAGGAGGGTAGACCTTCCCCACAGACCAAAAATTATTTTTATTTTACGATTTCTTGGAATAAATTATATTAGTTGTTGTAAGTCCATGAACAGGTTTAGTATGTTGTGGTAGATATTTGTTTCTAACATTAGGATATATTTTCTTTACAAATTCAATCCATCTTTTCCATTATCTTTATAATGAATTTGTCTATCTTTATTGCATGAATAGGTAGTGTGATTACAGGTACAGGTAGAAACTCCAAGGAGAAGTTCTCCAGCACCTCCATCTTCATCTGTCATCTTCCTTCATCCCTATGTTCATCAAAATCACCATCAACCTTGTTTTTGGATTTTTCATCCCTACATCGTGAGAAAACCCTAGGGGTGCAAGACAGGCCTACCAAGAGGCTATGAGCTTGGTCAAGGGGTGGGCCACCTCCTAATCATCCTCATCTACCTTCACACCACCTTCCATACCCTTCTTCCACCTCTTTTTGGCCTCAGATTGTCCTCAGCCTATTTCCTGTAGAAATTCAGGATTTGGTTGTAGCACTACAAGAAACCTGTAGTAGCACTTGGAACAACACTCGTGGGCCCCTCCTTAAGCCTAGAAACAACCATGGCCACCTTCTAAACCTGAAAGAACCACCAACACCTCCAACCTTTCCCCCATGTGTTCAAGCCTTCCATCATCCACCTTAGCACTTTATTTTCCTAGCTACAAAACAACACATTTTCAAGCATAGTTAGGTCATGAATAGTTGCATGAATAAAAGCAGATAGATAGATCATAGGGTAAGTAGAGTGTGTTTAGCCATTTTTCCCAGATAAGTGTGATTAGATTAGTTTCCTTTCTGTCATTTCAATTCAACAATTTACTGCATACAAGGTACCTAGGTTTCTTTACAATTCTTATCATAGTCTAATAAGTAGATTTCCTTCATTGCAGAAGAGTTATATGTACTTGGTTACTATGGTATAATTATGTAATTTATGATAGTGTTGGGGTTCCCATGTTTTGGTCAGATTGGCAAGACAAAAAGATGAGACAACATCAAAACCACTTTTAGACCTCAGAATCTAGCCCTCCTGAGTCCAGAGAGGGATCTCTCTATGATATGTCAAAGGTATATGACTTTGAAGCTCGGTGTTAAGATATTAGGCTAGTTATAGGCACAGTGTTTTTTTGTTTGGTAGTTTGTTTGGTTGTTGGTCATCAGAAAAGAAGGTTTCAATATAAGACAAAGATGAGCAAGGAGGATTTAGGCAGAGGTGAAGTATTCCAGGGAGCATTCAAGAACATTGGGCAATGGATTCAGGAAAGGGTTTACTTTCTATTCAATGTGCATGCTTTCAGTTGGGCTAGTCATCTAAAACATTGGATCTTAAAGATAATAGTGTGCTATGGAGTGGTAAGGGAAGAGGGAACAATAAATATTTATAACACAAAGTTAAAGACCTGAGATGAGAGAGAGACTTTTAACTCTCAATGCTTCGGCCTCCAGCTTGAGGGATCTTAGAAAAGGTTCAATTAACTGAAAATGATCCTAGTGAGATAGAGACATAGTTCTAGACCTCCCAGTGTTCCCAATTCATTCAATCAAATCTTTACAAGAACATCTAAGAAAAGATTCATTAATTCATACATCAGCTAGCAGAAAATAACATCCAATACACTAGTTAAATTAACTGAAATCAACCCTTATATAACACATTTAGTAGAAAACATTAAAGGCAAGGAGAGCAGAAACATAGGGTACCTAACAAGGGTAAATCCTATGCCAGATTTCTGATGCGAGCCAGTAGAAATGGAATGAAACGGAATGCAAGTTAAACACAAATACATAGATAGAAAAACATCATCGTTGCTTTAGATCAGGATCCAAAGAAATGTGCTTGTCATATTAAGAAGCAACACCAGTCAAGTACAACATTGCCAATAGCTAGATACTCAGTCAGAAAACATCTTCCTCAGCCTATCTTACAACTTTACACAGAGACTATGTCTCAAAAGAAACAGCTTGCAATTCTCTGATAACTGATCAACAACCTTTACAATGAGTTTCTTCATGAATTTATAGCTCTAGTGGAGCAGAGAAGGTAGGTGAAACACTAAATCAAGCATTAAAATCAGAAAAGAAAGAGGGTCGAAGCCCATTCTGTTTAAACCTTGTGCATTTATCTCTGGCACTCTTTTGGATGCAAGAGTGGTCTTCTTCAGGCTTCCATTTACTCTGTGCATGTCTTTGATGTACTCTACTGCAACATTCTGTAGTAATTCTGGTGAATTAATAAAAGGAAAAAAAATGATTTTGAGGTCTTCCATGCTGCATAACAAATGCTCTGGTAGCATAGGACTGCTCCGTCAGGGTGGAAATCTTTACTTGGACACAATGTATACTGAAATAATAATGTGTACCGTGTCCTTTCATGGAGAAAAACATTCTGCTAATGTAGAAAACCTGATATACATTAATTTATGCACTCTGTACCCTCTGTGTGATCCATGACGTCTTCAATCTGGTACTTTTCCTCTAAATCGCTGCGTTAAGGCGCAAAAATCTCCATTTTCATGCCTTAAACTCTCTGTTGCTCCATTTTTGTCTCTGTCGGTGAAATCTGCGCTTTTAATGGCTCTAGGGAGGTTTTACAAAGTTCAAAACCTGTTCTTTAATGCAATTTCTGTCATGGCTCCTTCCCAGGCTTTCTTCGTGATCTCGGCCTCTGAAAAATGGTCCTTTTTGCGTTTTTTTCCGCTGTAATAAAGACTGTGTAATCATGGCGGCTTTCACCATCTGATAACCCTGCAAAACACGAAAACCTGTTAAGAAAAACCATGCATGGAGGTGGTGGATGCAATGGGGATGGTGAGAATGGCTGTGCAGACTGGTGAGATGGCGAAAAAGTGTAGGATCATGGTGGAACATATAGCGTAACAGTGGAAGAATGGCATCGTGAAAGCTGGCGGACTGCGGCAAAAAATTTAAATGCAAACCTTTGAAAAATGATCTCTGAATTAAATATGAATGAAATATAAAGAGGGCGGAGGTCATCGTGATAAAAAACACGTGGAGAGGTGACGGATGGTGGGCCAGGAGTATGGTTGCCTTGGGTTATCCCCCGCGCAACTTCGTGGAGAGATCACCGTTGGATGGAGAGCCCCAGATCAGACGGTTGATATGCATATCGCACCGGATCAAATGCCGAACGATAACGCGTGATGGGGGGGCGGTTTTGAAATAGTGACGGAGCCACGTGTTAGGTGGTGAGTGGAATCGCTCTGAAAATAAAATTACCGCCCATCCTCCAAACGCGGTGCGATGGATACCACCAGTTTTTTAACAGTGCACTGTGCGGGGACCACAGGGCAGGTGAAAGGCTGACCATTGATCTGCAGGTTGAATGAACGGTTGCGATGCAATGATTGGGGCAGTGAAAGGGGTGAACGGTAGATGCTGTAGGGACTGCAACGACCATCTGATCTATATATATTGACGGTTTAAAATTCTCCCGATAACCAAACGCGCTAAGCGCTTTTTTGGCTAGCTCCTGGTTTCGGCGCCTGGGTCACATGGGGAAATGGCTTAGGGGGGCTGGCCAAAAGGAGATGGGCCTATACAAAGGTAGAAAATGGGTTTTTTGGCTCATTTTTAAAGCCAAATAGGGATAATGATAGAGGAAAAAAGGGGTTGCTTGGCCAAACCAAGGGTGTATGTAGGATTTAGAGGGGGTAAAAAGGGGATCTTTGACAAAGGGAAAAAGGGATGAAATGAAGAATTCTGCAGGGGTACAAGGGGAAAATGAAGGCCTTTAGGAGCACAATTTTTCGCAATCAGTGAGGCTTATAATGGGAAACAACAAAGGGGATTTCATCAAAGGAAAAAGGCACAATGAGGCTTTAAGGATGATGTGTTTTCAGAGGAAATACATTCTTTGAAGGCTCAAAAACATTATAGCCCCCTATTTTCTTGTCAAAAATTTATAGGCGGCTAACAGATAGTGCCATGGCTTTGAATCATTTATATCACTAAGCCTAATTCCACAAGTGTGACATACGTCACCTAGAAACCCTAGAAGTAGCACCCTCTCATAGAGCTTATAAGGGGATGACATGAGTAGACTGCATATGTTGTGTATATAGCACTGTCACCTCCAAGGTTGTATGAACCCTATGGTGATAAATTAAACTAGGGGAGCCCCTGTGAGTAGCAACATTCTTGGTGCGATACCAAGGCTCATCACTTTTTGGATTCGTCGTTGGGGAGGTGTCTAGTAGATGTTGTGATTTTGTTTAGCATTCTTTTATGCTTTCCTTTTTCTTGTTGTTTCAAAAATATTGAAAAAAATACAAAAATAAAATCTAATTTTCATGCCTCATAGGAGTAGGTATTCTCAGGGAATTTTTTTACCTAAATCCCCTACATCACCACATAGTCAACCTTCACTCTTATTTAGTGGCTGTGAGATTGGACACACCATAGGTGAGACTTCTGAAAATTTTGAAGAACTTATTAGGGAAGAAGAATATAGTGTTTCAATTGAGGGACCTTCTTCACCTATCTTAACCATGGGTGGCACTGAAACCAAGGAATAATTTCCCATAAGAGAGGTAGATGGGGAAACTGATATGAAAAACATTAGCCCTTCAGCTCTTCCACACTTTCATGGACTTACCTCATAAGACACTAACAAATTCATGTTTGAATTTGTTGTTTTATGTAGGACCTATGACTATACTCCAGACGATCATAAGTTGAAGCTATTCCCATCCACCCTTAGTGATGCAGCCTTGCACCCATTCCTCTTCCACCTCCATCAAACATGATATTGGAAACATTCTGGAGGACTTCAAGAGTGACATGATGCTGCACAGATTTTTTTTGCAAATGGACACAATGTAGGTCAAAAGGAAGCAAGAGGAAGCAGAAAGGGCCTTGGCTATATTTTTCCCTAGATGTACTAGAAAGAACCTAAGAAATGAATGTCGACTAAGTGTCATAGAGTTTTTCTTAGTCTGTGAAGAGAATCATGCCACAGAAAAGTGTCCTTCCTTACCTAGACTTAAGGTTGCATATCAAGGTGGGGAAGTAGGGTAAGAGAAACTCTGTTTCATCAACCAGAGAAGGCCTCAAGGCCCTAGGCCATATCAAAAAGGTATGAAAGGTGCACCTTAATCTTACTATCACAATAATCATAGTGCACCCATAAAACCTTGGTACACCCCCACTCCTCCATCCTAGCCTACACCTCCTACTTGGCCTTACAACCCTCCATATCACCCTTAGCCTGTGAACCAACCATTTCAGCAATATGTTCCACAACAACCTCAATGGAACAATCCATCCCAAGGCTAGATGCCTCAATACAATCAACCAAGATCCCTAATGCCTCCACCCCCACCTTAACCTCAGCTTAGTCATGTTGCTCCACCCAAGCTGCCTCAAATGCCTGCACAACCAAATCCGAACCTGAACAACAGACATGTATAACAATTTTACAGTGGAGAAACATCATATCCATCTTATGATATGGAGATACAAGATATTAATCTCAAGTCAAGAAGAGTACTCCCAGATAACCACCCTCAATCTCCACCTGAGGAGGTTGAGGAGGAAAGGGAAAAAGGTAACACTCATATCCAAAAACCTCCTTTTCCTGAGTGCTTGATCCATCCTAGCTAGCACACCCCAAAGGAGACTGAAATTATGGGAGAATTGAAAAATGTGTGTGTAAATATACCACTTCTCCAGGCCATTAATGGTGTCCCTATTTACAATAGTGTCATTAAGAAAAATTTCTTCAAGAAACATGGGAGAAATAAGAAAGATACCCCCACCATCAATGTGGTGGGACAACTGTCCAACTTAATTTTGGGAAGGGTGATCTTTCCAAAGTACATGGACCTTGGCAGTCCAGTTGTAGATGTGCACATATATGTTGTTATAGTCCCCAATAATCTAATTGATATAGGGTCTACCATCAATGTCATGACCAAGGAAACTATGTTGAAACTTAATCTCCAAGGGACTTTGAGGAAAACCATAATAGTTTTGAACTTGCAGATTAGTCCATGGTAACTCTGAAAGGAATTGTTGAGGATGTTATGGTTACAATTGACTCTTGGGAGTATCCTACATATTTCTTGGTTCTACAACTGAAAACCAAGTTCAATGGATACCATCTCATCTTAGGGAGACCTTGGTTAGCCATTGAAGATGCCTATCCTAGCTGTTGGGCTAGAAACGACTATTAAAAATGGGCCCTTCTCTAAATGGTTGGTATTATATCCTCCAGCCTAGCCTTCCATTAATCATGATCTACCTATATGGTTGGAGGATGAAGAATATGGGGCATATAACACTACCCCTATGTGTACCATAGATGTTTTTATTAGAGGGGTACATCTTGATGAAGAGGAATTGGTCCACCATGCCATTCAAAACCAGCCCCCCACTAACAGTCCTCTTGAAAACCTTGTCAAAGATTCTAAAAGCCAACGTTGGATGGAAGTGCACTCAGTTGAGTCAACCTACGAAACCACCAATACTGTTGAGTTTGGCCATCTTATTTTTTTAAAATCAATTCAAACCTCTCAGATGAAGAAGAAAAGCAGTTATGCCAGCTTCTAATAGAAAACCTAGATTTATTTGCTGGTATTACAAGGACATGAAAGGGGTGCATCCTTTAGTATGCAGACATCATATTTAAATCAAAGAAGGATTCAAGCCTATGTGACAACCCCAAATAAGGATGAAGCCAACTCTGAAGGACATAGTCAAGGAAGACCTGCACAAATGTTAGATGCAAGTTTCATTTATCCTATATTAGGCGGTGAGTGGGTATCTGTTCTTGTCCTAGTCCCGAAGAAGAATGTAAAATGACGAATTTGTGTTGATTATTGGGAACTTAACAAAGCCACTAAGAAGGACCATTTCCATTTTCCCTTTATAGACCAAGTCCTAGAAGGCCTTGCAGGGAATCATTTATTTTCCTTCTTAGATGGGTTCAGTGGGTACAATTAGATTCAAGTCAACCCTGAAGAGTAGGATAAGAGTACTTTCACCTTCCCTTGGGGTACCTTCATTTACAAATTCCTACCCTTTGGGTTGTGTAATGCCCCAGCTACCTTCTAAAGAGCTGTCCTGAGAATTTTCTTTGAGCTAGTCCATTACTCTATTGAAATCTACATGGACGATTTCACACAATATGGGGATGACTTCCAAGAATGTCTCTCCAATTTGGGTAAAGTACTAAGAAGGCGCATTGAGATGCATCTCTCACTGAGCCCGGAAAATTTTTAATTCCTAAAGAGAGAAGGAGTTGTATTAGGAGAGGTTGCCCCCTCAAAGTGGATTATTTTTAAAGAATTAATATATCTTTTCTTCTATTTTTGGAGTTGGTTTCACAATAGACCTTCCTCCTTTTTCCTTTCTCTCTTCATTTGTTTGACCTTTTTGGAGAGATCTTGCATGGATCTAAAGAGAAGAGTGGAAAAACTATAATCCACCTTCATGATAGATCTCATCTATCTGCTTCTTCTTTTGATGCAAAATATGAAGTGTCCATAAGATGAGCCAACGATCATGCTCTAATACCACTTTAATATTCCCAAAAGGGAGAATGCAGTAATACTGAAACAAAATATAAGAACTGCAGAAAAGTAAACAATAAATCTAAATACATATCAAAATTTACATAGAAGTTGAGCCATTTTATTATATAGGAGGTGAATAGCAAGTACATTAGTGCTCAAAATATGAGACACTCAAGCCAAAAGGATGGCATAGAATGACCCTGAAATGATCCCACAAGAGGGACTGTGTTACTGTTAAACTACTGGAAGGTAAAATACGTTGTCCCTGCTAGAACTGTTGGGACTACAACTTCCAGAAATATAGAAATTAAAATATAGGGAGAATTGGAGCTTCGATGACACTGAAAACAGAAATCCAGACTCTATGATGGATACCCAAGGTAACCCATAAACGATTTTTCAGATCTGTCAATCTAAGAAAAACACCCTCTTAGAGCTTCACCAATATACTGATGGGTATGCAGATCTGCTACATAATCTAATGATATGATGGCTACAATGATGCACAATCAGATATATGGAAGAAGGGATGATCCCTTTACTATATCCTTGGGCTAAAATCTCAAGATATAGCTCTTCCAATGCCAGATACAGATCTGCTACTCTTGGAGGACTGAATGTGAAAACAAGTGGTAAGATGAATTCTCCACTAATTTCCTAGTTGAATTCTAGAAACAACCTCTTGAAGAAGGCACGAATTCCTGATAGGGAATAAAGATCAATAGAATACCTTCCCAGAGTAGGCACACAAGTCCTCTATGAGTAAGGGTGGGGTTCCCACTTGGGAACACCCTGTGCTAAACTGCAATGAAAACGTAGCTAAACAACATAATAGTGCATGGAGATGTGACCTGAAAAATCTAGATCTAAACAGATCAAAGAATAATTGAAGTATCCAAATCTGCCTTCTAGTGTGCCTTCACCTTCATTATATAGATCATGAGCCTTCCATAGCCTAGGCCCACTCCAAAACTGTGTTGTACATATGGACATAATTCTCCATGGTTGACTGCATTGTTTCTCCATGTCCTCCATTGTGTTCACATGGGATGATCACCCTCTCCATCACGTGTGCATTAAATGCATCACTTACTCCACTAAGTTATCATAATTGCTTTATGATCTTCTTTGAGTGCACTATGATCTCAGTTGACCTCTTCAAATATCCTCGTGATTTTACATTTAAGATCCATGATATTTTTTTATTGTTTCATCCTGCATGATGTATCTCATAAATGAGACATGATCTCCGCATTAATGGGGCTGCTCCACTACTCCATGATTTAGATCTAGATCAAGAATATCCACATACACACATCGAAAGTGGATTTTATTCATCTTTGAGGATTATGGGCCCCTCCAACATTTTATTTACTTAATTAATTAAGTTTACTAAGAACTCTAATATTCCAAATATCATGTGAAAATTTGGGAATATTAAAATTATACTATCATAGAGAAGGAGATGTCAGCCATTGTCCATGCTTTAAAAAAATTTAGACATTATGTAGTTGGGTGTCAGAACTTTTTTCATACTCACCATGCAACCATCAAATATTTAATGAAAAAACTAGATGTTAAAGCTAGGATAATTATATGGTTATTACTTTTATAGCATTTTGACCTAAATATTGGTTAAAAACCTAGAAAGGAGAATGTTGTTGCAGATTTTTTATCCCAGTTAGCTCTATCTACAGGTGAAGAAGGAATGATGGATGACCAAATGCCAGATGAACATCTCTTTGCTATATCAACACTCTCACCATGATTTTTTGACATAGCTAACTACTTAGTTGTTGGAAAATTCACTCCTAATCTCTCATTCAGGGAGAAAAGCAAGATCATCAGAAAAGGCACCCCTTTCACATGGATTGGGGGAAATCCTTTCAAGCTAAGACCTAACCAAATCCTTAGGAGATGTATGAGGGAGGAAGAATTTTTTGATATCCTCTCTTCATATCACGATAGCCCATGTCGAGGCCACTTTTTTGCAAAAATGACTACTTACAAATTTTTTCAGGAAGGATACTATTGGCCTACCCTTCACTAGGATTCCAGAAGATACACTAGCATGTGCGACTAGTGCCAAAGTATGGGGAAACCTAAAAAAAGGGATGAGATGACTTTTCACCCTTAGGTGTCCCATGGGCCATTTGATAAATGCAGCATTGAATTCATTGTACCTATTGATCCACCATATGGACAAAAAAAGCATATCATAGTCTACACTAACTGACTACCTGACAAAGTGGGTTGAAGAAAAAGTTGTGAAGGTAGCAACCGAGCATAAAGTAGAAAAAATTCTGAGGGATAATGCGTTTTAAAATTTTGGGTACCCTAGAGAAGTAGTCACTGATAGGGGGGGGAATTCACTTCTCATCTCATTGAGAATATTTTGAGGAGGCATAATATTAAGCATAAGACTTCTACTGCCTACCACCCTCAGGAAAATGGCCAAGTGGAAGTAACTAGCAAATGCTTAGATGGTATCCTCACCAAGGCTTTGAGCAAGAAAAGAAAATATTGGGCGGGAATATTGGTAGAAGCCACCTAGGCCTACAACACTAATTGGAAAACAACAACATCATTAACTCTTAGATATAAATCTTCCGGATAATCACATGAGAGTTTTAGGAACGACGCGTTTCGAACTACCAACTGTAGTTCATCATCAGGATAATGAAGATTGGCTGATCTGACAAACCCAATTTATACCAGAAAGAGAGAAGCAACGGTCAAAACCCAAATTTAACGGTCAAAAATAAAAATAGAAATAAAAACCGAAAACATAACAAACCCAACCCTAAAAACGCTAGTCAAAACTAAAATGATATAAAATCAAACCTAAAAACTGAAATGACACCAAAAAAATAAAAATAAATAAATAAATAATAATAATAATAATAAATAAATAAATAAATATATAAACAAAAATAAAATATATAAATATAAAGAAATAAATAATAAATAATAAACAATAAATAAATATAAATAAATAAATAAATATAAATATAAATATAAAAATAAATATAAATCAAATAAAATAAAAAGTAAAATAATAATCAAAGTCAAAATAAATACATTAATAACTAAAAATTTTTAATTAGGATTAAAATAAAACTAAAAATAAAGGATTTAATCAATAACTAAATAAATTAATAAATAAATACATTAATAATTTTATTTATTTAATTATTTATTTAAATTTTTAACAAATAAAATTAAAAAATTATCATTTATAAAAATAAAAATAAATGTTTTAACCAATTAATAAATAAGTAAATTGATAAATAAAAGTATTAATAAAAACATAAAATAAAAATAAAGGATATAATCAATGAATAAATTAAGCAATAGGTAAAAACATTAATAAATAAAATTAAAGCTAGAGTAAAAATAAATTATTTTTATAAATATAAAATCAAAGAATAATAATAATAAAACCAAAAACAAAAGAATAAAAATACCAAAGAAAAAGAAAGGAAAGAACCTTATAAGGAGTGAAGAGATAGAATCGAACATAATTGCCTAACCTTCCATCCATTAATCCATCATCCACCTCCTTCCAAAGTAAAGCCCTCATAATATCTATACTTCCTCCTAATTTCCGAATTTCCGATGAGATTAATGTATTTATTTATTAATTAAATAAATAAAATTATTAATGTATTGTTATTAATTTTATTTAATTATTGATTAAATCCTTTATTTTTAGTTTTATTTTTTAATCTAATTAAAAAATTTTAGTTATTATTATTTATTTGACTTTGATTATTATTTTACTTTTTGCTTTTATTTATTTATATTTATTTCTTTATATTTATATATTTTATTTTTATTTATATATTTATTTTTATTTATTTATTTATTATTATTATTATTATTATTATTTATTTATTTATTTTTATTTATTTTTATTTTTATTTTTATTTATTTTTTTATTTTTATTTTATTTTTTTGTTGGTGTCATTTCAGTTTTTAGGTTTGATTTTATATCATTTTAGTTTTGACTAGCGTTTTTAGGGTTGGGTTTGTTATGTTTTCTGTTTTTATTTCTATTTTTATTTTTGACCGTTAAATTTGGGTTTTGACCATTGCTTCTCTCTTTCTGGTATAAATTGGGTTTGTCAGATCAGCCAATCTTCATTATCCTGATGATGAACTACAGTTGGTAGTTCGAAACGCGTCGTTCCTAAAACTCTCATGTGATTATCCGGAAGATTTATATCTAATATGTTATGGATCACAGAAGCTTGCACTCTCAAATCATTAACTCTTTATGACCTAGTCTATGGCCAGAAAGCTCTGCTTTCAGTTGAATTTGAATTCAACACCTTAAGGATGAAAGATGAGCTAGACCTAGACATTTCAAATGCCCAAAAAGAGAGGTTTCTAGAATTAAATGGATTGGATGAGTTCAGGATGCAAGCACTCCCCCACATAGAGGTAATTCAGTTGCAAAGGAACGTCTGCCTGACAAGAATATTAAGGAAAAGACCTTCCAAGATGGACATTGGGCATTATTTTATGAATGAAGGTTTACAGACTTCAAAGGAAATATAATGACAAGATGGTTGGGACACTACAAAGTTGAAAAATTATATAATAATGGTGCAGTTCAGATTGGAGCCATAGATGAGGAAGGAATCCCCCTACTTTTCAATGGTTACAGACTCAAGGTTTACAAGAAGCCCCTATCTAGAGCATAATTTATAAATTCCACAACTAGAGAAGTGTATGTCATGGGAAACTCCATAGTTTCCAATGAATCCCAAAGAAAAAAGAGAAAAAAATAATAAAGAGGCATGGGTGAAAACCTCTCTGAGGTGCCCTAGGCCAACTCCAGGGTTGAAATCCTCCATGAGGTAGTCTTGGAATAGAAAAAAAGAAAAGAAAAGGGGGAAAAAAACATAGAATAAAAAATGCTTGGGTGAAAACCCCTTTGGGGTGCCCAAGGAAGGCCTCTGGATTGAAAACCTCTATGGAGGTAGCCTACTTTCCTTCAAGAAAAAAAATGAAAATATAAATAAAAATAAAAAGAAATACCTATGTATTTATGTGTTTTCCTGTTTTGCAGGTTTATAGTTGAAGATGTTTTTTAAGATCCAAAGGAGTGATTCATCTTCCTTATTTATTCTTCGCTGCTTGCACACTACATAAGCCACTCCATCATCCATCCCTTCATCCATTTCACCCAACATATAGGCAACAATTTCATTTTTTTCCCTAATCTGGAATTGCTACAGGAAAAATAGGCAGCTACAGGATTCCTATAGTACTAAGGGAAACTCTTGTAAATGCTACACAAAAATCATTTATGAATAAAATGGTTTTCTAACAGGTTTTTGAACTTCAGTCAAGGCATGGTAATATGCGTTTTTCCTATTCCTACAATTCCCAACACCCTATTTCACTCCATGTGCAGGGTTTCCCTATCTAACCCCTATGATGCAACCAGGGTAGCTAAATAATTGAAAACTTGGCATAGGAACTATTTTTCTTTCCTATCCTCCACTCCATTCATCCCATGAATTCCTCCATAACCCATATCCCTCCATTCCTGAACAAACTGAAGCAATAAGAGGCAAGTAACAAACTGCTATAGGTATTAGAGAGTTTCTTGTAGCAAATATGTGTGTGGTACAACAAGGCCTAAAGATGAAGAAGATCTGATGTAGATGACTCCAGGAGACCACCATTAGAGGCCAGAGGGGCAATCACATCAACCATAGAATTTGAAGCCCTCCATGCATTACCTACAAAATAAATAAAACAATAAAAATGTAACAAACTCACTCAGAAAGGATAAGCAGCTCACACAGAAAAAGGTTCTCACTCAGAAAACACAAATAAAATATGAAGACACATAAAACAAAAGACTTAGGAATACCACTAGCTGCAGCTCCTTGCACCAACTCCTGCAACACCTCACCAAAACCAGGTAAGCTCAGGTATGGCCTCTCACCCCTCGTTGTGCATCCATAATGGCCAAAATAGTTAAATGTCAAGATTTAAAAGTTTAAAAGGAAAAAATGTGGCCAGTTAACTTGGTCACCTTTGTAAATTGCAACTAAAGGAAAATGGAAAGTGCATGCCACCTAGGCATGTAAAATTGATTCAAGTGAGACTAGATGAGTATGAAGGGAAGTGATCACGAGGTCAACAATTATTAACTGAAGTGGGGGCCAACGGTCTCTGAGAGGAAACTTGAGTTGAGTACGGATCACCACAATGCTCCAAATTTGGTTAAAAATTCCAATAAAGGTAATATTTGTCACATTTCCACTAGTGTGTTCATAATTTCAAAGAGCGGCAAGTAAAGGAGAGTTGTGGGAGCCATCAGAGGAGAAACATTGAAGTTTTGGCTTTCATGCACCATCGTGCTACAGGAAACAAGGTTTTTCTACAGGCAACTTTAGAAGTAACCAACAGAGGCTTAGAGAGCAACACAGAGGTTCCTGTGGTTGGATTGGCTTCCCAAAGCCTCCATATATCACACCAAAATAGCAAAGAAACAAGGTAAGTGGATTTTCATTCTCTAACACTGAAATTACTCCATGTGATTCGCCCTCAACAAAATTATACTTTAGAGTTAAAGGGTAAAAGACATTTCTTTTGTTTTGCTTCAATGCCTCCATCTCCAAAACTTACCTCTAAAAACCTCTCACCACCTTCATCTCATAGCACTAAAATGGGAGGGGGATTCAACAAGAGGGAGCCTACAGAAATTAAGAGAATTAGGCAGTACCCTCACGTTATGGATATCTTCTGAAATCACCAATGGCTAGGGTTATTCAAGCTATTGAAAGGTTATGATGATGAAATGGTTAAAGAATTTGCAGTAGCCCTACAAGGACAGTCAAAGAAAGAGCCACCACTGTGATAAGAGGATTACCCATCACTCTATCTCCTGAACTCATAAACAGAGTTACCACCTTTCCCTTAGGATTCAAATGGGTCAAGGAAAGAATGCCTCACACTGCAGGAAAAAAAAAATTCTTCCTACCTAGAGAGAAGTATATTGAAGATAAAAATGGTGTGAGGAGAGAGAGCCTCCCATACCCCTGGGATGAGGTTTCCTTCCACATCATGAAATTCATCTCTTGTGAAGGCATATTTAGTGTGGTTTATGGGTATCATTTTAGGTTCATAAATGAATTGAGGTTCCAAGGTGAGCTTCCACTTGAATAGATATTAAGTGTCCCTCACTTCCTCCTAAACTACATCACTAATATGATCCATAAAGTGAGACAAAGGAAGTATCAGCATTAGGCCCATCATGGCTTGATAAAATTAATTGTAGATGATTCTTTGAGAAGGCTAAACCCACCTATATCTTGACCCTCTTTTATGGACATGGATAGGGAAGCCTTTATAGCTACTCAAAAAGGGAAAACCTCTACTTCTAGCCCTAGAGAAGAAGAAGTAGAAGAGGAAGAAGAAGAGGAGGAAGAGGAAAAAAACAAAGAGGAAGAAGAAGAGGCAGAAAATAGAGAAGAAAAGGAGGACATGGAAATTGAGATAGAGAACATAGAGACAATAGAAGGAGAGAAAGAATAATCTGAAGGAAAGGAGGAAGTAAAGAGTGAGGAAAAATAATATGTAGACCCTATCTTAGGCCATGGAACCTCCCCTCAAGGTACAAGCATGTCACCTCAAATCACAGACCAAGAGGTAGCTACCACTTTAACTACTTTGAGCACACCTATTAAAACAAAAAGAAAGAGGTAGACACCTATGTACTTTAGAACTACGAAACGTCATAGGGTGAGATAGGGAAAGCCACAAACTCCCACCAAGAGTTGTATCACCATTCAAGAATCACCACAGAAGGAGGAAGAAATCAGATTAGAGGAAGGAAGGGTACAAGAAGGCACTTCACCCATTAGGACCCCTATAACATATATCAGAAGACATTCAACCAGGTTGGCATCCCACACACTTCATGCAACCTCCATTGACCCTTCAAGGAGTAAAAAGAGTGAAAATCAAGAAGAACTGAGTCTTCAACAAGAAAAATAGCGTTTTCTATAGGAAACTCTGTTCTTGCTATAGGAAACTCTAGCAAGCATAGATTTGGAGAAAAATGCCTTGGTTGAGGAGGAAAACACAAACACAAAAGTAGAAGAGGTTAAGGAAGCTAAGGGAAGGACATAGGAGGAAATACATGATGAAAAAGAGGGAGGAAAAGAGAATAAGGAAGAGGAAACCTCACCAAAATAAAATCCCAAAGATGTTCCAATGGTGTCAAACCCTAGCCCTCAACCCAATCTCAGCTCTTACTACACTTACATTGAGGGGGTAGATTAATTCCTCAAAAATTTGCAATTCCCTTGTTTTATCAGTTGGAAGAAGAGAGGGCATGCACTCATAATTGGATGAAGCTTGACACATCTAAAGGAGTGTATGATTTAGGGGTCATGAAGGGAGAAGTAGTTGAACTGGGAAAATATTTATCTGGTGTGATGCTCAGGGATTCATTTTTGAAGGAGCAGCTTTAGAAAGCACAGGTAGGGAATGTAGCACTTGAAGAGAAGCTTCAAACAAAAGGTAAACAAGTGACCACCATGGTAGATTTGTGCATGGAGGCCATTAAACACAGGTATCCTTCACATTCATATTCAATTTACCTTAAGGAGTAGTGGCTCCTCTTTCAAATTAAAACTTTAGCCTCTCATGGATCCTTACCTTTATAAAATTGTAGACAATTCATTGATTTCTACAATCAAGCTAGCATGGATGACAAGGAAAAGATGGCAGAGTTTTATATGCATAACCTTGTGTTAATAGATTTAAATATTTGTTACCCCAATCCTAAAATGGGGGATATGCAATTAATGGATTTAGCATCATGGATGATGAATGAGGAGACTAGATCACAAGATATGGGGAGGGTTATAAGAAGAGAAAATAGAGAACCCTTACACAGTAGGGTAGAGTCGTTCAGCCCTAGAGGAGTCATCAATAACCATCTGAAGATTGAAAGTGATCATGAACTAGTTGAAAGGTAACTCCATACACAAGCTCAAGAAATAGCCCACTTTGATGATGTTTCTAGGCTATTAGGAGATGAGTGCATTATGGCTAGCTAGCGAAGATGGAATGACCTCCCTCATAGCCTTAGACACATGGAGTACCATACTCCATAAATATTAAGAGGTCCCTTGGAAAGGGTGCCATTGTACAAAAGGGCCATGTAGGCCAAAAAGGTTCAATAGCTTGGTCTAAAGCTCAATCAACCTCTTTTGTTGGGGCTGAGTGATGGGAAGGACCAAGATGAACAAAACAAAGAATGAGAAGAAGAAAAAAATAATGATGGGTTTTACCCTGTTGAGGGGACTCCCACACTTCTTCCTTTGGAAGTCAGAGGAATCATCAATGCTTTAAAGGAAATGCAGAAAGAGGATTAGTTTCTCAGAGGATGAGCAACCATTTAGTAGGGGGTGATGATGAGCTCCATCATTAGATACACTTGGAGGGGTTAATGGTCACCGTCTTGCCTTATTAAATATTTTTTCTTGCATTTTTATTATATTATGGTCTTATGATGCTAGTGTAGGTGGTGATTGAGGATTAACTACTTAAGGTACCTAACATAATATTAAATGCAAGAAAATCATGAATATGTGACATTTTTGTGAATATTTTTTCATAAAGACTCGAGGTAGACAACAAGGAGAGAATCTATGGGGTTTTCCACCCTCCTTAACTCCCAAAGGCAGCCAAGGGATCCTTGAGATTCCTTGCAACGGCTCAAAATCAAAGGCAGCCAAGCAAACTCAAGACCAAGTGCACTCAAGCCATACTTCACTTGGAGTCAAGTGGACTCATCACCTATTTTCTAGGGAGTTGCTGGTAGTTACCCTTTAGGTTAAATAGATTTGCCCAAGAGCTCATTAGGATTTGGATTTTCGAGAAAGCCATTAGGCTCTTTGCTATTGTAATAATTTTTTCAAGACTTTCATGGATGTAATGAGACTATATTTTTGAAATGAAATGAGTGTTCAAAATTTTCCTTACTGATCTAGTTCCAGAGAGCTAGGCTTTTGGGTCAGGGCCCAATCCATGAGCCTCGGCCTCTCTTGGGTAATCATTCTTTCCTTTCATCTCATTTAGCTAGTTTCTCTTATGAATAGTTAGCTAGTATGTTGGTATTTTCATTTACTGTTTTAGTTTGTTTCCATTTTTCATTTTCTATAGATTTAGTCTAATTAAATGAGTGGTATAATAGGTGATAAACTCCGTAAAGCTGTGAGTCAAGCCTCCCCCTCCCACCTCTGTCAATAGAGCTTGACGAGGGTAGACCTTCCCCATAGACAAAAAATTCTCTTTAGGTTATTATTTCTTGGAATAGATGAGATTATTTGTTGTAATTCCTTCAACATGTTCAGTATGTTGTGGTAGATATATGTTTCTAAGATTAGGATAGATTTTATTTACAAATTCAAGTCATCTTTTTCACTGTCTTTATCATGAATTTGTCCATGTTTATTCCATGAATAGGTAGTTTGATTCCACGTACAGGTATCACATCTAAGGATAAGTTCACCACCACCTCCAACTTCATCTCTTATCTTACTTCATCCCTTTGTTCATCAAAATCACCATCAGCCCTGTTTTCAGATTTTTCAACCCTACACCGTGAGCAAACCCTATGGGTGAAACACAAGCCTCCCAAGAGGCTTTGAGCATGGCCAAGGGGTGGACCACGTCCTCCTCATCCTTATCCACATTCACACCACCTTCCATACCCTTCTCTCACCTCTTTTTGGCCTCAAATTTCCCTCGGCATGTTTCCTATAGCAATTCAGGACTTCCCTCTAGCACTATAGCAAACCTGTAGCAATACTTGGAACATCACCTGTGGGCCCCTCCTTAAGCCAAGAATCCATCATGGCCACCTTCTAAACCTGCAAGAACCACCGACACCTCTAGCCTTTCCCCCATTTGTTCAAGCCTTTCGTCAGGCACATTAGCACTTTCTTCTCCTAGCTACAAAACAACACATTTTCAAGCATAGTTAGGCCATGAATAGTTTCATGAATAAAATCATGATTGATAGAGCATAGGATAATTACATTGTGTTTCTCCATTTTTCCCAGCTAAGTGTGATTATATTAGTTTCCTTTATGTCATTTCAATTCAGAAATTTACTTCATGCAAGGTACCTTGTTTTCTCTACAATTATTATCATAGTCTAATAAGTATATTTCCTTCATTCCAGAATAGTTAGATGTATTTGGTTACTAAGATATAATTTTGTACTTGTTGATAGTGCCATGGCTTTGAATAATTGATAACCCTAGGCCTAATTCCATAAGTTTGATATAATTCACCTAGAAACCCTATAAGTACCACCCTTTCATAAAGCTCAAAAGAGGATGACATGAGTAGGATGCATCTATTCTGTATATAGCACTATGGCCTCCAAGTTTGTACGAACCTCGGGTTGATAAAGTAAAGTAGGGCAACTCCTGGGAGTTTCAAAATTCTTGGTGCAATATCAAGGCTCACCAGCTTCTCCCTCATGGTTGACTCCCTTAATATTAGGTCACTTAATTCCTTACCCATTCCATTGATCTTTTCTTCCACAAGACTCACATATTCTAGATTTTTGGATTTGGAAATTTGCATCCATCTATGTGTTGTTTCTCTTTTCTTGTCTAACTCATAGAAGAGTGGGATAGTGAACTTCTCGGGTATAATTGTACCTCCATAAAAAAAATTGTAGTAGGATTCTATGTTGGGATGTGGATCAGGCTCCTAGAGCTCTTGGAGGCCTTTTTCATCCTGTCTTGACTTGGTTTCTCCTTCCTATAACAACTCCTTTTTTTCCTGTAGAATGCACTATTTCTCTGGTAGTAGCCCTTATTTCTCCTACAGTTTCTTTGTTTCCTCCTGTAACTCCACTTTTTCTTCTTTTCCAATGGAATTTTGTGTCTTGATTCTCTTAAAGGTGACCTCCCTAGTGGTGGGCCTTCATATAGGTATCACATGCTGCTCGTTTTTTGCCTTATGAGAAGTAACCTCCTCAATATTTCATTTAATAGGTCCCAGTTGTTCCTTTTTTCTTGGTCACTCATCAATAGTGATAGGGATTTTTTAAGTAGATTTTGGTTTCCCTTTACTAATCCTAGTGCTCTTCCTTTTTTGAAGTATAGGGGACCTTGCCTTGGTTGCCTCCTTTTGGGCCTGACAGGTGGGCCCAATGTAACCAATGTTGCAACCACTTTTGGCTGAGTATTCCTAGGAGAGAGACTGGTTTTATGTCCTTTATCATATGTCTCTTGAGGCTTTGAGTTTTCCTCAGGGATATCTCTCTCCTTCCCTTATTTTTCTCCTTCTTTCTCCTCAATTTCTACTCTTTTTCCTCTCTTTTTGTTTCCTCCTCTTCTTCCTTGGATTATATTTCATATTTTCCTTCATTAACCCCAATACTATAAGTTTTTTCTCCCTCATGTGTGATGGCTTGGGTTTCAATGAAAATTTACATGTCCATGTATACAATATCAGTCCATAGCACAAGGTTCCTTAAGTGACTTAAATCAGCCATCACAATTAGCTTAATGAGGCCATGGTGGGAAATGTGTTGATGCTTCCCTTCCCTCACCTTATGGCTCATTTCAATGATATATTTTAGGAGGAAATGTGGAACACTTAGTCTATGTGTAATTGGTAAATATGCTTTGAATATTAGCTCATGGAGTATCCTAAAATGATAGTAATATACAATGCTCATCCTACCTTCATAGGATATGTATTTCAGATTGTGGTAGGGAATGTCAACCCATGGGTAAGGTGGGTATCACTTCTTAATCCATTCTTATCCTCCACAAGCTTTTCTCTCTGAATGGAAAAGTTCTTCATATTTGTAACACTCACAAATTTTATCTCCTTTCTCCATTGAGTTCCTAAAGGTAAGGTGGTCACTCTGCTTATGGTTTCAAGGCTCAAAGAGATGGAAAATCCTCTAACACCAATAGTGGTGCCATATTATCATTGAGAATATACTGCCATGGAAAATTCTTGACTTATGTCATAACCAAACCCTTTCAACTTTTCAAAGAATCCCATCCATTGATGTCTTAGAAACATTTATACTACAAGAGGATGTTGGTGAATTATCTTTGAGTTTGTGGCCTCTCTTCTTTTTAATCCTTCCCCCATTTCTTCTACTGCTCCTTTGTGGTGTTACTTAGGTGTAACTTTAAATGTTTCCTGAAAGAAGTATTGTTTGTAGAAACAATATTAAAACTTCCTTTTTTATTAGAGAGGGATAAGGATTCTAAAATTTATATAAAAAAAATTGTGTTTTGGTCTCTATCTTTCCTTTACACAAAGTAATTTCCAAAGGGAACTACTGCTCAATTTTCTATTACAGGGCACTAACTTCAAGAATAATTTCCCATTCAAATATATGGAAATTATAGAGGGATAAAGCCACTTACTCATTTTCAAAATAACTTTGTCATGTGAATGAGGGTTTGAGGAAAAAATTGGATCATTTTTGCTCCCTCTCTCACTTCAATTCTCTCCTTTAGCTTCTTCTTGGGCCTCTTTAGTAGTTCAAATCCTCTTGTGGCTCCTCGTGTAGCTTCTCCTATAGAAGCTAAAAAGATAGTTTGAAGAAACTAAGTGGCACCCTAGGCAGTGTGATAGCACTAGTTCATCCTTGTCTAAATGTTTTTTCTAGAAATGAGTGATAATGCAAATGGATTATAGCCTTGTACTTAATATTCTATTTTGCAGTAAAGGTTCAGAGCACTTTGGTGACATGGCTCTTACATGAACTCACCTTTTCTAACCATTGTCCCCACTCCTTGTAATCATCACCCTGATCCTCATGATCATCACCTCACTCCTTGTCCACCTCACTTGAGTTGAATTTTCTATGTTGAATATGTGACTAGATGAAATTTAGTTTACTAGTCGAGGGTGTCCATGTTTACTGTCCACCTCCAACCCATAAGAATTCCTTTCTCAACCATTAAATTTTTTTAACATTATATGCATATCGAGGAGGTTAGGGTTTTCATATCTGAGCTTACCTCTGGATCAAGCTGTTGGAGATGCTTGCATGCTAGATATGGATATCATAACTTTTTGATATCAAGGGCATTGATTTTATTTTCTTGTTTATGTATAGGTCTTCATAACTTGATGATATTTTCATTGATAAATTTATTGTATGTGTGGGTTTTTTCCTAGTGTCCAATATGCTATTGGTGGAGTGGGCAGGTTGCTTCGTAAGGATGATGTGCCTCTTCTCCATTTCAAAAATGGCTCCATGATGCTCAAGGTTGTTGGACCTTCTACTCAGGCAGTGAAAAAAAGATTTGACAAGAATTTTTATTGTTTCTATATAGGCTGCTACAGGAGGAGTCTCATTCCTGTAGAAGTCACTTACTCCCTCTTTTAAGACCTCATTTTTCATATCATATTGAGAGAAATTCATGAAATGTACAAGGAGAGGATTAGGATCATGACGAAGTGGTGTAGGTGGTGGAAGAAGGGAAAAAAAGAGTTTCCTGTGTCTTTTTATGTGCATGACAAACTAGAAATTTGAGATAACTTCGGCTAGATGGAGTGGATGGGTGATTAAATTGATATTGGTGGATGTATCATAACATTACCTAAATAAATCATGACCCTTTATACTCTTTTTCCAATCGTATATTCATATTGTAGCATTTCAGGATCCTCCTGTAGCACTATAGGATCCTCCTATAGTATTACAGATTTCTCCTCTAACATTACAATGAGGAGGAAAATTTTGATTCTATTTTTCACTGGATGATGGAGAGAGGTAGGTATGTGAGTGGAGAGTGTGAAAATTCAATTCGTGGCTCGAAAAATGGAGGAATACACTTGTATAATATATCGTATACGCATGGTTTTTTCTACTGCCTGGAATCCTATAAAGAAAAATATGTTAGCAAAACTACTGTAAGAACTCCTTTGTTGTGTTCTATTATTTTCTCTTTTTTTTTTAGACATGCAGGTTTCCTTTGGACAAGGTTTCAATTCAGGGAAAATTTTAAGGATGGATATCTATTTGAAAGTTTAGAAACCTTGGCGAATCTTAGTAACCTCTAATAGAAAAATTGTACAAATTTTTATAATATTTTTGTAAAAATATCTAAATGACTGATTATATCACATTAGTTTATATAAGATAATGGTGATTTTTACGGTAAAATAATTTCATACTATAAAAATTGGGCGAATTATTTTTAGAAAAAATGGAAATTGGCGAATGTTTTTTTTCAAAAAAGTATATAAAATTAGCCCACCTGCTAATATTAGCCCCTAAAATTTTCCCTGGGTTTCATACTGCATACCTTCCCCATGGGCCTTAGAGGAGGTTTTCACTTATTGATCATTTTATATTTTACTTTTTTTTTTTTCTCCTAGGATACCTCAGAGAGGTTTTTAACCCTAGAGTTGGCCTCATATACTTCATGGAGGTTTTCATCTACGCCTTCTTTTTTTTTTTTCTTATTGGAAGATTTTTGAACTAAGGGCTATGCACCTCCCAATCACATTTAGTTCTCTGTTGACAGAACTAACAAACTATTCCTTGGATTAATATCTCCTATAAAACTTCAACCTATATCCACTGACAAGTAAGGGAATACCATCCTCAACAATTGTTCTAATCTGGAAGAACCCATTCTCATGACACTTCTCTACTAGATAGGGACCCAACCATCTTGTAATTAAGTTTAAATTGAAATCCTTGAATATAGAATCATATAATAGGGCCCAATATATTTCTTGAAAAGTCTTATCTCTGATGTGCATGTCATTCAAAATCTTCCTTTGTATCTAAATTACCTCAGTGGGTACGAGAGCTTACATCTTAAATTCATCCAGACCATTGAGTTAGAGAATCCTCTCCCATTCTGTTGTAGTGATATCCAAGTCTAACTGAGCTTCCATCCTCAAGGTGTTATTCTCAATTTCAATAGACACTAGGGTCGTCTTCCCATATACCAAATCAAATGGAGTGAATCCAGTGGTGGTCTTCCAAGTTTTGGTTTAGGCCTAACCGACTTCCAGAAATATTTATGCATAATATTTTCTACTGCAACTGACAACCTTGGTAAGAATTTCATCCAACGTTTTTTTTGTGACTTCCACATGCCCATTTTATTGAGGGTGATAACAAATAGATGTATTATGCTTGATGTGGTGTTGATTCATAAGATATTAAATAATAATTTATGTAAATTGTGCTCATTGATAAATGACTGATTCCATTTGAAAACCAAATTTGTAGAAGATATTCTCCCGTAGGAATTCAACAACACGTTGCTCAAAGTTTTCCTTTACTTCCTTCAATTCATCCCATTTGGTCAAGTAATCAGTGCATGCAATGATATACCTTTTTTGTCCTAATGGGGTATTAATAGGTCCAATTAAACCCATGCCCCACTTTTTAAATGGCCCTAGAATCACTTGAGGTTGTAAGGTAATTTCATCATTGGGTGTTGACTTACCCATCCTATGGAATCGATCATACTTGGTGTTCTACCTCCTTGCATCGTGATTTCAAGTGGGACAATGATAACCTGATTGTATAAATTTGAAGGTTTTCATATTAGAAATAAAGTGGCCCCCACAGGGTCCATCAATACATTTTGAGAGGATGTGAAATACCTCTTATTCCCTCACACATCTCCTTAGGATCTCATATGGCTCCAATATGAAAAAAATTCCCCCAATCCAAGTGATGGTGCACTTTTCTTGACAATCTTCATTTTATCCTTGGAGGATAGGTTATGAGGGAACCTCCCAGCAAACAAGTAGTTGGCTATATCAGAAAACCAAGGAGAAAGCACTGAGAAGACGAAGAGATGTTCATATAGAAGTTTTGTCATCTATCCTTTCTTCCTTTCTTTTAGGTAGGGTTAGTCTTGACAAGAAATATGCAACCACATTCTCTTTCGCTAGTTTATCAACAATAGTCAAATCAAATTTTTGTAATAATAAGAACCATCTAATTATCCTAACATTGACATAAGGTTTATTCATTAAATATTTAATGGCTGCATGATCAGTGTGAAACGAAATTTTGATAACCAGTGATATAATTCCTAAAATTATTCAAATAATTCACCACAACAAAGAATTAATTTTCAGTGACAGTATAATTTAACTCCATTTTGGAAATCTTATTATTGCAGATATAGATAACATAAGTCAATTTTTATTCCACTTGTCCTAAGGCATCCCCTACAACTTTGTTTGAGGCATCTGTGTGTATATGGAAAGTTAATGCCTAGTTGGGACCCCTATGGATGGGTGCAGTGGCCAAATTTTCTTTTAGTACTTCAAAGGCTTCTTGACAATTGGTTGTGCAACAAAAAATGAATCTTTAGTCAACATTCCAAGCAAGGGTGAAATTTTTTTAGTAAAATCTTTAATCAAACTTCTATAATAACCAAATAATCCAAGGAAGCTCCTGACATCACTTTGTTTTTTAGGGATTGGGACCCTTTTGATAATTCCAATCTTGTTTGGTTCAACCTATATCACTTCCTTGGATATAAAGTTGCCAAGAACATTGCCTACATTCATAAAAAATTCACATTTGTCCAGGCTCAATGAGAGGTTATTTTCAATACATTTCTTTAGGAATTTACATAGATTAGAAAGATATTCCTAGAAATGACATCCATAAGGAGTGAAATCATCCATGTATATCTCAACAGTGTCATGAAGAAGTTCATAAAATATACTTATAACTGCCATCAAGAAAGTAGTAGGGGCATTTCACAGAATAAATGAAAGGACTCTATAATCAAAGGTACCCCAAGGACATGTAAATGTGGTCATATTTGTCTTCAGGGCTCATCATAATTTGGTTGTATCCACTAACTCCATCCAGGTAGGAGAATAATTTATTTCCTACAAGGCCATCTAGGACTTGGTAAATGAAGGGCAAAGGAAGATGGTCCTTATTTTTAGCCTTGTTAAGTTACTGGTAATCAACACAGATTCTCCAATTCCCATTCTTCTTGGATACTAAAACAAGAAGTGACACCCACTTAGTATCTGAAATGGGGTATATGAACCCTGCATCCAATATCTTTTGTAATTCATGTTTCACAATCTCCTTAAGAGTTGGGTTCATCCTTCTCTAGGGTTGTCACATAGGCATGGGAGTGGGAGGTTGATTCTATGATATATGGTCAATAGTTCCATATTCATAAATTTTCCCTTCCCCTCTGACATTTTCCAATGTGCATACTCAGTAGGGGGTTGTGTGATACAATTCGTAGTCTTCCTCATCCTCTAAACATAAGGGTAAATCATGTTCAATAGAGAGTTGAGAAGGAGGATAAAATACAAGATATTTTGATAAATGTCATTTTTTTATAGTCGTTTTCCCATCCCTACAATTAATGTATGCATTAAAAATGTCCAACCAAGGTCTTCTTAAGATGTGAGGATAGCCATTAAATTTTTTTTTGCACTGTAGGAATAGAAATTCTCTCAGAATGCTACTGTGGATCCGTCTATAGGCTGCAACACTGTGGTGGTATTTCTCAAATCCCCTTTGATATTTAGCTTCATAATGGTTTCCCTCATCATCACATTATTTTCAACCCCAAGATCAATCAAGGTATTAGTTACCATATTTCCATCGATGTTCACATCCCCTATTGGGCTATCATGGTCTAGGTAATTTAGGGATATCACCCTGCCAAGCCTTAGATTGTATAGTTGTTCAACAACATTGATGGTGGTGGTATCTCCTCTTATTCTCCTAGGCATTTTGAAATCGTTTTCCTTAATAATCTTGTTGTAAATGGAAACATATTTAATGGACTCAAGAAGGGGTATATTGACGCAAAAATTCTTCAATTCTCCTAGAATTTCAAACTCCTACATGGTGTGTTGGTTAGGCTTGACCAACCTTTTAGGATAAGGGGGTGAATTGACATTAGGAACAATTTTTTCCTTCTATTCCCCCATCTCTTCAGGTGGAGAAGGTGGGTGATTATCTAGGAGCACATTCCTAGAATGAAGGCTGATATCTTTGATTTACACATCATAAGTAGGATAGGATGTCCTTCGACTATATACTTATTGTGCCTACATATTGTTTGGGCTAGAATTTGGTTGAGTAGGCATTTTAGGTTTCTTAGGTGGGGTATGATGAGTTAGCTATGATTGAGATTGGGGTGGAGGAACTAAAGAAGGAGGATGGTTAGTTTGAGGCCTCCACCCTAGTGAGGGGTTTCCCCATTGGGAATATTGTGGTTGATATGGATGAAAAGGAGGGTTGATAGGATTAGGAGGATATGGAGGAGCATAAGGCTAAGGATGAGGTGTGGACCATGATGAATAAGTGGATGGTTATAAATTCTATAAAGGTGCATTCTAATTTGTATTGTAGTGAGGATAATGTGCACCTGACATGCCTGGTTGATATGGACGAGGTCCTCGGGGTCTCCTTTTGTTAATGAAGAAAAAATTCTCTGACTCACTCTTTACTCCTCCCTGGTATACATTAGAGAAGTTTTGAGGTCTAAAATGGGCCTCCTAAGAAAAATGTACAACCAAAATAAAATTTATAAGAAGCAATAGGATTCAAGATGATGATGTCAACCATGGGGAATGATTCAACATTTTGGGGCAATATATCTCCCTAATATTTTACAAAAAATTTGAGTCAGAGTACTTGTTGGATATAAAAATTAATTCCTCATCCAAGGAATACCCATGTTGCATACTTTCGATGGACCTTGCTATACAAAAAATGAGAAATACATGAAAAAACGTGATTGCAATAACATTTTTTCATTTATTTATCATTTTTTGTGTAGCAAGGTCCATCTAAAGTATGCAACATGGGTACTCCTTATATTAGGAATAAAATTCTTCATTTGAATATTTTTCCACTTGAAATTTAAGTAAACCCATAGGGAGATAAGTTGAAAATACGAGTTGAAAATATTGATTTTTCTTTTTTCCCTCTAAAATTTGATGATGTAATCAAATATTATTTTATTATTTCCACTATGATTTTATAAATTCCTTAGGAGGCCCATTTTAGACCTCAAAATTCCCCTAATGGAGCCTTTATGCCTAGAAAATAAGGACATTTTTCAGTTATGTGATTCTCTTCACAGACTAGGTAGAAAACTATGACCTTTAGTGGGCATTAATTCCTAGAATGTCTTTTAATACATCTAGGGAAAAACATGGAAAGTTCTATTTCTGATTCCTCTTGATTTATTTTGAAATGCATAGCATCCATTTGTAGAAAAATTTTATGCAACATTTCACTCTTCAAATCTTCTAACATATTCGACATCTCATTCTTGATGGTTGTTATGGAAGGAGAGGAACTGAACAAGCTTTGGCTAGACCTACGCTTTTCCCTAGTAGCCCTAGAGTGATTCTTGAATACATTTTTTATGTCATCATAAAATAATTGGTAGATATATCCTCTAGATATCATGTTGATGTCTTCCATCACATATTCCCTAATCCCTCGGAAAGGAACTAGCGTGAGTGACTCACGATCAAGGGTATAGTTGGACCTCCTATAATTGAGTTGAAATTTTTTCCTCATAGTCCTCTAGGGATTCATCAGGCCCAAGGGTCATCCTAAATATTTAGTCCTTTATTTTATTTGGACCTACAGTATTTTTAGTACTTTTCGTTGAAGGATTTCTACATTTTAGCCCAGGTAGTGATGTTGCCTCCAGGTAGACCGATAAACTAGTGCAAGGCTGCATCTTTAAGGGTAGAAGGACACAAATTCAGATTTTTCCCATCAGAGGCATAGTCATAGGTCCTAAAGAAAACAAAAAACTCAAAAATGAAGGTCTTAGGGTCCTCAAAGGTTATTCCATGGAAATGTGGAAGGAAAGCAGGGCGTATATTGTTCATTCTAGTGTAATATTCCTAAAATTTAGCTTTTATCTAAATGGAATATTATAGATACTTTTTTCACTAGGTAGGTGAATAAATGTGTGGGGAGGCCCATAGATCTCCTTAGTAGTAATAAAAACACTTCAAGTGTGAAATAAGACCTTCTAAGCAGCTAAATAAAGCACCTTTGAGTATGAACAAGAGTTGGATCATGTTGAACAGGTCAACTTTGACCAAGTCAACAACGCTGTTATGGAGGAGTGGACATTAAATGAGGAATAATGCAGTTTTGGAGGGAGATGGATTGCATGGAGGAAAAGACCTAATTGAGTGGGGCCAAGGGCAAGGAAGCTCATAATTTATATAAGGAAGAGGATGGCAGCCATATGGGGTTATGTTTTGGATTATTATTTTGTATGTGGTCTGTTTAGACTTCTTGCATTCTTCAACTGTTTAGTTGAGATTACTGTGCTATTTAGCACCAGGTGTTCCCGAGTAGGAATCCCACCTCATTCCTTGAGATGCCTCTTGGAATATCATTGCATTTAATTTCCACATTCAGGCTTAAGGCCAAGCTATAGCTTTCTTCATAAGTGTAGTTTCTGCAGGATATTGTGCTATGTTGCATGGTGAAGCAGTGGAGAATTAGATCGGGTGTCTTCAGAGCTAGTTTTTCAGTGGAGTAAGGTTTCCATCCATTGGGAGGCCTGTAAAGAAGCCCCTTGGGCTTTATTGACACATTTGGCACTAGGCCAAGGAGTATTTATCCCCTAAAGTGTAGTTTCATTCTAGATCTGCATTATTTTAGGGAGGATTTGCAGGGGTAGTTGAAGTGGTTGTTTTGGGAGGTTATTTCTTTAGTCGAGGAGCCATTCTTTAATCTAGAGAATCTATTAGAGAAGAGTTTTAGGTTTCTACATCAGCTTTATCCATATATTCTCATTTCTGTTGTTGCAACATATCTTCAGCCCTAGGGCTGCAACTTACATTGGCACATTGTGTGAATTTTCCGGAAACCCTCTTGGGTTGTCTTGGAAAGCCGATCTAGTGTCCAGATCTGTATGTTTATATTATATTGGGGCCTATATCAATATTGTTATATCATTCTATCATCTCCAACTATAGCTATGCATAATATGACTGCATTGTAGCAGCTCTCTAGCATTTTGTATTGTGACAACAACTCATTTTTGGGAGTGATTACTTATTGGAGGCTTGTTCTTTCATTGTATTTGATGTATGCCTCACTATTTTGTATTGATTTTATGATCTAATACATGATTTTATGTCTCCATATTGGTCTCCAATATTAATGAGTTGACTTACATTGCTATTTCCATTTTTGTGTTCATATATTGCTGCATTCCCCATTTGGGAATATTACAGTGGTAACAGAGCATAAGCTTGGCTCAACCTACGCATTCAGCCAATATGTCACCATAAGGAGAAGATTCTCACAAGAAGAGGAGATGTACAGGAAAAATAAATAAAATACTCCATTATTTGGAGGAAGGAGGGAAGAGGAACTCTCAAAGCTTCTTTTTCAAACTATGAAGAGCATCAAGGGAGATATCAAGAAGATAAGAAGGGTGATGTGTAGGGAATCTCCAAGGGGGTTTGAATATGAAGCAAGCCCTAGATTTTTGCAAGATGGGTGTGAGCATCCAGCCACACATTATTATTCACAACACATTCCAATGCCTAGATTTACTATAAGAGAGAGGGAGGAGGAAGATGTGCCAAAGAGGGAGACTCTAGGTGATTATTTTCTAGAGTATGAATCTCAATCTAAGAGGTTCAAAGATCACCTAAAATTTCAAGGGTTTTGCAATATCAAGGAGGAAAGAAGCACAAGGATCAGGTAGCATGATTTGGGTAGATTCTTTCTATCTACATTCGATGGTTCACCTAAATGTTCAGCTAGAGCTTGGGTGGAGGAGCTAGACACCTATTTGCAGCAACACCAAGTTTCAAAGAATGAAGCCATCAAAGTAGAAGCGCTACATTTTGAAGGTAAGGCCTATGCTTGGTCGATGTTTGAATATTTTTAATTAAAAAATGAAAATACATCTACTTATGAAAAGTTCACTAGGAGAATAGTGGAAATTTTTGATGAAAAACATTCTGAAACACCTTTGGTGGAGCTGAAAAAACCAAAACAAACAAAACATTTGCATGGGTCGGAAGGGTCTATAAACCCAACTCCACTTCAGAAAACTATTGAAGAGGCTAACATCTTTCATAATACCTTGCTAGAGGAAATATCTGTATCACATACTCATAGAAAAGAGGGAATGGAGATCCCTTTTTCAAAAGAATATCCTCTTATTGAAAAGTTTCTCATTCATATTGAAGAGGAAGAGAAGGCTAGAGCCAACAATGCTATCATACCCAGAGTGTATCTAGCACCTCATGCAGAGGAATATGGAGCACTTGCTCCAGCAAGAGGAATTCTTGTATGTTCACATGGAGTTCCAAAGTATCTCATATGTGGAGATCAAGGGACAATCCATGAACAACATGTGCCATTATTGATAGATTGTGAAACCTTGTCAATGAAAGGAGAAGGTAGGGAGGATGGCAGTGAGGGTAATGAAAAATTTTTCCATTCATATATGCAGTCTACTCTCGATATTGATGCCTCATTGCACGGAGGCATTCCACCTGGGAAACCACCAGATCAAGAGATGATGAGAGATGATTCACAATTGGTTGCACCACTCATTGATTCCATAGGGGTGAGGACTTTGGGAGGACTTGACACAGTGCTGAGAGTCTTGGTTAGACTCATGGAGGAGGGAGGCATCCTCCCATTTTCAGCATTACCCACTCTCACTACATATTCTGCACTGACAGAAGTTGTTGCAGTGATGGAGGATGACACCACCATGGTGCAAGGAGACCACTCCATGGATTTGGATTAACATAGGGTAATTCCCTTAAGGAAGGAATCCTCTATATATTGGAGTATATGAAGGCCACTCATTCTTACATTGGCCAAGATCAAGAGGTTCTTTTTGGATGGTAGCTTCTCATGGGAGGCCAACTTCCAAAGATCACCACTTCTACTTGAACATGAGCAACTGCATGATGGGCATGGAAGCGCTTTGGAGGATGATTTTGGCATGAGGTATGTCACAAGGAAAGACAACAACATGTGGGGAGCTTCACATTTCAGATCTCCAGTGTTGTCTCTTAAGAGGATTGATCCATATTGGAGGTCTCAACTTTTGGTAGAGTACTCCAAGGATCTTGGTGGTTGCATGATTCTTGATGACCCGGAGGGAGATGATAGATACATGGTGGATTATGGGGTCATCTATTCTTATGGAATATTCTTCTTCACTAGAGCTTCTAAGCTCAAGGAGAAGTTGTTACATGCATCACATGTGGACTTTCTTTCCATGAACTTTGATGCATACCATTCCTTGATGGAGGAGTTCACTTGGGAGGGCATCCAACAGGATGTATATCATCATATGGAGAGATGCATAGCCCAGCTGATGATGGAGAGGTTGTCACAACCACTTCCCTACTCATTGAGAGTGAGGGATAACTCTTAGTTGAGCCATTTCAGCTCAATGAACAAGGTACATAGTAGAGGATGTACATTTATGCATTATGATTTACACTCCTTTAATTTTTGTGATCAGCATATTGTACCAAGGAGGATCATTCCTTTTTGTATATTCTATTGTTATGTACTTGAGGCCATTTGCAGCATTTATGTTGGCCATTCTATGGGTGGTTTATGGAATATGCCACATGATTCTTAGTGTGCACCACTGGCACCAAATTTTACTTTTATGATTCCATCTTGTAGGATGATTGTGGCAGCAAGCAAGTGGCTAAAAGGACACTTGTTATACTTTTTTTTTAGGCAGGCAAGGAATGCACTGTGCTAGTTCCATAGGTGGGACTATGATCCACCTCCCAGTTTTCATATGGCAACTTGTTTTTATGTTGTGTAACCAACTCCAAAAAGAGAAGAAAAGAGATATAAACGCCTTAGAAATGAGCCACTTCGAGGGGGAAACCTCCAATACATTAAATAAATGAACAATTCTTGTATGATACAAATGAACAAAACCTCCTTCTATATATAGGAGTCCATGAGGCCACAATATAATCCTAGTGGGGCCACAATGTAATCCTAGCCGACCTAACAATAATAATGTGAGGGCACAATAATAACAATATGGGGGTTACAGGGGTACAATAATAACAATAAGGGGGGCTACATTAACATAATAAGGGTCTATACTAGTAATATAGGGACCTAACATGCCCCTCTCCTTCAAAAAAAGTGTTTTCCTCAACGCTTGAGTAGCTCTGGGTGCTTTTGTATAAAATTCTCATCCTCCCATGTAGAATCTTCAGTGGGTAAGTTCTTCCACTTGATGAGATACTCTGAAATTGATCGATTCCGTAGTTGTCGAGTTCTTGTTTCCATGATTGCTTCTGGTTCCAATATGATTTTCCTTCCTCATCAAGTTCTGGAAATATTGTTTGAACTGGAAGATTTTCACCTATAACCTTCTTTAAGCATGAAACATGGAAAACTGGATGTACTCGCGAAGAAGCGGGAAGCTCCAATTTGTATGCCATAGTACCAATCTTTTGCAACACCTTGTAAGGACCATAGTACTTTGGTGATAATTTATTATCCTTCTTAGCTTGCTTGAGGGACATTTGTTTGTATGGTTGTAGCCATAAAAATACCCAATCTCCTACATCAAAACTTCTCTCATTGCGATGTTGATCTGCCTGTTGTTTCATTCGATTTTGTGCCAAATTCAGGTTATCCTTTAAGAGTTGGAGAACTTCTTGCTGATGCTCGATGTGATCTTCCACTGCTTGAACCTTCGAATTTTCCCTTAAAGATGATGTGATCGATGGTGGATGATATCCATAAAGTGCCATAAATGGGGTCATTTTCGCTGCAGTATGGAAGGAAGTGTTATACCACCATTCAGCGAGAGGTAACCACTTGACCCATTGTGTTTGTTTATCAGATACAAAAAAACGAAGATATCCTTCCAAACATTTATTTACTATCTCTGTTTGACCATCAGATTGAGGATGATAAGATGAGCTATGAGCCAATTGAGTACCCAAACAAGAAAATAACTCCGTCCAAAAATTTCCTGTAAAAATGGGATCTCTGTCGCTCACAATAACCCTTGGGCTTCCATGTAGCTTTTGAATTCTGTCCATAAATGTAGTAGCAACTGTACTTGCTTTAAATGGATGAGATAATGCACAAAAGTGTGCATACTTGGTAAGTCTATCAACTACCACCATGATTACATTCTTTCCTTCAGACTTAGGTAAACCTGTGATAAAATCCATTGAAATCTCCTCCCAACGCTGACTTGGAATGGATAAAGGTTGTAGAAGTCCCGAGGTCTTAATTGTCTCCACTTTATTCTGCTGGCAAACCAAACATTCCGCCACAAACTTTTGAATATTAGATTTAAGGCCATCCCAAAAAAATTCTTTCTTCACCCTGTGGTAAGTTTTTAAAAATCCTGAGTGTCCTCCTAAAGGAGAAGTGTGCAATTCTAGAAAAATCTTTTGTTTTAGTTGGGAATTCTTACAAAGATATAAGCGATCTTTGTACCATAAGGAATCATTTTTCCAACTAAATGTATCAGATGTACTAGGATCTTGCTGCAACTTTTGAATGAGTGTCCATACATCTTTGTCCTTCTTCATTCATCTCTTGCTTCGGTTATCCAATCTGGTTGGATAATAGAAATGGCACAAAGCAATGCTTCCACCTCTTCATTCTTTCTTGAGAGTGCATCTGCAACAACATTAAGCTTTCCCTTTCTGTAGATTATTTCAAAGTCATAACCCAACATCTTTGTGACCCATTTTTGCTGCTCTTCTGAAGATAGTCTTTGTTCCAAAAAGTGTTTAAGACTATCATGATCAGTTTTTACCTTGAAGTGTCTTCCCATTAGGTAAGTTCGCCATTTCTTTAGTGCATGCAGTATTACTAACATTTCCTTCTCATAAATAGGTTTCTGTAAATACTTTCCTTTGATTGGACGACTTTCAAAAGCAATGGGTCTTCCTTCCTGCATTAAAACTACACCAATTCCATTTCGTGAGGCATCACATTCCACAATAAAGGTTTTTGTGAAGTCTGGTGTAGCTAAGACCGGTGCTAGGCACATTGCCTCTTTAAGACGTTCAAAGGCCTTAGTTGCTTTAGGAGTCCATGAAAATGCATCTTTCTTCAATAATGTTGTTAGAGGTGCTGCTATTCTCCCATAATTCTTAACAAACTTGCGATAATACCCTGTTAACCCGAGAAATCCTCGCAACTGCTTTATGGTTGTCAGGACTTTCCATTCCTTAATGGCTTTAATTTTGTTAGGGTCTACTTTAACACCCTCGTGAGATACAATATGACCCAGATATTCCACCTCTTGTGCTCCAAAGAAACATTTGGATTTTTTTGCATATAATTGTTTCTCTTGCAATAGTTTGAGCACCCTGTCAACATGTTCAACATGATCCTTCCAAGACCTGCTATAGATTAGTATATCATCAAAAATACTAGCACAAATTTTCTAAGGAAGGGTTTGAAAATGGAATTCATCAACCCTTGAAATGTAAAAGGTGCATTGGTAAGGCCAAAGGCATGACCAAAAATTCATAATGACCCTCATGAGTTCGAAATGTTGTTTTCGGAATATCTTCAGTCTTCATTCTAATTTGATGATATCCTGAACGAAGATCCAACTTGGTAAAATAAATTGCTCCATGTAATTCATCCAATAATTCATCAATCACAGGAATGGGAAATGTATCTTTAATGGTGAGCTTATTGAGATCCCTATAATCCGGACACATTCGCCATGATCCATCCTTCTTGTGTACCAATACTACAGGAGCAGAGAAAGAACTTTGACTAGGTTGAATTATACCCGCCTCTAACATTTCTGCAATCATACGTTCAATTTCGCTCTTTTGGAAGTAAGGATATCTATAAGGCCTGATGTTTGGAGGAACACTTCCCGGAATCAAATGAATAGCATGATCATGATCACGAATAGGTGGGAGTCCTTTGGGAGTTTCAAACACCTTGGAATGATTGTCCAAGACTTGTTGGAGATCTGCCGAAATAGATGATTTTGATGTCGGAACGTCTAGTGAGAATAATTGTGCAATTACGCCTCGTTGTTCTTTATTTAGAAGCTTTGTCATGACATTAGAGCTTATTATCCTTCCTGGCTTCCCTTCAATACCTCGTAATTCGACTTCCTTTCCTTCTGAAAACTATTTCAAGAAAAGTTCTTGAAAATTAAAAGCTACCGTCCCCAAAGATTGTAACCATTGTACTCCTAGTACAACATCAGCACCTCCCATAGGAATGGAAAGCATTGGACTAGTCAACACGTATTCCCCCATGGTTAGCTTGATATTATGGCATTTTCCAGAGCAATTTATAGTTCCTCCATTTGCAACCATCACTTGACATTCTGGTGCTGGGTATAGGAAAAAAATTAATTCCTTGGCTACCTTACAATGAATAAAATTATGGGTGCTACCTGAATCAATCAACACTATTACCCTTTTCTTCTTGATCTGTCCTACTATCTTGAGAGTTTGAGGAGTGGTAATTCCGGCCAGTTCATTACATGATATGGTCGGATTCATTTCTTCCTCTTCTATGGCTGGTTCCTGGTGTATATCCTCTTCTTTTTCATTTTCTTCTTCTTCTTCACAATCTATGTAAAATAATTTATTTTCAGCACACTTATGACCTTTAGTGTATTTGCTATCACAACTGTAGCAAAGCCCTTTTGCTCTTTTTTCTTCCAATTGTTGTGGTGTCAACCTTGTAGGTTGTGGAAATCTAGGCATAGCAACACTTCCTTCTTTATAGAATTGAGTGGTAGGCTTCCTTGTCGCCATAATTTTACATTCAACTTTTCTTGCCAACCTGAATGCCTTCTCCAGTGAATCAGGTTCCAAAACACGAACTTCATGTTGGATGTTATCCTTTAGAGTACCTATGAAGAGATCAATCATGTGTTCCTCTGGAATATCAGTTACCCTTATATTCAATTTTGGAAGTCCTCAATGTGCTGCCCCACTAAACCCTTTTGTTTGAGATTTATCAATTGGCTAAAGAAGGTGTTGCTCTTTGTATCCTCATAATGTGCTATCATTTCCTCGTAAAAATTGACCAAGTGACAATTTTTTTACGGGAGCAAAGCCATTGATACCATACAAATGTATTTTGTTCTAAATGTAAAGTTGCAATGCGTACCTTTTGTGTGTTTTGTACGTTATGGAGATCGAAATATTGCTCCATCTGTAGTATCCATGTTACAGGATCCTTTCCATCAAACTTCCTCATATCCATCTTTGGAATATGGTGGTTCTTCCCGCCAACATTAGAGTTTATGAAATCAAAATTAACATTTATTTTTTTCTCATCATGAGGTTCTTCTACTATCTTTTCACCATTAGGAAACCTTTCTTGTATAAACTTTGTCAAACCTTCCATGTCTGTTTTTAGAAAATTCTTCATGTTTTCCATTTTCTCATCGATCTTAGCTTCCATGTCATCCATCTTAGATTCCTTTAATATGTGACATCCATATTAGCTTCATGCCTTTCTTCAATAGTCCATCTTAGCTTCCATTCCATCCATCTTAGCTTGCACGCCATCCATCTTGGCTTCCACACCTTTCTTCAAAACTTCCATTTCATTTTTTGTTGCTCTTTGCGAGAGTGAAATTTGTTGCACTTGCTCTTGTAATTTTGATAGATCATGTTGCAATTCTTCATCTTCATGAGTCATGGTAGAGCCTTCTGAAGGCTTAATGGGTGTTGAATTCTTTTTAGGCGCCATTTTAGAATCCAATATTGATACCTTTTACTTGCTTTGAGGAGATCGATATTGAAATTGAATTATCTCTGTAATTGAAAATCTTAAATATCTGAAATTCAGCCCTATAGTATCCCTCTGAAGCTTCTTTCAAATGCCACAGGTCTGATCTAATTTGGATTCCCCAAGACAACGTCGTGTCCAATCTCCCACAATGACCTAATTTTGGACTGGTTCAGTAGAGGAAAATTGTAGGACTTGCCACGTGTCACTGTTTCGCCCTTTGTCTCTCAAATTGATAGCCAAGAAACTACAGTCCGTTTACTTGCGATAAATTTTTATCGCACTCAAATCCACTTCCCAGAGAGAGAGTTATTGAACTTTTCCCACGATCACCTCTTTGAGATGCAATTCAGGAGCCTGAAAAAGCACTACCTTCCATAGATCATATCTCCAAAAATATTTCGAACCAAGCTCTGAATTTTTTTGGAAAATGTCCTCAGGATTTCAGCTTCGTACCATACGAATTTCAGATTCTTAACCTTCGTAGAAAATTTTTTATAGAGAAATTTCCACGATGACCTGTTTAGGAGCTTGAAAAAATACCTAACTTCCACAGATGATATCTCCGAAAATATTGCGAACCAAGCTCTGACATTTTTAGAAAAATCGTCCTCAGGATTTCAGCTTCACACCCTCAAAATTTCAGCTTCTGAAACTTCGTAGAAAAAAAGTTATAGCGAAAATGCCACGATGACCTGTTTTGGAGCAGCGAAACCCTAGAATCCCAAGCTCTGATACCAAATGTTGTGTAACCAACTCCAAAAAGAGAAGAAAAGAGATATAAACGCCTTAGAAATGAGCCACTTCGAGGGGGAAACCTCCAATACATTACATAAATGAACAGTTCTTGGATGATACAAATGAACAAAACCTCCTTCTATATATAGGAGTCCATGAGGCCACAATATAATCCTAGTGGGGCCACAATGTAATCCTAGCCGACCTAACAATAATAATGTGAGGGCACAATAATAACAATATGGGGGTTACAGGGGTACAATAATAACAATGAGGGGGGCTACATTAACATAATAAGGGTCTATACTGGTAATATAGGCACCTAACATTTTATTTGTTTTTGCTTCAATATATTGATGATGTTATTATTCTTATGGCGAGATTTGTTGGCAGGATGGCACAAGAGTTGGAGGTGCCCATTGGGAGTATGATTCCCCATACTTGATATGATGCATGTTTTAGGAGAAAAAATGGGAAAAACATTATTTCCACATTAAATCTCTTTTCTTCATGTGGGAGGAGCCATTTGGAGAACTTGAGTTCTTGGGAGAGGCACTTCATGGATGATTTGATAGGTGGGGTAACTTGGGACATTCTTGGAGACTATAATATTTCAGCCCAAGATCAACAACAGCCCCATACATATCACGAATGTAGAGAGAAACAACATGGGTGGAAAAATATAATCTCTCCATGCAACCCCAATACATTGCATAAACCGAGGATTGAGGATTTCTTTGATGAGCTTCCTAGGATGGATCATTTCATTTGGATGATAGCATGGGTATGCGAGTCTCTCATTGGGAATGATATCCCCTATGTTTTTCATCACTCCTACCTTGAGGAATCCATTGGACAGCAAGAAGGTTTCCACTTACACCTTCCACTTTCTCATGATGTGAGCCATTTGGTTTTGCATACTTGGTAGGAACCATTGGGGGGCAAGTTTCTTGCAGAGTATTTTGAGCAGTGGTGGGGAATATTGATGAGGAGGCCACAAGAGGAGGAGTGAAGGAATTTTGCTCCACCTTTAAAGTTGCTTGAGGACAAGAAACATTTTGGAGGGGAGGACTGTAATATTCCTAAAATTTAGCTTTTAGCTAAATGGAATATTATAGATCATATTGTCACTAGGTAGGTGAATAAATGGGTGGTGAGGCCCATAGATCTCCTTAGCAGCAATAAAAACACTTCAAATGTGAAAGGAGACCTTATAAGCAACTAAATAAAGTAGCTTTGAGTATGAATAGGGATTGGATCATGTTGAACGTGTCAACTTTGACCAAATCAATAGTGCTATTATGGAGGAGTGGACATTAAATGAGGAATAACACAGTTTTGGAGGGAGATGCATTGCATGGAGGAAATGACCTAATTGAGTGGGGCCAAGGGAAAGGAAGATCATAATATATGTAAGGAAGAGGATGAAAATAATATGGGGTTATGTTTTGGATTATTATTTTGTATGTGGTCTGTTTAGACTTCCTACATTCTTCAGCTGTTTAGTTGAGATTGCTGTGTTGTTTAGCACCGGGTGTTCCCAGGAAGGAATCCCACCTCTTTCCTTGAGAGGCCTCTTGGAAGAGCATTGCATTTCATTTTCACATTCAGGCTTAAGGCCAAGCTACAAATTTTTTCATCAGTGTAGTTTCTGCAGGATATTGTGCTGTGTTATAGGGTGCAGGAGTGGAGAATTAGATCGGGTGTCTTCAGAGCTAGTTTTTCAGTGGAGGAAGGTTTCCATCCATTGGGAGGCCTTTAAAGAAGCACCTTGGGCTTTATTGACACATTTTTCACCAGGCCAAGGAGTATTTATCCCCTACAGTGTAGTTTCAATCCATATCTACGTTATTTTAGGGAGGAGTTGCAGGGGTAGTTGCAATGGTTGTTTTGGGAGGTGATTTCTTCAGTGGAGGAGCCATTATTTCATCAGGAGGATCTATTGGAGAAGAGATGTAGGTTTCTACATCAGGTTCAGCCATATCTTCTTATTTTTGTTGTTGCAGCATATCTTCAACCCTAGGGCTATAGCTTACATCGGCACATTGTGTGCATTTTCCAGAAACCCTCTTAGGTTGTCTTGGAAAGCTGATCTAGTGCCTGGATCTATATGTTTAGATTCTATTAGGGCCTATATCATTATTTTTATATCATTATGTCATCTCCAGCTATAGCTATGCATAATATTACTATGTTGTAGCAGCTCTCTAGCATTTTGTATTGTGACAATAGCTCATTTTTGGGAGTGATTGCTTATGGGAGGCTTGTTCTTTCATTGTATTTGATGTATGCCTCACTATTTTGTATTGATTTTCTGATCTAATACATGATGTTATGTTTCCATATTAGCTCCAATATTAATGAGTTTATTTACATTACTATTTCTAGTTTTGTGTTCATATATTGCTGCATTCCCCATTTGGAAATATTACATCGAACCTCTCCATTAGTTTCTATGATAAGGAAAATCACATTGTTCTTGTTTTCAGCCATATTTTGGGTACGAGGGATAGGTTCTACTTCTCCTATGGTTTATTTAAATATTTCAGGTTTCTCACCTAGAGTGTCTTCTAACTCCCCTATAGTTAGAGAGGGGAGTTCACAACCATCGAAGAATAATGAAGGTTGGTTGCTTGAGGGGGTGGGGGTTTTTGGTAAGAAATTTCCTTGCTTATCCCTACTCCTACAAGGCACGAAAGAAATTTTTTTTTTTTTTGAATTTTTTCTCTTTTTCAAAGAAATAAGACTAATTTAACATAAAAAACAAGAAATGATTAAGCAAAACCAAACCTACTTAGACACCTCCCTGGAAATGGAGCTAGAAAGTGATGAGCCCTTGTATTAAACCTAGAATGTTATGACTCCCAAGTGCTTCTGAAATAAAATTATCAACCTCAGGTTCATACACACTTAGAGGTTATAATAGTTTAGGTTCTACTCATGTCACCCTCAGTCATGAAAAGATCATTTTTTTTTTTTTAGACCATTCATCTAACTAACTATAGTGAAAACTTGTTATGAAAGAATAATTGAACTTGATTCAAACTACAAAAGTGAAAATTCCATTCATTTAAATGCAAATGGTTATTGAAATTGCATGAAATAGAAATGGCTAGTGTACTTGCAGAAGGAAATCATGATACTCTAGTTTGCAAATTTAATCGAAGCAATAACCTATTTGTATGCATCATTCATCTAGTTCACATTTTCTTGAAAATAAGGAATGTAATTTTTAACATGCCTATGAATAAATATACCAATTATAACTCTATTTTCCTTTCTGATGGTTGTAGTGAGGAATGAAGGAAGTTGGATTGGTCTTAGAGTCTTCCTTAGTCATAAAATCATAAGCTGGGGACCAATATTCGACTTAATTAGGCTAAGATCAAAGTGGGGATAAAAACTAGTTGAAAAGAACACTACTACACGGCTACTAGGGAGGGGTTATAGGAGGTCCTATATTGCTACATGAGGCCAATTTTTGCTATAGGAGGGGGTCCAGAAGATTTCTGTGGATTAAAATGGTGTCTTAGAGATGGATGAAGGTGGATAAAGGTAATAAGTGGTGAATGAAGGTTCTGAGAAACCCTTGGACAAGCCTAGTACCCCTCGGAGGTTTATCTTGCACCAAAGATGATGTCTACAATGTCCTTTATTTCCTTGATAGAGTGAATTTGGAGACATAGGTTGGAAGAAATGTGAGGATCTTAGGGGGAGGATGGAAAATTATAGGCTAATCTGGGAAGGTATTCACACCCATGAAAATCAACACGGACCATTTAGCTAGCAAAATACATGCATCTAGTGACCAATAAAACACCGAAATAAATTAACATATAAAAGATGAGATAAATTTGATTAAAATATATTCTATTCCAAAACACTACTATGATCACTAAAATAATGACACTAACTCCTAAGTTGTATATAATAAGCATGGAAAAGTATCACAACTAACATCTACTCATTTCCTAGAAATCATAAACAAATATTTTTGTGTTGTGATTGTAAATCTTTCCAATCACTCTTCCTAAGAGAGAGGTTATACGAAGAATCGAAATTATAAGTTTTATAACTTAAAATCTAGGAAATAAGAGAAGGACATGAAATTATTTTAAACAAGACCAACAACAAAATAAAAAAGAGGGACTAAAGCCTCTTGATTGAGCCAAAAACTAAGGGTTCCAACCCTCTAAAACTATCTGATGTAGATAAATGGAAAACTTCTCATTAACAAAAAATTATAGCCTCATACATCATATGAAACTTTATAATAACAAATTTAAGCACTGTGCTCAATGGCTACTCTTAGCTACAACAAAAATTTGAATCCTACTGAGCCTTTCAACTGGTTCTTTTATACAAAAAGGTAGCTAATGGCAGCTCCCTTGCAAAGAGGAGTGATTCCCTCCAAGAACTCGATAATTGTGGATCTGGGCCTCCATCATCTTCACATGTACATTGAATCACTTAGATGCTAGTGAATCAACCTTATGAGTGAGTGTTTTGTGATCTAAAGCTGATTTATAGAGTTAAGAAAGTTGACAAGCCCTATAAATTCTCTCTTAGTTGTCTCCATCAAGGCCCTGCATAGTACATGCCTAAAAAATGCTTCTTTTTCCTGCAATTCAATCACATTAATCCACACAATATGACAAACACCTTTTAGTCTTATTACTAAGAAAATTATGACTAGAAATGTGAATTAATGTGAGAAAAGGATATTTTCAAGGGCTAGAGGGTAGCATAATGAACTATGAAATATACCTATTAATGGGACCCATCAAGGAGTAGCAACAACTTTGACTGATAAATAACATAAATATATATTAGTAGCAACAATGGAATGTTCATAACAATAATTTAAACATTTAAAAAGAATGACTGAAGTACCAGAAGACATCATATCCCCCTGATGTAAAAAGACATCGAAGATTCAAAATCTCCCCTTATTAAAGGAAAGGTAATATGTGTTATCAAATATTTTTCATTGGATACTTTTTTTCTTTCCATAGTCTTATATATAAAGAAAAAAATTGTAGATGTTGTGTGTTCTGAAACCAGCTCCAAAAATAGAAGAAAAGGGAGATCAATGACTTAGAAATCAGCCACTTCGAGGGGGAAACCTCCTTTACATTAAATAAATGAAAAATTCTTGGATGATTGAAATGAAAAAACCTCCTTTATATATATATGAGTCCATTGGGTCACAATATAATCCTAGCCAACCAAACAATAATAATTTAAAGGTGCTACAATAATAATAGTGGGGTTTTATGGGGCACAAAAATAGCAATATAATGGGGACTACAAGGGTACAATAATAAAAATAAGGGGGTGACACTAACAACAATAAGGGACTACACTAGTAATATAGGGACGTAACATGCCCCTCTCCTTCAAAATAGTGTTGTCCTCAACGCTTGAGTAACTCTGGATGATTTTGTATAAAATTCTCATCCTCCCATGTGGAATCTTAAGAGGGTAAGTTCTTTCATTTGATCAGATACTCTGAAATTGATCGATTTTGTAGATGTCGAGCTCTTGTTTCTGTGGATAATTCAGGTTCCAATATGATTTTTACTTCCCCATCAATTTTTGGGAATATTTTTTGAACTGGAAGTTTGTCACCTATAACCTTCTTTAAGCATGAAACATGGAAAACTAGGTGCAATCAGGAATAAGAAGGAAGCTCCAATTTGTATGCCATATTACCAATATTTTGCAACACCTTTTATCAACCATAGTACATTGGTGATTATTTATTATCCTTCTTAGCTTGTTTGAGGGACATTTGTTTGTATGGTTGTAGCCATAAAAATACCTAGTCTCCTACATCAAAACTTCTCTCCCTCCGATGTTGATCTTCCTGTTGTTTCATTCGACTTTGTGCCGAATCTAGGTTATCCTTTAAGAGTTGGAGAACTTGTTTTTGATGCTTGATGTGATATTCCACTGATTGAACCTTATAATTTTCTCTTAAATATGATGTGATGTTGTCGATGACATCCATAAAGTGCCATAAATGGCATCATTTTTTCTTCAATATGGAAGGAAGTGTTATAACACCATTCAGTAAGAGGTAACCACTTGACCCATTGTGTTTGTTTATCGAATACAAAACAACGAAGATATCCTTCCAAACATTTTTTCACTATCAAAGTCTTCACATCGGATTGAGGATGATAAGATGAGATATCTGCTAGTTGAGTACCCAAACAAGAAAATAATTTTGTCCAAAAATTTCTAGTAAAAATGAGATCTTTGTCACTTACAATAATCTTTAGGTTTACATGTAGCTTTTGAATTGTTTCCATAAATGTAGTATAAACTGTACTTGCTTTAAATGGATGATATAATGCACAAATTTGTGCATACTCAGTAAGTCTATCAATTATCACCATGATGAAACTCTTTCCTTCGGACTTAGGTAAACATGTGATAAAATCCATTGAAACCTCCTCCCAATGTTGACTTGGAATGGGAAAAGGTTGTAGCAGACCTAGTGTATTAATTGTCTCAAATTTATTTTGTGGGAAAACCAAAAATTCTGCCACACACTTTGAATATCAGATCTAAGGCCATCCCAAAAAATCTATTTCTTCACCCTGTGGTAAGTTTTTAAAATTCCGGAGTGTCCTCCTACGAGAGAGGTGTGAAATTCCAAACGAATATTTCGTTTTATTTGGGAATTCTTACAAAGATATAAACAAACTTTGTACCATAAGGAGTCATTTTTCCAACTAAATGTATCAGATGTACTAGGATCTTGCTGCAACTTTTGAATGAGTGTCCACACTTCTTCATCATTCTTCCATTCCTCCCTGGCTTCGGTTATCCAATATGGTTGGATAATATAAATGCCACAAAGCAATGCTTCCACCTTCTCATCCTTTCTTGAGAGTGCATCTGCAACAAAATTTAGCTTCCCTTTTGTGTGGATGATTTCAAAGGCATAACCCAACAACTTTGTCACCCATTTTTGTTTCTCTTCTAAAGATAGTGTTTGTTCCAAAAAGTATTTAAGGCTATCATGAGTTGATATATCTCTTTAATTTAACTTTTTAGCAGAGTAGAATTGAAAACTAGGTAAAAAAATCCATTTTTTTTTAATTTGGTTTCCTCTATGTTGCATTCGACTAGTTCGGCTCACATCAATGGCAGTGCACCCTATAAATCTATAGGGTGCACCACAAATTGGCATGCTCTTTTAACACATCACAATTTTTTTGTGGGTTTGGTAAATTGATACACATATGGAAATTTATAAGCTTTACAATGGTGCATTTGGTAAAACTTAATTCCTGATGCATTTTTTTTACAAAATATACTGCATGCATAAATATTAAAAGAATATAGCTCTGTGCATTCGTTAACCTGGATTTTCCATTTTCGTGTGGAATTATTATGCATACACACTATTGTGAATTTTATGTCGATTCACCATGTTGAGAAATTAAAACACCAATGTTTAAGTGGTGCATCAAGTAGTTGTACACACCATTGTCAATGAATTATTGGGTTTTTTGGCACACTGTGTTTGATGCATCACTGCTTTTTTGACACACTGAGGATTTGTTTTTTTAACTGAAAGTTATATTTAAATATTTATAAACAAAATTTTGATTTAATAAAAAAAATATGTTTTATGTATGAGGCTGATGTATTTTATATGACAATCATGTAGCATATATTTCAATAGAGGGAGGAGAAACAACATTAGGAGCAAATTTCAGATCAATACAATATGATCTGACCATGGGAGACATGAGGGAGGGAGAAGTATTTATACCCTCACCCTATTACCACAATTACCCAATTCCTCTTGAGGAATGTAGGCCTCCTTAAGTACAATGAGGAGGCTACATGTCTGAAGGGGCACTCTTGATTGTTGGAATAATTGATCCACTAGTGGGATTTTGACCAATATATTTTCATGTTGGTCCTAATGTGTGGCATGGGCCCACTAAGGAGGACATATATTTCATCACTAGCCTATCCAGGAGAGGGGAGGATTTCCCCAGTTCCCTAATGTCCCCCATGGTGTTGTAGTAGTTAGTCATCTTGTCTACTCTCAGAGATATGTTGGGAATCATGCAGTGTGTGAAACATATTTTTAGGTTTTTGGTGGACAACTATGGATCACTTATTTTTGTGTAGAGGAGGTTAGGTGCCACTCACAACTAGTCATTACCATTGCACACTATACTAGTGATGGGAAACACATTAGTTACCCTCTTTTGTTCTGTATCAATTAATTTTTTGTATAGGCCAGGGTGCAGTAATTGGTTTATTATTTTTTTAGGGAATTTTCATCATTAATTTAGATAGATCTCATGCTATGATACTTGGGAGGGAGAAATTCCATTTTTCCTCAATTTTTTTTTGTTTATTTTCTGATAGGTTTTCGAATATGATTCCTACTTTTTACCGTCGCCCTCCTAGGCTAATGACTGAGGTGCAGATGCATATGTGGGGTGATATGATGCCCAAGAGGGGCCTACCAGAGTATTCAGACAGGTTTTCTACTGAGGAATTGGGGCTACTGGGTAGTGAGGATGACCACATGATTTTTTGGGTGTCATGTCCTTAGACGGGGATGGATTGTCGACAGTGTCTGTTGGAGCGGGGTCCCCTGGGGAAAATTTTGAGTAACTTTTTGTATGTATTTTTGGATATGTGTGTTGTGTATACAGGTAAAATGGCTTTGGGGTGGGTCAAAGTCCCTCTTTTATGTAAATGGGTTGTAATGGTAAACTGTGGGCCTCAAACCATGGTTTAATACGATAGTCTCTGCGTGTTGGATGAATATAAATATAGATAGATCGATTCTAGTAAGAAATCAATCAATAGATGATGTTTTGGATCTAAGTGTTTATGCTTCTGTGATACCTTTCTATAAGTCTGGTTGGGTAGAAAGGCTCCTATTGGATGTATGCGTGAAAACCTACTCCTGGTTGTGTGCAAAATCAGCTACATGTGTGCGCAGAAGGGTAATTGTAAGGGGAAGGCATGCTTGTATTGAACCTCTTTGAATCTAATTCAACGACTATTTTTGGTGAAGAAAATGTGTTAGATATTATATCTGTGTACTGTTATTTCTTTGAGATCACTTTAATTTTGTTATGATTGATTATATTTGCGCGAGTAAAATTTTTATTCATGCATGAGTATATGTTGATGGTTAAGTACATGAATATACTTGCTTAATTTATTGCACTTTACAAAGATTTTATTTTCTTATTTATCTGCCACGAAGTTGATCTGCGATATATATATTATATGCATTATCTATATTTGCGACGAGCTGATATGATAAGTATTGATTTATATATGCACACATCAGTTTCCAGTCTACAATAAGTTCTGTTGTAAACCTGTTTAGGGACACCACATCAATTTCTTCCTTAGGGTGCAGAAACCTAGTTCCAACACCCTCCTATATTGCTTCAGGTCATACTTTGATATGCGCAAGTAGGTCATTGCATAAAGGACCAATAGCTGTAGGGTTTATTGGTTGCGAGATAAACTCTTAACCTAGTTCAGGACCCCTCAAGCCAAAAAATGGTTCTATTGCTCGGATTAGGATCATTTTCAGGGAGATTTAATGTTGTGGCATCCTAGACAGAATGAATTGCAAGATTGGCTAGATAGAAAGATCCTTTAATTCGTGATCCAAGAGAATCGAAGTTCTAATATATCTGCTGAAAAGTGAGTTTAGAGGTACATTTATACAAAATTTCACGAGATATTGTTTTTCCCCTTTGTGACTGAGTTTCATGTGTGGTTTTCACAATTGGATGATTTAATACCTGGGAAAAGGATGACACAGTCACTTAGTGGGCTCTTGAATTACTAAAACAACTAGAAAATACAAGAAATACTATCACCCACACGTTAGATCATTGGATCGATTATGTCTTGGGAAGATTTGTGACTATATCTTCCATTATTCAATTTTTTTCATACCCCAAAGTAGAAATAATATTTTTCAAGGTTCTTAGAGGTAAGTTCCCGTGCTCTTAGAAGTTATTTCTAAAGATCCTATTATGTGAACAAGGCTCTCTATGCGAACATATTGCGTGAATGTCCCGAAGAGGCCCGACCACGCGCAATGGAAGAATTTACCATGCAGACCTAGAAGAATGATTTGTTTACAGTCCCCTCAAGGGTAGACCTGGTAGTGAGGACAAGCCAGAAACTAGTAGCTCTAGTGAATCTGCGCACTTTGAAGAAGAGGAAGTCTCCTGAGGAGAAGTTTCACCATATCAGTACAATAAGGTAACCTTGGCCATCATTTAGACCCCATCCACTCCACTTCCACACTCATATCACAAGTCATCCACCCCACCTCCACCTCCACCTCCCCCAGGCATAGATATGGCCATGTCTATGAAGCTACCTACTTTTAGAGGTATTGGAAATGAAGATACTAAAATTTTTTGGTTCGTGACTAATGATGTATAGATAGCACAAAATGTTAGTAACGATGATGTGAAGAAAGCACAGTTAGCCATTTATTTCCAAGGTTGTGTGTTGGAATGGTACATCAGATCTGTACAAGAAAACCCTGATGCATATTTGGATGAATTGAAAGATGCCCTAAAATAACAATTCAAAAAGCCTAAGTCATATGTGCAATGTGTTACTGAATTGAAGGAAATTCACCAAGAGATAAATGAATCTATGTGGGAGGCAGATCAGAGACTAAAGTGCACTATCAGAGATGGTGGATTCATTATCGATGATACCCAATAGAATAGGAGTTATATTTTTATGCTAATCCCACACCTGCGCCAACCATTGGGTCAACAAAATATTGCCACGTACGCTGAGGTTGTGGATATTATGATGAGATTAGAAGCTATGCCAACACCTATTGCTCTTGTAACTCAGATGATTCAGAGTCACTTAGAAGAAACATATTTGGAGATTTAGAATCTACATAAATATAAGGGCAAAGAGGTGTGAGTAGAAGTATGGTGCATACGATGTAAAGTTGTTGGGCATCATAAGGATCAATGTCCTATCTTCAATGATTATCTTAGTGTTGTAGGACCAAGCCCGCACAATTTTTCAGGTTATGGGTCTACATGCAATAGATTTATGTCCAAGGGTCACAAAATATATGCCTAAGCTGAAGAAGCTATTTTGTATATTCTGCTTGTCACTAGGACATGATGAACAACACTGTCGAAATTTTGACATGATGTTGGAAAAAGATGAAATATATAGAATGTAGGCTGAACCTACCTTACCAACATCACCATATGGGCATGGTGGATTTCAGAACATGGGAAGAGGAAGAGGAGGTGGATCAAATCATCGAGGAAGGGGGCAGGTCATTTGCTACAACTGTGAAGATGGTGGTCATTATGCGCGCGACTTTCCAAATCCGGAGTGACAATCATGGAGGTACTATAGACTGTTTGACCATGTAATAGAATATCATCCTATTTTAATTAATAAGCTGAAGGAGAAAAATATGTAGACTCCAATGTAGAATATTCATATGGTCAAAGAAGAAACACGTGAGGAAGATCCTAGCGTGAATGTGGTTATTAGGAGTGGTGTAGCCACCAATGAGGATAAGGGAGAAAAGCCAGATACTAACCTGTGGATTCATAAGGAACTTGAGAACAAGGATGGTTTTGACTTTCATTGCACAAAAGAGACTTTTATTGAAGCGTGAAATGGGTTTGCAGAGGGAAGCACATCAACATCAGGTAGACCTAGGAAGGAGGCAGGAGTAGATGATGAAATCGATCCATTTTTATAAGCTTCCATTAAGTTATTGCGCAACAAAAAAGTGGTGGAAAACCTTCAAGAATTAATAGATAATTGCGCAGAAAAGGAACAACCTCCAATAGAGTAGAAATTTTTCAACAAAATATATAATATTAATAAGAGAACGAGGCGAGAGATGCATATGACTGCTCAGATTGGTGCTTATGAGATGGATCAGACTATTCTAGATCTAGGGTTTGATGAAAACGTCTTAACTAAAAAAACTTCGTAGCACATCAGAGAATCCAAGATGGAATGGTCTATCATTCAACTGCGCATGGAAAACCAACAGAAAACTATTCCATTAGGAATACTATCGCAAGTCATAGTCAGTACTGAAGGTGTTAAGGTACTTGTAGATTTCAAAGTTATACAAATTATGGATTATACCACTACAAGGAAAATACCCTCTAGCGGATGTTTTTGAGGAAACCCTTATAAAAATACCCCATACATCCATTTCTAGTGGAGGTTACTAGAGGAGGTTGGTGGATAGAGGGTTTTGCAGATGTTTTCCGCTCGGTGCGCTTATCATCCAAAATTGCACCGGTGCTCTCTACAAAAGAAAGCACCGGTGCGCAAAAAAAATTGGTACACCAGACACCGTGTGCTCCGTACACACCCACCTAGTGCGTCGTATTACTGTAGCACACCGGTGCTTCACAACTCCTATGCGTCGATGCATCATAAAACACCACGTCAAAACAGAAAACGCCCGGCGCGGTATTAAGAAAATGCACCGGTGCATCATAAAACACCACGCCAAATTAGAAACCGACTAGTGCTTATGTAATAAATATCACCGGTGCACCTATAAACCACACGCATCGGAGAAGGGTTCAATAAAAAAAAATTACGACCAAAAAACCGCATTTTTCACTTTTTTCAGTGCTCTAGAGCTCTCAATCATTGGTGCGCTCTACAAGAGAAAGAATAGATGCGTAAAAAAAATTGGAACACATGACAATGTGTGCTATGTATATACCCACCCGGTGTGTCCTATTACTGTAGAGCACTGGTGCTCGACAAATCTTCCACGCCGGTGAATCATAAAACACCGCGCCAAAATAGAAACCGCTCGGTGCGGTGTTAAGAAACCACACCGATACATCATAAAACATCACACCAAAACTTAAATGAACTAGTGAATTCTTAGGAAACAGTACCGGTGCACTTATAAAACCCTTGCAGTGGAACAGGGTTAAATGAAAAAAAATTACGGCTAAAAAAATGCATTTTTCACTTTTCTCAGTGCTCTAGAGCTCTCAATCACTAGTGCACTCTACAAGATAAAGCACTGCTCACACAAAAAATTGGCACACTGGACACCATGTGCTCCATACACACTCACCCAGTGCATCCTATTACTGTAGAGCACTGGTGCTTAACAACTATTCTGCCTCGGTGCATCATAAAACACTGCGCCAAAACAGAAATCGCTCGATGCAGTGTTAAAAAACCGCACTGGTGCATCATAAAACACCATGCCAAAACTAAAATTTCCTGGTGCGGTCTTAAGCAACCACATCAGGGTGCCTATAAAACCCTGCGCACTGGAACAGGGTTAAATAAAAAGAAAAATATGGCCAAAAAATCACATTTTCACTTTTCTCAGTGCTCCAGAGCTCTCAAGCACCGGTGCAATTTATCCTTGTCTAAGCCACCCTGACATTGGTGCTTCCATTGTACCCATTTTGCGCACTGCTACTATGCATTGCCCACCAATCTCTAGCTTGCATTTTTCAAAACGGTGGGCAAAGTTTCATTTGCAAATTCTATAGCCAATATGCCTCCTTGATGGAGAAATGTACAGGTATTTTTCTTGTTTTTCCATAATTCATCTTTTTAGCGGATTAGAATTTCAAATAACCTTAAAATTAACCATTTAAAAGAACAAAAAAATTTCGTGCGGTGCACACGAGCCATTCCGCTCGCACCATAAGCGGTGCTACCTGTAAAATTACAAGCTGCGCCACAACCGTTGCTAACGGTATCTGCACCATGTCAGGGGTGGTACCAAAAGGCACCCCGCGTTATTTTATGCGATCATTTAGCCTGTCGTACCATTGACCATGGGAATAGTAGCATGGTGCATTGATAGAAATATCCACGCCGATGTTTGTCAGTGCACTGCATTCGGCATTCCGACAGGGTCAACGATGTAGCTTGGTAAAGGATTGCACCATTGACTATGTAATTTTTCAGGAAGTTGGTGCACTGACACAACTATACGCGTAAGGGCATATATTTTAGTCAGCGCAACCTTATTTTGACACCATATATAGTCAACGGTGCTTTAAAAAGTTTTAGGTGCACCACATACGGTGCATTGTATATCATCTGGGTCACCACCTCCAGTGCGCTGCAAAAAAACACCACACTGACACTAGTGCATGACTGTTTTTTTGGCGCACCGACTGGTCTATTTTTTTTTCCAAAAAAATTATATATGTATATTCCTAAATACATGTCTGATTTAATATAAAAAAATTATTTAATATTTCAATGATTCAGAGAGAAGAGGAAGAACAACATCAACAACAGGCAGAGCAGTATGACATGGTTCGCCAGTGGGAGGCACAAGAGAGTGAGAGATATGTGTATCGTCGCCCTATTAGAGTAGATACCTAGGGGCTCCTAAGGAAGGTAGGCCTCCTCAATTTATATGAGGAGGCTACTTCCCTAAAGGCCCATAGTGTGTTTTTGATACATCTTATCTGCATGTGGAATACCCACCGATAGGCTTTCTAGGTTGGTCTTGACCAGTGGTACACACCCACTGAGAGGATATATCTTTCATTACAGGGTTATCAAGGAGAGGGGTGGATTTTCCCTCTTTCTCAGAGGTTTCAGCTGGTTGTGTATCCATGAGTCAGTTAGTTTAATCCCAGAGATACATTTCAGAATCAATACTGTCTCCTTCAGAGTTTAAGGTCGCTGGAGGTTAGTTGCGTATTGGTGCATTTGGTAGTGAGGACGTACAGTGCCTTTCACTTCTCATTTCGACCATTTCACACAAAACCAGTGATGGGTAATTCATTAGTTGCTCACTTCTATATTATGTTGAATCTTTAGTACAGGAGCCACGACTTGTCAGGTGGTTTGCCATTTTTTTGCGGTAGTTCTATACAACTTTAGATAGATGTCGTGCTCACGCACAAGGGAGTGTCAACTTCCTTTTTTATTCAGAGCTTTTTTGTTTATTTTTTGAGAGGTTTCCAGAGATGAGGCCTATTTTTTTTCGGCAGCCTTATTGGCCGATGTTGGAGGCACGCATGCACATGTTAGTGCAGATGATGCCAAGAGGGGAGAGAGTATGTTTCCAGCCAGGATATCACATGATACACTAGACTTACTAGCCAATGTTGACGAGCTGCATCCCTTCATTATGGTCCCCTGTCCTTATGCTGGATTGGATTGGCGAGGGTGTGCCAACATCCTCTTCACAGATGATGAGTTGCCAGATGATAGAGGTAATATTACTGTTTAATTTATATTTATTCTAACATGTTCTTTAACTTGCTTTTATTAAATTGTCTAATTATTGTTGTGTACTTGTATTTTATTTTGTAGACATTGGCTCTTTTGATGGCGAGGAGATGCCGGCACCACCACATGATCCAGGTGTGGATCCTGATGACGATTAGGGCATTCCAGATGCTGAGGATCATCAGGAGGCCGATGCAGAGAGACATGCTCCTGCTGGTGTACGATACTACCTTTTTCTAGGCGCGATCAACCTGATACTAGATACAGGATGGAGTTGGGCGACCAATTCAATGAATTGATTGTTGAGGAAGGCATCAAACCTGCTCATTACATAGACATACAGGCCAATTATAGGCTATTATAGATGTAGAGAGGCATGTCATGTGACATCTACAACCTTATGCGGCATGTCGCGTGACATCTACAACCTTATGCGACATGTCGTAGGACACAGCTGAGGAGGACTGTTCCATGTTATAGGCATGGTCGAGTTGCAACACGTGATGGACAGTCCATGAGCAGACACTCATCATCTCATTATTGTTCACCTCGCGCCATGCCAGATGAGCATGAGGCTCCACTGGAATCTAGCAGTCATCATGGAGATGAGGCTGGACCATCGACCATCGAGGCTGCACCATTGACTGAGCAGGCCTCCACTAGTACTACTATTGATGTTGTACTACCACCAGTTGATCCATGATATTTATATTACAGTTGTATATTTTTAACATTATATATATATATATATATATATATATATACATGGTCCATGTATTTTATGTTCATGTTGCAGTTATACTTAATTTACATGTTGGTGAACATCATGATGTGTATATTTTTAGGTCATGTTAGATATGTTCATTTAATGTGGAGCTTGCTGATAGATGTGTATGTGATAGCATGATCTATTTGACATGAGATATATATTTGATGTTTGTGTTGTGATGATTTTAATATATAATGTTAATTTGATGTTTGAATGTGCTTTTTAGTTCAATATGATGTTTGTACGATGGTTATCATGATCATGATGTTTATTAATTAATTTAATATTAAATGACGATGATATTTATTAAATATTATGTCATGATTGTAATTTAAATTTAAATTTTAATTGTATGTAAAATTGTAAAATTGTATTTGTATTTGTAATTGTAATTTTAACTATAATTGTATGTAAAATATTTAATGTAAAATTTTAATTGTAATTGTAAATGTAATTCTAATTCTAATTGTATGTAAAATATTTGTAAAATTTTAATTGTATTACTATGAAATATTGATTGTAATTGTGATTGTAATTATAATTATAATTCTAATTTTAATTGTAATTGTATGTAAAATATTTGTAAAATTTTAATTGTATTAATGTGGAATGAATTTATTCAAATATTGAAATTTGTAAATTTGTAAATAACTGTAAAATAATAAATCTAGAATAATATTTATATTTGTAACATAATAAAGTTTAGAAAATAATGCAAATAAATTCATGTACTTTAGAATTGTCATTATTTTACTATGATCTTACATACAAAAAAAAAAAAAACTTTATACAGTCCGGTGCACTTATCATCATAACACACACCGGTGTGTCTTAGTACTCAGATATACCGGTGCTTCTCAAATCTTCCGCACCGGTGCGTCATAAAACATCGCGCCCAAACATAAATCTCAATCTTACAAACCGCACCGGTGTGCTTATAAAACCCCGTGCACCAGTTTAGGGTTATTCTGTAAAGTGCAGTATTGGAGTAGCGAAGGGTTCGAATCGCAGGCAAGAATTTTTTTGAGGAGATGAGGGTTTGAAAATATGAGAGTTTGAATTTCAACTGAGAATTTTATAGCAAAGAAAATGAGTGATTCAAACAAAAAGATGGACAAAGATGCTTACAAGGATGCAAACGGGTACAAAGCTCGACAGAGTACAAAAGGAGAAAAGGAGTACAAGCTGAGACCGGCAGAGAGCATTTGATTGAGGCCGGCGATAGGGTTAAGAGGTCCCATGATGGAGAAATGGAGAGCAGAGTTGATGGCAGAGAAATATCAACTGAGACAGTCGATAAAGCCAAGAGGCACCATGAAGGGAAGGATTCTCATTCCCTTAAGGACAATAGAGAAAGATCAATTGACGTTGTTGATCGTGCTGGTAGGTCCCATGAAGGGAAATATTCTCTAGAATGTGTTTAAAAGTAGCTGTGAGTATTGTCCGAGCTTTGGTTGGCTTACATAAAATTTTACTGGAAAAGCTGACGTCGCATAAAATCACATCTTCGAATTTCAATTAAATCTGAATGGCATCTATAAATTTTCTAAATTGTGGTCGTGTGGATGAAACCAGTGAAAAGTTTTCTTGTATTATAAATGGAAATCCAGTGACCATTTATGTGGGAAGAAAAGCATAGATACCTGCAACTACCATATTTCCACCTACAAATCGATTTCCCATTGGAAAAGCTAATGTAATAGCCCATTTTACAATTTATTTCCTCTGCTCAACCCTATACTCATTTTCTATGGGAAACCATTGCCTCCACATGTAATAACTGCATTATCTAGTCGAAAATCAATCTTCTTCTGCTAACAAATGCAGAATGAAGGACTCATTGTCATTGCTCCCAGAACATTCAAGGTCAGTTTCTCGTAAAATGGAGATTGTATAAATTTTTTTAAGATCGATATAAAAAGCACAAAGGATAAAAGAGGAAAATTGTTGGCAATATGATGCAGAGTGTTGTCCTTGATGGAAACCCACTTAATGAAGATGAAGACATGAGATTGTTGGCATGTGTTGTCCCTGATGGCAATCCACCTGATGAAGTTATTCTTGACTTGATGGACTTGGTAAATGATGTAAATCTGATGTGATATGATGTCTGTTGGCAATATGATGCTGGGTGTTGTCCTTGATGACAACCCACTTGATAGAGTGTTGTCCTTGAATGGCAACCCACTTGATGAAGATGATGGCAACCTACTTGATGAAGTTATGCTTGATAGAATATGTCTTGATAAACTTGTTAAATGATGTAAGTCTGATGTATCTACAGTGAGTACAGAAGGAAATGAAGAAAGGATTTCAGTATGTGCTAGATCTATGATGAAAAGAGTATGTCTCAAGGAATACGCGGTTTTGTCTAGAAGAAGTCGCGTATGCACGCGGTTAATAACATGCCAAGTCGCGTATGGGAAAAAGTGCTCATAAAGTGCAAAACCAGGGGTAACCGCCATGGTATTGACCCATTGTATTGGGTAATGATTCGTCTAAATGACCCCGTCCAGGAATACCATCGAAATTAATGTGGTTTTGGCTCATGGTATTGAAAAAGGGTAAACCTATATAAAGAGAAGAAATTCATTGTGAAAATCATGAGTGTGGGTGCAAGACGTCTGAGCTTGAATGAATACTTCTCTCTGAAGTATATCTGAATGGAAAGGGTTATAGTTGAATGATAGATCTGAATGCATGATGCACCAATGAAGAAAATGATGAAGAAGGGTATCTAGATTTGAAATGTATTTGTACTTGCTAGATCTGTTTATGGAATGATTAGATCTGAGATGAGGCGAACATCTGTCTGAAGTAAAGGGTAAAATCTGTGAGATGTATCTGTTTTGAAGAATTGCAATGACCTAAATGTCTGAAGAACCATACGCTAGTTTGCCGCATAAGAAGTGCGTATATACGCGGCTTCGATGAAGAGAAAGCGCGTATGCGCAGTGAAATTAGCTCTATAATATATACTGAAGTATACGCAGGTTTGTATGGCATAATGCGCGTATATACGCGGGATCAGTGAAAGTAAAGCGCGTATGCAAACTAGGGTTTGCTGAAATTGAGAGATGTCTGATCTGTTCTGCTATCTTGCTGATATCTGTCTGGGTGATCTGAATTGACAAGTATCTGTTGGTGATGTATGTTTGAGCTTAAAAGTATGGAGTGGGTCCAGTCTGAAAATATTATGAAACGAGGCCTACAAGTTGTACTCTATTTGAGTTGTTGGATCCAGTGTGAAAATTGATGAAACATGGTCCATAGAGGTGCTGAGGGTTGTAGCCTTCAGTCAGGGGGTCGTAGCTCCCTTCCAGGTGAGGCTGGTAAACGAGATCAGGGGGTCGTAGCTCCCTTCCAGGAGAGGCTGGTAAACGAGTCAGGGGGTTGGAGCTCCCTTCCAGGAGAGGCCGGTAAACGAGCGCAGGTGGGTGCCTGCGTGCTGGTCAAGTCTGCGCCAGCACATATGTTGTAAGATGTTTTCTCTATAATAAAATATTGAAGGCTGAGCAACTCCAGCGGTGGTTTTCTCCCGACTTGGGTTTCCACCTAAAAATCCTGGTGTTCATGTGTGATGCTTTGTGTGATGGTTTATTCTGTTCTTACTGCACATGTTTACTGTTTATAGAACATCTAATGAATGAATGATGGAATAATATAAGTGAAGAACTAATGGCATAATTAGATCTCTGTGTATACGCAAGTTTTATGAAGGATATCCGTGTGTATACGCTAGTTGGCTTCAACAAAGTAGCGTATGGGTTTTAGAGCATGAAAAAGTAAAAAGTTTCAGTTTGCCCTAAATACTGATTCACCCCCCCCCTCTCAGTATTTTTCCCAACAATTGGTATCAGAGCAGGTCCTTCTGCAGAAGCTTGATCACTTGAAGGAGATCCGTCGCAATGGGAAGTCAAGAAGGAGTAATGTCTATAAAGCCACCTCTATTCAATGGAAGCAATCTGATATTCTGGAAGGTACAAACAAAAGCATATCTGCAAAGTCTTGGTGCAGATGTATGGGCAATCGTAGAAGAAGGTTATCAATACCTGGCAAGTATTCCTACTGATGCTGCTGAAAGAAAGAAGTATGAAATCAATGCCAAAGCAGTGAATGTCTTATTAGGAAGCATGTCTGAATCAGAATTTGCTAAAGTGATGCAGCTACATTCAGCAAAAGAAATATGGGACAAAATCATTCCGAGCTATGAAGGAGATACAAAGGTAAAAAGTGCAAAACTCCAAACTCTTAGAATTGAATATGAAAATTTGAAGATGCATAGTGATGAGAGTATTGCCCATTTCTTCTTACGTCTGGACGATATTGTAAATCGAATGAGAAATTTGGGTGAAACCATAACCAATACTACTCTGGTGGAAAAAGTCTTAAGATCCTTGACTTCAAAATTTGACTCTAAAGTTTCAGTTATTGAAGAAAGGCAAGATCTGCAAACTCTTACTATTGTTCAATTACATGGTATTCTGACTGCTTTTGAAATGAGACAAGGAGGTCCTTCTCAAATCAAAGAAGTTGCTTTTAAGGTATCTGCAAAAGGAAAATAAAAGGAAGTTGTCAAAGAAACCAGCTATATATCCGAAGAAGAAGAAGCGAATTTTGTGAGAAAACTCCAACTAGGTACTGGAAGATTCAAAGGTAAGCTCCCCTTCAAATGTTTTGAGTGTGGAAAAGTTGGTCACTATGCTGCTAAATGTCCTTATAGAGAAAAACATGGTAAAGGGAAACAATTTGAAAAGAGGAAGAGTTATTATACAAATGAAGATGATGATGAAGTGTCCAGTGAAGATGAAGAAGATTCTGACCCAGCTCTACAAGTGCTCATGGCAAAGAAGCAAAAGAAGAAGATTACTCAAGGAAAGGAGATACCTCAGAAATCATGTATATCAGAAATTGAAAGAGATGAAACAGGTATTGATCGTTGTTCTTGTATTTCACTTACCTGTATATGCAAAGGTAATGATAGTGAAAGTGACAATATGGATCTAGAAGAAGCTGTCAAGATTAAAGATGAAGATCAGCAAAAATCATCTAAGGAGAATGAATCTATAGACAAGTATCAAAGGTTTCATGCTTATGCATCCAATCGAATGAAAAGACTAGAAGCAGAAATTAACGATCTAAATACAAATCTCGAAAAATAAAAAAAGAAGAATGGAGGTCTTGAAGCTGGAATCATCTCTCTACAAGCAGATCTTGAAGCATCAAGTAAGAAGAATGAGGAACCTCTAAAATCATTTGAAAAGGAAGGGCTTGAAGCAGAAATCATCTCCCTCAAGGAAGACCTGGATAAATCAAATAAGAAGAATGCAGGACTTGAAGCAGAAAACATATCTCTGAAAGTAAATCTCGAAGCATCAAATAAGAAGAATAAAGAACCTCTGTTGTTTGAAAAGGAAGGACTTGAAGCAGAAATCATCTCTCTCAAAGAAGATCTGGAAAAATCAAATAAGAAGAATGAAGAGCTGTAAAAAACATGTGAAGAAAACAAAAATTGGTTGAAAGAAGAGATTCTAAATCTGAATGATCAAGTAGAAGATGGAAGAAGGAAAGAAGAAAGCATGACGAAGCAATGTCAAGCCTTGGAGGTTGAGGTAAACATTCTCAAAGGTAAATTAGAAGAAAAGTTTAAACTTTTGAAGTTTCAAGATAGTACTAAGATTTTGGACAATATTCTTAGTAGTCAAAGGTCTCCTTCTATTAAACTTGGTCTGGGTTTTCATGAAACGGTCAAAGGAGAATCTAGTTCGCAAGGAAGTGCTAAAGATTCAAAGGATGTCAAAGCAAAACCTGAAGAGTTGAAAGAAACAAAAGGTCAACCAATGATCATGAATTCTCAAAGGATATCATTCAAGAATGTTGAATGTTTTAAATGTCATAATTATGGGGATGTTGCAGCAAATTGCAGAAGCAGAATATTTCAGCCACAAACTAACAGATCCTACATAGAAAGGTACTCTGGTAGCTTCAAGGGATATTGTTTTTCATGCAACAAGTATGGACATAAAGCAGCTGATTGTAAAAGGAGGAAGATTAGAAATACTCATGCTTATTTCTCTGGACACATGAGATTTTATTCTTGTAACAAGCATGGACATGTAGAAAAGGAATGCAGGTTGAACAGATATGAGAAATTGGATAACTTCCAGCACACAAATAGAAAGTTCAAACAAATATGGAAAAGATGGAGGACCGATCAGAAACGTAGGGAATATTGACCCTACTGCAGTCATCCGCTTCTGAAGCTTACTTCTCTGATTGACTGCAGGAATGATGTGGGATACATTATGAGATTTAGTAATGTATCATCACACGGGGAAAAATGTATGATGACTTTCATGTTTGATCTGATTATTCTGGTTATATGTATTTCTGACTGAGCATCTGATATGAAGAAGACAGGTACAGGAAGTACAAGTTCAGGGGGAGATGAAAGAAAGAGAAATTTTCAATATGTCACTTTCCATACGCGGGTTAGGTGAACAAAAGTCGCGTATACACGCGAGTTACAGCAGACACAATCGCGTATGCACTTATGATAAGAGAATTGGGATGACAGCTGAAGATCAGGAGCAGAGGTTCAGGGGGAGCATCAGTCTGACTGTTAATAACTGTATTATTGACTCAGTATCAGCTTAGTTTCTCAGTTCTAAATAATGATGATATGATACTTGGTTTCTTATGTTGAAGATTATGGATGAGTCCTGTTTGCTTTTTGATGAAGAGTATTCGTTGCTGAGATGAAAGTGCTATAATTCAGAGATAAGGACAGATCATACAGAGATTGTTGCTGATGACTTGCTGATGAAAGTGTTCAAGATGCACAAACTAAGGGGGAGCCTTAGTCATATGGAAAGGATGCTTGGATGCACATATTTAGGGGGAGCATTAGCTTTGCTGAGTATAATGCATTGTTGGCATTATGATGGTTCTGAAATATGTTCTCTTTCTTGAGGAATTTCTGGTGTTGGTCATAAATGGTCATATTTGTAATTTGATGAAAAGGTCTTGTTGAGACCCATGACGTAAATTTGTAATATCCAGTCATGTAAGGACTTGTCAAATTTGTAAACCCACTTGGTTGGGTAGCTGAGTCAAATTTTGTAAACCCACTTGGTTGGGTAGCTGAGTTGAAATGTGTAAACCCACTTGGTCGGGTACTTGAGTCTCATATGTAAATCCACTTGGTTGGATATTTGATGTAAGTATGAGTCTTTTGTGATAGGAAGTTCATAGAGTCATTGAAAAATATGTTTGAAGATTCAACATGAATTCAGGGGGAGCTTGGTCACTTCAGTATACATCAGATCTGCAGAACGCTTCTTCTACATGAGGAGAAAAGGGGGAGAGTGTGTTGATTTTGATCCACCCTTTGCCCTTGATGTCAAAGGGGGAGAGTGATATGGTGTTTGAAGTGTTTGAATGAAGAGAAAGAATGATGTCAAAAATGGGGAGAGTGACATGGTGTCATTGTATTCTTAATGTACCTATCTGTTGTGGTAACCAAACACCATCGTGGTTGCCATCAAGTCCAAAGGGGGAGATTTTTGGCAATATGATGCAGAGTGTTGTCCTTGATGGAAACCCACTTAATGAAGATGAAGACATGAGATTGTTGGCATGTGTTGTCCCTTATGGCAATCCACCTGATGAAGTTATTCTTGACTTGATGGACTTGGTAAATGATGTAAATATGATGTGATATGATGTCTGTTGGCAATATGATGCTGGGTGTTTTCCTTGAATGGAAACCCACTTGATGAAGATGATGGCAACCTACTTGATGAAGTTATGCTTGATAGAATATGTATTGATAAACTTGTTAAATGATGTAAGTCTGATATATCTACAGTGAGTATTGAAGGAAATGAAGAAAGGATTTCAGTATGTGCTAGATCTATGATGAAAAGAGTATGTCTCAAGGAATACGCAGTTTTGTCTAGAAGAAGTCATGTATGCACGCGGGTAATAACGTGCCAAGTCGTGTATGGGAAAAAGTGCTCATAAAGTGCAAAACCAGGGGTAACCACCATGGTATTGACCCATTGTATTGGGTAATGATTCGTCTAAATGACCCCGTCCAGGAATACCATCGGAAGTAATGTGGTTTTGGCTCATGGTATTGAAAAAGGGTAAACCTATATAAAGAGAAGAAATTCATTGTGAAAATCATGAGTGTGGGTGCAAGACATCTGAGCTTGAATGAATACTTCTCTCTGAAGTATATCTGAATGGAAAGGGTTATAGTTGAGTGATAGATCTGAATGCATGATGCACCAATGAAGAAAATGATGAAGAAGGGTATCTAGATCTGAAATGTATTTGTACTTGCTAGATCTGTTTATGGAATGATTAGATCTGAGATGAGGCGAACATCTGTCTGAAGTAAAGGGTAAAATCTATGTGATGTATCTGTTCTGAAGAATTGCAATGACCTAAATGTCTGAAGAACCATACGCTAGTTCGCCGCAGAAGAAGCGCGTATATACGCGGCTTCGATGAAGAGAAAGCGCGTATGCGCAGTGAAATTAGCTCTATAATATATACTAAAGTATACGCAGGTTTGTATGGCAGAAGGCACGTATATACGCGGGCTCAGTGAAAGTAAAGCGCGTATGCAAACTAGGGTTTGCTGAAATTGAGAGATGTCTGATCTATTCTGCTATCTTGTTGATATCTGTTTCTGATGTGTTACTGCTATCTATCTATGATCTGGGTTGTCTGAATTGTTAAGTTTGAGTTTAAATGTGTGGAGTGGGTCCAGTCTGAAAATATGATGAAACGAGGCCTACAAGTTTTACTCTATTTGAGTTATTGGATCCAGTGTGAAAAGTGATGAAACGTGGTCCATAGAGGTGCTGAGGGTCGTAGCCTTCAGTCAGGGGGTCGTAGCTCCCTTCCAGGTGAGGCTGGTAAACGAGAGTAGGGGGTCGTAGCTCCCTTCCAGGAGAGGCTGGTAAACGATTCAGGGGGTTGTAGCTCCCTTCCAGGAGAGGCTGGTAAATGAGCGCAGGTGGGTGCCTGCGTGCTGGTAGGAGTCTGCACCAGCACATATGTTGTAAGATGTTTTCTCTATAATAAAATATTGAAGGCTGAGCAACTGCAGCGGTGGTTTTCTCCCGACTTGCGTTTCCACCTAAAATCCTGGTGTTCATGTGTGATGCTTATGTATGATGGCTTATTCTGTTCTTACTGCACATGTTTAATGTTTATAGAACATCTAATGAATGAATGATGGAATGATATAAGTAAAAGAATTAATGGCATAATTAGATCTCTGTGTATACGCGAGTTTTATGAAGGATATCCGCGTGTATACGCTAGTTGGCTTCAACAAAGTAGCGTATGGGTTTTTAGAGCATGAAAAAGTAAAAAGTTTTAGTTTTCCCTAAATACTGATTCACCCCCCCTCTCATTATTTTTCCCAACAAAACTATATTTGAATATGGAGGTGGAACTTACAAATGAGCAAGCATATCATGGGTTGTCAAGTAGATCATGGGGCACATTTTCTTGTTGCAAGTTATGGAAAGGTTCAAGTTTCTTTTTCCGAAAGAAGAAGAGGTGTAGTTTTGAAAAGAAATGGCCCAAATATTTTCACAGCAAAATTTACATTTCCAACATGTATAAAAACTAAAATATCTCCAACTTCAATAAACTGCTCAGAAACAAAACTTTCCCAACCATTTGTGAAAACTGCCCACATCTTAGCGTAGCACAAGTTCACATGCCACAGTTTCTCACTTGGGCCCTATAGTATTGCATATTCACATGCCCCACATTGCATTCTCTCCACATAATCAGTGGGGATATCCTACAATAAAGAAAATGCATTGGAAGAATAGTTATTTCCATCAAGAATTTATCCAATTCTAATTCTCAGTTCTAATTCTAATTCTAATTCTCAGGAATAAACAAAATTCTAATTCTCAATTTATATGGTTAGAGTTCACTAAATTTTGGTGTACACACCTAAAATTAATTTCGGTGCTTTAAATGCAAATCAGTGCTACTGTACATATAACCGCACCAGTGCATTTTAGTTATTGCGCATCGGTGCAAAGCTATTAAGTGACACACCAATGACGAATAAACGCAAATAAAAAAAGTGCAACTCTATTTTATTTAAGTGAAAAAAAATCGTAAAATTGAAAAATGGGCGGAAAAATATTTTCGAAAAACTAATTTCATTAAATAATTCTCTAAATACTAAACACTTTTCATTATTTCAGTATTTTTGCTAAAATTTCCAGCTAGAGATTTGCTGGAAACATACCTAGAGCAAGCATGAGAGCACTGTGGAGCAGCGAAATACGTTCGAACAGAAGTATTCAGACAATCAAAAACCAAACCTCTGTTGATTCAAACCCTGCATCATAGAATTTCAAACCATCTCAGGATTAAATTTGATTATTTTTTGTACTTTTTCTGCAGTTTTTTAAATTTTTCTGTAGTTTTATCCATTTTTACCCTAAACCTTTCATTTTTTTTGTTTTTCCCTTTCTTTTCCTATTTCTGTGATTTCAAAATTAGGGTTTTTCATTTTAGATTGACATCGAACCCACGAGAGAACTTGCATAGTCAGATCCCAATCCATTCAGCCATTGCGTGAATTTTTAGAAAAAAATGTATTTTTTTAATCGGTGACCCCTACATAATCTAGTGCACCGGTGCTTTGTATTATATAAAGACACCGCACAAGTACTATGTAATAAAAAATTTGAAAAATATCTTTTTTAAATCAGTGTGCCATATTTGAAAAACGGCACCGTGCTCCATGTTATGAGGATATCATTATACGATCTATTACACTATTTTTACTAAGTATCGTTGCTAATACCAATGAACACCATACCTGGCCTAATATACTTAATATCCTATTATACTATTTTGCGGTGCGTTTTTAATAACCCCATGCACTGGCGGCGGTGCGTACATCATGAAAGGTGCACCAGTGTCCTGAGATTTATTTTTTACCTGAAAATTTGATAATTTATTTATAAATATATTAATGAATGTAGGTTTCAGATTGATAAAGAAATGACTGAAAAGAGATCAAGTAACAAAAATACTGATAACACATCAAGAAAAGAAATAAAGGCAAGTTATTTGTAAATTCTTTATAAAAATATTATTTTTGAACTATATGTAAGTTTAAGTAATATGTATTGTTTACTGTATCATGCAGAGCCACAAAATGACGAAGCTCGATAAGATTATTTCTAATCTAGGACCAAAAGAGTAAAATCTCGATGGAAAACTTGAAAAAGGATGAACTGTGTGAATGAAAAAATACTATCGATCCAATATGAGTTTAGTTTTTTAATTATCATTAATAATATACTTAAAATTATTAGATAACATGTGTTAAACAATCTATTAATTCACATCTTTTTAATGTTCTACAGGGGCCAACAACTCAAAAAATGAATGTTGTTCTAAGAAAAGAAAAAAAATAGAATATGAAAATGAAAATGAATTTCTCCTTAGCTCATCTGGAGTGGTGTTATAGGTTAACAAAAGGGGAAAAAGTTTTTACAAAAGTTTGAGGGATATAGTGGAACAAATGTATAGATGTTCTTTCCAATTAAAATACAAAAATCAATCCAATGATTCCAAGAATCAAATTTTATCTAAACTACAGGAAGATTTTCCAGAGAATTGGTTAATGAGACATGTCACACTTTTAATAGCAAAAACGTACAAAAAAAAAAGGAATGAAAAAGTAATATTTCTTTAAATGTTTGTCTATAACTATTTATAAATATCACTTTTGTTATATTTACTTTTCATATATCAATATAAAAATTAAATAGTTTGTTGTCATGTTACATTTTCAGGAAGATTATGAAAATATCAAAAGATGAACGAGCTGATATCACAAATATGCCAGTAGAAATGTCCAAAAATGTGTACAAGGAGATGGTCAAAGAAATGGACAAAATTGCATCACAGGAGGAGAAATCTCAACAACAACGTGCTTTAAATGTAATATGTAATTGTTGAATATTTCGATCATTACGTACAAGAAATAAAAAATTTAGGATTAAATATTAATTTTCAAGTATTTTCTTGCAGAAAAGAAAAGAAAATGGAACCCATTCAGCACATAAAATAGGACGACAAGGAACAAAAGGGTTGATATCTATGTTTGTGAGTAATTGTTACTTCCTTATAACAACTTAACTACTTCATTTTTGTATTTTTTAAGTCGTTTTACAAAAATCATTATTGAATGTCTTCAAATAGGTGCTAACATAAAAAGAATAACCATCAGAAAAATTGATTGAAATTGGGTTAATTATGGCTTGTGAGTATATGTTGGAATATCAAAAATTAATTGTCGAATTTGTAAGCATCTATCAATCTTGTTTTACTTAGCTCCGTCTATAATTAATATAAAAAAAATCTTTAATATTAAATATATGATTTTTTATGGGGTATAAAAATTGCAGGAAACAAAGTATGAAACTGCGCCAATAGATGAAATCTTGAAAGATGGCATGGTACATGGTTTTGAAAGAATCTGTATAGTTTATGAGTGAATTCTTTCTATGGTACATCATTTCTTTTCGATTTACATTGATGTATATTATTTAATATTTAAATTTTCATTATTCTCACCAATTTATATACACTCATTATAGTTTATTTTTATGTTTGTATATAGAAGGTGAAGAAGAAGAAAACAATCAACACCATGAACAAAACATTCTTGAAAATAACCCAACTCATGGAAGTAGTTCTGGTGGTGACAATAGTTAAGGTGAAGAATGATGATCACTATGTTTGGATATCAAAGCAAGGCATTGTATTTTTTGATATGTATGTGAAATCAGACATTTCGTTTAATGTAATTGACATAGTGTCCCAATTGAAAGAAAAAGGGATACCAATAATTGTCCCATTTTGTATGGAAAAGATTGTCTTATTCATTCATATATATATATATATATATATATATATATATATATATATATATATATATATATATATATATGTTTTAATTTATTTTATTGCGTTATCCATTGTCTCTATTGTGATCTCCATTTTCATTCTTAAATTCACTAATAAAAATTTAATTCATATGAATATTGTTATAAGATATATATGTGTCGACTTTTGATGAATAATGAATTTTAAAAAACCACAATAATTATGATATGATATAACAAATTAATCCAAACATCACATTCAAATGCATTAATAAAAATTTAATTAATATGAATATTGTTATAAGATGTGTCGACCTTTGATGAATAATGAATTTAAAAAAATCAAAATAATTGCACTATCACATGTTGATGTTTCTAAAAAATACAAAATAAAAACTGGTGTGTATCAGTTACTGTACACCGGTGCATTTGTATTTTGAAGTGCATCGGTGCATTTCTACGACCTATGAGCACCGCACAAATACCAAAACCAATTAAAAATATTGGTGCGTTTGTGTGGTATGTCACACTAGTGCATTTATGTGTCTATATGCACTGGTGTCTTTGTATGACCTATGGGCACCGCATGAATACTGATACCAATTATAAATCTTGGTGAGTTTGTGTGATATTGCGCATTGGGGTGTTTATGTGTCTATACGCACTAATGCATTTGTACAACCTATGGGCACCGCATGAATACCAATACCAATTATAAATCTCGATGCATTTGTGTGATACTGTGTACTAGTGTGTTTCTATAAGTGTACACATTGGTGCGTTGATACGACCTATGGGCACGACACAAATCCCAAGACCAATTAGAATGGCCTCATGCATTGTATGACCAACACTACGCCTGGTATGGTTTTATACCTTAACAACCCGGTGCATTATCCTTCGACCACCTCGGGGCACCTTTTACATGTACGCACTAGTGCGTTAAAGCCAAAGTAGTGCACCGATGAAAAAAAATATCCGTAATAAACTCTGGCCATCCATTTTTTTTAGTTGTGTTGAATTTCCATTAAAAGCTCTGCTAAAACCTCCGTAACCATAAATAGATGTTGTAGCATATGTTTTTTGACAATTTTGGCCAATTTTATAACACTAAAAACCTCCTTTATAACCTCCTCTAGAAGGTATTTTCCTTGTAATGTACTGATCCTTATCTTGTGCTATTGGGATTATATTGGGATATTAATATGGATGGTATCATAAAATTGAAGAGGAGAAGAATGGAGTTTGAAAAAATTGGAACCAGAGTCATAATTCCCCTAGATCCCGTAGAAGGAGAGAGATAAATAGAGCATGTGCGTGTTGATGATGATATTGACCATATCTATAAGTTGAATTTGTGCAATGAATATTGGATCAAACGAATGGCTAATGGAAGTCTCAATTAGGAAAATGACATCTCTTGCTTCTAAGATTCTGGTGAAGTATTGGAAAACTGGTAGAACCAGTTACATGAAGTATCTGCGTTGTGTTGGAGTCAAGTGACCACATCTCTTCAATGCATAACATCAGAGATACATGAATTACTTCATTATGATGGTTTAATTGATGCAAATATGTTTTTAGTAGAACTTGAAAGAACTGTCCCAGAAGGATAGAGATTCCATGCCGTGGACCTTGGACTGCGCTCTACTCTAGCATGATGATGGGAGAGTCATAAAGAAAACATGGGAAAATGGGATGAATGTGTGTGAATGATGAGATTGCACTTTGAGTGTCCAACTATCCAAATGGAAGAATTTTACTCTGGAAAGGATGATCCAAGCTGAGATTTGGGTAAATGGAATGAGGTATGGGGCGTAGAACCGAGACTTGAATGGGTCCACATGTTCATTCATACATTGGGAAAGGTACTTAGTAACTAGTATCTGGGGGCGGAGCCACGCCGAGGTACAAGTGAATGTTCTGTGCTGACGGAGAATAACTTTATAACCTTCAGCTTTGAGAGTGGGTTTGTCAATATTGGTAAAGCATATCATGATATTCAAGAAGCTATGGTAGAGTGTGCTTCGCCAACCTGGGATGCGCAGATGAAGGATATTGTGAATTGCAGAAATATGATGGTTGAATAAAATGAAGAAGATCCAAGGAATATTGTCATTCCAGAAACTAAGGAACATCGTGCAGTTGTCAGGCCCTCAATCAATTTAGTATATGTCATGAAACCTCTAACTATTCGATAGGTAAATATTGGATCTGAAGAAAAACCATAGTTGGAAAATATTGGAGACAATTGGGATGATGACACAGTGGGAAAGGCTGATGAGATTCTGACATAATATCAAGACCTATTCCCTACAAATAACTCAAAATTGAAAGGAATAATTAGAGATCTTGGAGACATGAAGATCACTTTGAAACATAATGAGCGCCCAGTGAAGCAGAGCCCATACATATTGAATCCAAAATATACACAGAAGGTAAAGGAAGAGTTGGATAAGATGGTTGCGACAAGAGTTCTCGAAGCAGCGGAAGAGTCTGATTGAGTGAGTCTCGTGGTAGTGCAAGATAAGAAGGAAAAAGGAGAAATTGAGATTTGTGTAGACCTGCGCAAGTTGAATGATGCCTATGTGCATGACCCATGCCCAAATCCATTCTATCATAAGATCCTAGACAATGTCAAAGGACAAGTAGCTTATTCATTCATAGATGGTTTCTCAGGGTATCATTAGATCTTGATTGCACCACAGGATTTCAGTAAGACTACCTTTGCAATAGAATGGGGATATTTCCAGTATACAGTCATGCCCTTTGGCTTAAAGAATGCACTTGGCATCTTATCGCACATAGTAGTAGCTTTATTCACAGATTTTATCCATAAGTTCCTCGAATTGTACTTTGATGATTGGAATGTTTTTGGGCTATTGAAAAAGCATGTTTCAAATATGCGCTTAATGTTGGATACCTGTAGGAAGTATCGAATATCACTGAATTTGAAGAAATATATATTATGCGTGCCATTATAATTATTGTTGGGACACATTTTCTACTAGCAAGGGTTGATGGTAGATCCCTCAAAGATCATAGTGATTGTTAAACTAGAGATACATGAAAATGTCGAAAAACTGAACTCAATATTGGGGCACACAAGGTATTATCGAAATTTCGTTTAGGGTTATGCGCTGATAATTGCACCCATGGAGAAATTTCTGAAGAAGGATGTGAGATTATTTTGGGACGAGGAATGTTAGAAGAGTTTTGAACTGTTGAAGGAAAATATGGTCATGGTATGCATATTGATCTTTCTATATTGGTCAAAGGTGTTTCATTTTAATTGTGATGCCTCATGTATTGTGCTCGAAGATATTTTAGCATAATAACGAGCTAGAGAGAATTATCACCGTATTGCCTATGACAGTCAGAATCTCTCAAGTGAAGAAAATAATTATTCAACCATAAAAAGAGAAGGATTAGCGATGGTATATGCGCTACAAAAATTCTTCCACTACCTGTTAGGAGGACACTTCAAGATGTTTCCTCATCACTCTGATTTAAAGTACCGAGTCAATAAGCCTGTGTTGTGGGGGAAGATATGTAAGTGGTTGTTACTATGCTAGGAGTATGACTTTGAGATCATTGTGAAACTAGGAAAACTGAATGCTAGGCCAAACCATTGGTCGTGCTTTGAGACTGGTGAAGAACCCACTAGCTTGGACGATGGATTACCCGATGTGTGGTTGCGATCAAGATAGTTGACGGCCATTTTCATGATATTATTCAGTTCCTCACCACTAGATGCGCCCTTGAGGAATATAGAGTGCAACAGAAGAAAGAACTCGTGGCATGAACACCAGACCTCACTATTATCGTTGGCCAATTGTACAAGATGGGTGTAGACAAAGTCCTGCGAAGATATTTTTTGGAGTATGAACAATGTGACATCTTAGATGATGCTCATGGAGGGGTTGCTGGTGGTCATTATGCAGGGAAGGAAACTGAAAAAGATTTAATGAGCTGGGTTATGGTGGCCCACATTTCATAATGATTCTTAAGTGCACTTTCGCGCATCCGATATATGCTAGAGGACTGGAAAGCCCGTGCACAGAGATGAGATGCCCCTAGATCCATAGGTGGCACTGCAATATTTTTAGAAATGGGCCATAGAATTTGTCAAGACTATCAAAGCTCCAGTTAAGAAGCTTGTTGCGCGTTACATAATCACTATGACTGACTATGTAACCAGATGGGCAGAAGCTATGTCCGTGAAGGATTGTACTGCGGATACAGTTGCGCACTTCATATTTGATAATATTATGACTCGCTTTGGATTCCCTAAGATTCTAATAAGTGATCAAGGTATGCTCTTTGTGAATGAAACCATTGAAGCATTGATAGAAAAATTCTTGATTCATCATTAGAGGATAACTCCATATCTCCCATAGGCGAATGGTGCGGTGGAAGATTTCAACAAGATATTGGAGATTTCACTTAAAAATATTTTCAATGCTAACCAGAATGACCGGGATGAGCACGTACCCGCGCTTGTCTGGAATTTTCCAAAGCTTTCAACTAAGTGCTATCTAGGTTCTGTACCCTATGAGGGGGGCCTCGTGTGTGTGGAGCGAAATCGATTGGTGTTGGGCCTGCACAAGGCATGGCTTTTGAATTTATTGCAGGTCCCACATTTCGGGCGCAACCCAATAAATGATATATGTGTGCAACAATTTCTCGCGATAGTGCATGATGAGGATTTATGGCTCAGAGAGCACATACTAATTGATATCACGCTGATCCATCAGATCACCAGCCTACCGAATCAAGGCATGGATCCCATGGCTGATTTAGGATGGAAAGCACAGAAAAATAAGGTGGCAGACAAAATCAAAGCAACCTACCAGGTGTCGTGCCACAACAGTGGTATTGTAGTCATTGAAATCAATGACCCATCCGCCCAATTTGGGATGCTCATATTGGCCTGCAAGATGATGTAGAAGTGCAGGCCTAAGGAAATTCCTATGCAAGTAATTTCACTTTCATGACAGCGTGAGGAGGGAGTAATCTATAATTGGGTGAAATATTTGTGCAAGGAATTTTAGGAGAACATGCACGAGGCAAAGGAGGAGGCCAAGAACTTCTATTATGCTTGGCTACTACTGTTGATAGCCCTGATCGAATGAAAGACCCATAGGAAACATAATTTCCTGTCATACAGTCGCAAATTTTTGAAGTTGCGCAGTACGCGAAGCTATAGAGTTCCTCCGTCCCTGTGCCCATCATGGAAAATAAAAAAAATTGGGTCTTGTTTGATGCCTCAATCTTTCAGGTGAATCAATCCAAACTGAGGCTATATCCAACTTTTTATGAGAATTACAAGTTTATTTTGAATTTTAAAGCCACCTTCTACAATATTCACATCGACGCGACGGGCGTCGTTGAAGGAACCTGTTATGAATTGTCTTATCTCATCACTGAGTACGATCTTCTATGCGTCACTCTAGAGTAGATTCTGGATTGGCTAGAGGTGCACACAATGGAAGGTACATCTACCTCTACACCAAAGATGCCCACCAATCCTTGCAATTGTACACAACCCACTGAGAATAACACTGGAGTAGAGCCCAAGCTAACTACAAACGGAAAAAAAATTGACCTGGAAACCAACACTACACCTTAGAAAAATGGTGATGGGCCTAAGGAAACTGAGGAGAAAGTGGAAATATAAAATTCCAAGGGAACAAGTTGCATTTATCAGGCTACAGGAGGATCAAGGAAGAAGCGCAAAGTCTCCAAAGCCACTAGAGAAGAATAAATGACGTTGACCAAGGATGATTTCAATGAGATAGCCAACACGCTCACAACAAAAATCGAGGATATGTTGATGGGTCTAGACGCATAGTACAAGGCTGCACTCGATGGGGTGAATATTGGCATCCAAGAGCTGAAATTTCAAGCGAGCCTGATTTAGGCGTGCTTTGCACAAGTAAGCCAATTACAAGTGAGTGTGTCTACTGCAGATGCGCAGCCCATCAAAACACTTTTTCCCTCGACAAGAGAATCTCGCTTGGTTTAGATCCCTAAACAAGCCAGTTGAGCTCAATCCTCACTGCTATGTGCATAGCTCAAATCCTGCTAGGAAATAAATATTTATTTTACCATGTTACCTCCAGGGAAATTACATATGGTGCACAACATGATCATGGATGAGATACAGTTTCGAGAAGCCTGTGCCTACTGCCACATCATTGAAGCACAATAGCCTGGACCTCCAATAGAAGCAACAGAGTGCCAAAGATGTAATATTCCCAAATTTTCACCTGATATTTGGAATATTAGAGTTCTTAAATTTCTTAATTAATTAAGTAAATAAAATGGTGGAGGGACCCATAATCCTCAATATGAAGAAATATGCACTTTTTGTGTGTCAATGTGGATTAATTAAGCCTAGATCTGCATAATGAGGTAGTTGAGAAACTACTAATGTGAATGGAATTGGAGATTATGTCTCATTAATTGAGATATATGATGGAGGTTAATACAGTCAACTAAGATCTTGAAGATGTCAAACAGAAGATCATGGAACATTCATGATAAAGTGATGGAGGATGTTGTTGGTCCTCAAAATAGTCCCTATTCTCACTCCATTATTCACCAATACCTTCAAATTACTTGCATATTACCTTAATGTCACCTTCATTCCACCTCAACATCATTACATTTACCTCATCATTGGGTTATAACTATGCTTTTACAAAGTTTATTAATTCTTAACATTTTTAAGTGGATTTGTGGTTAAACTTTAGAAAATAATATGCTTACACTTATACCTAACAATTAGAATGAGTTTGTTGACATGTGTAGGTACAAAAGAAGCTTCCTAGGCACCCTTATGTGGCACTCTATGTTCAAATTCGAATTTGAGGAGATCATGGACCTCATGGAGAAGATCATGGAGGATAGGGTTATGTGTCACCATTGGTTGAGAAATATGTGGGTCAAAGGAGGGAATAGTGGATCTACATTTATGAGTTTGTTATCATAGCTTTTGTATAAATAGGAGTGTTATCTCCTTCATTTGTAATCTTGATTTGTAATCTTAATCTTAATCTTCTTCTTCATTTTGTAATCTTAGGTTGGTAGTGAGAAGTTAGATTGGAGAATCAATTTAATGGTTGCAATTGCAATTTGAAATTGATGATAAATAAGACGGAGCTTCTTTGATCCTCTACATTTGACTTTTCTTTTGGTGTGCTTGTGAATCCTTGGAAGGATCCCCATTGCCTAGCAAGTACACTTTTATTTTATTAGGCTTTTATTTTATATTTGGTTGTGAATTTCATTAGATTAAATTATTAGGTTCATATGTTTGGAATATTAACGAATGACCTTTTGTAAGAAAGTAATAATGTTTCCTTCAATGAATCTGATTTGTTATTTAATGTTTGTTTTCAGTAGTTTAAGTTTTTGATTTATATGCTTGAGATATAAATGAATAGTCTCTTGTAAGAGAGCTTTAACATTTCATGCAATCAATCAGAATTAGGTTTAAGTGCTTTAATTTCATTAGGTTAAATAGTTTGTTGATTAAGATGATTAGAAATATTAATGAACAGACTCCTGTAAGGGAACCTTAATATTTCTTACACTTGTCACAATGTCTTTAGATTTCATTTTTTTAAATGACTAAATAGGTGTTGGAGATCCTAATGAAAGACCTCCTGTAAGGGAGCTTTGGAATTTATTCACCTAGCTTAGTTTAGTTTGTCTCTAAGTCCATATATATTGGATGATCCTCGAAGTTTACTTACTCGGATTGATAGTAAATGAAACTCTAATTTGCATCCACATTTTAGACCAAACATTTTGGCGCTGCTACCAGGGATCGAACCCGAGTCACCTGTGTGATAGGCATTAATACTCATTACTATACTACAATGACGCAATTCGGTTTTTCTATGCCAATGACAACAATCGTCGATGGGGCAGGTCCTTCTTGCAGCACGGCCGTTCCTATCCCACCTCAACCAAAAACCCTTCATATGCCTTCAATTCTACTATTTCACATGGTTTTGCATTTTTTTTGTGTTTGTTTTGCGTTTTTAGTTTTAATTTGTTTTGATTTGTATTTATTTTTGTTATATATTGTATTTATTTTTATTTTTGTTATATATTTAGTTTTAATTTGTTTTGATTGAGTTATATATTTTTAGTTCTAATTTTTTATTATAATTAATGTTTGTTATGTTGTTATAATTGTATTAATATATTAATATATTAATATAGTTGTAATTTTTTGTTGTTTTTTATATTTTTAATTGTAATTTGTTATATATATTTAATGTTTGTTATGTTTGTTTGTTAGGTTATAATTGTATTAATATATCAATATATTGTTTTATATTGTTAGGTTATGATTGTTATTGTTATGTTATGATTGTTATCATTTTTAAAAATATATATATAATAAAAAAAAAAAAATTGTTATGTGTTTTGTGACAATTATTGTTTTGAAGGATTTAAACGGTGAATATTGACATGATAAATTATGTGAAGGATATTGGCATTTTTTCAAAAACTTTGGTGGTATGCAAATTGAGAGAATCATGAGAATTACAAGAATTGGTTAAGACTACAAGAGTTACAGAATTCACATAGCGCAAATGAAATTTATTCAGTTGGATAGTAATTTTCATGGCAACTTCATATTGTTGTATGCTTTATAACATACTAATCAGTAGGAAACAAAAAATCTATAATGCCGAGCTCTTTGCCATACACGTGTTATCTGACACAGACAGGAAGTAAATTTACTTTTCATGGTTATTTCTTTAAGAATGGGTTGATACTAATATCATGAATTGAGTCAATTTAAACACTTTGATTGTCCATAATCTGTTTTATTTGGTACAAAATTTTTGCATAAGAATCATGAAGGAAATGGCCATTTCTTCTTGAACACACTTATGTTTTATTTCTGCCAAGTTTTTTTGTAGGTTACAGGTTGATCAAGTGATCAGTAAGGAGATTACATTGTGACGACAATTGGTCTTCCAAAGACAAATTTCATGAGAAACTCTAAAGAACCAATCCATGATCATAACAGAAATTTCCAGAAAATTACAAGTTCTTGCAACTTCTTGTAATACCTTAATGGTTTGACATGTTGCATGACATATTAGAAAAATTCAAAGAGCTGGGGTTTGTTCATAAATGTACAAGGATGGTGAAATACATATCCACACTTTAATTCGACCTCTACAGGTGGCTATTCAATGCTGGTCAAACTCAGCTATTTTAGCAAAAAGTCCAAAATTAAAGAGCAGATTTGCTATATTTGAGAAATTGAAGCCATAATTCATTTTTTTTTCCAGCAAGACTCATTATCCATTTTCCATTACCACATACACTTCATTACATTTTTCTTCAATCCTAACCCACCAATAAAACCAACCAAGGTCATATACAAGCTATTTGGTCCACTTTACATATTCATTGTCAGTTTCCTTTTTCCTACTCTTGAAATTAAAACCTTGCTTCCATACACCATTGAGTCCATAGTCCTTGAGTCTAAATATTCTTCTAAAAACACCTTGAAGCTTGCATGCCTTAAGGGCAAGCTATCATGATGATAAACAAAGGGAATACATCAATGTCCATTGTTCATCAAATCTTCTAATTATTCAACAACAACAAATTCATTCATACTTAGAAAGATGTGTTCAGGGCATCTTGACTCTCATCCACATTAAAGATGGGAGTTCTCGTGTTGACTAGTGGCATCCATCAATGGCCACTAATTTAACAATTTCTTGTTATGTTCGACACCGAAACATTTATTCACATGACAAGAATTGTGCTAATGAGCGTTGAAGACTTGAAGACCAATCATTTTGTAGCAGAGGACGCAGAATTACTTTCATTACTTTTTAGTTTTTGATGTAAATAACTTGAGGACAAGTCAATAAATAAGGCTGGGGGGAAACTGTAAATTCTAAATTTTGTATACCTTTCAAGCCTTATATATTTTAAGCCGCATTCAGCAAAATATTCCGTACATTCAGTAGAAGATCCAGCAGTAGATTTAGCAGCGGATGCAACAACAATAAAATATTCAATTTTTTGATTTCATCCACCATTTTCACAACCAAGTAAAGAAGACTATGAATAGATTTTTGTAGCCACACGTGCACAACTCTCATCCATTTTTGAAAGGGTAAGTTAAGGTATGATATTTTCTAACTTTTAACCATTTAATTCCTTGAAAAGTTAGAATGATAATTTTTGGAAAAACTTCACTTCCTTTCGTCATTTTGTCAAATTACCAAAACCATCAGTTGAGGGGGAAAATACATTCACATTCATATGTTGCCACATTCATATCACATTCAAAGCCCACATACTTTCAAAATATATTTACTATTACATCATCATGAGCATATAAATGTCTTTTCAAAAAGTACTTAAAAGATAATTGGATGCCAACAAAATCATGGTTGTCACACAAGAACCAACCATGCTGCATTCCAACAAAAATACTCTGCAATAAAAATCACATTATAAATATGCAAAGATCATAAATTAAAATTGAATGCAACAAACAAAATATGGTTGAAACACAATAACCAACCAAGTTGTAGTTCATCAAAAACACTTTGCAAAATTTAAGTAAATGATATCATGTAGAGTTTAAGCCAAAGCTCAAAGTATCAAAAATTAATGTAATAGATTGCATGAGGACATGCAATACCTTCAGTTTGGGGGTATGTTGGGCCTCAAAATAGTCCCTATTCTCACTCCATTATTAACCAATACCTTCACATTACTTGCATATTACCTTCATGTCACCTTCATTCCACTTCGACATCATTACATTTACCTAATCATTGGGTTATAACTATGCTTTTACAAAGTTTATTAATTCTTAATATTTTTAAGTGGATTTGTGGTTAAAATTTAGAAAATAATATGCTTATACTTATACCTAACAATTAGAATGAGTTTTTTGACATGTGTAAGTACAAAAGAAGCTTCCTAGGCACCCTTATGTGGCACTCTATGTTAAAATTCGAATTTGAGGAGATCATGGACCTCATGGAGGAGATCATGGACCTCATGGAGAAGATCATGGAAGATAGGGTTCTGTGTCACCATTGGTTGAGAAATATGTGGGTCAAAGGAGGGAATACTAGATTTACATTTATGAGTTTGTTATCATGGCTTTTGTATAAATAGGAGTGTTATATCCTTCATTTGTAATCTTAATCTTAGTATTCTTCTTCATTTTGTAATCTTAGATTGGTAGTGAGAAGTTAGATTGGAGAATCAATGTAATGGTTACAATTGCAATTTGCAATTGATGATAAATAAGACGGAGCTTCTTTTATCCTCTACATTTTACTTTCTTTTGCTGTGCTTGTGAATCCTTGGAAGGATCCCCATTGCATAGAAAGCACACTTTTATTTTAGTAGGATTTTATTCTATGTTTGTTTGTGAATTTCATTAGATTAAATTTTTAGGTTCATATGTTTGGAATATTAACGAATGACCTTTCGTAAGAAAGTAATAATTTTCTTTTCAATGAATCTGATTTGTTATTTAATGTTTGATTTCATTAGTTTAAGTTTCTGATTTATATGCTTGAGATATAAATGAATAGTCTCTTGTAAGGGAGCTTTAACATTTCATGCGTTTAAATAGTTTGTTGATTAAGATGATTAGAAATATTAATGAACAGTCTCCTGTAAGGGAACCTTAATTTTTCTTACACTTGTCACAATGTCTTTAGATTTCATTTTTTTAAATGACTAAATAGGTGTTGGAGATCCTAATGAAATACCTCCTGTAAGCGAGCTTTGGCATTTCTTCACCTTTCTTAGTTTAGTTTGTCTCTAAGTCCATATATATTGGATGATCCTCAAAGTTTACTTACCCAGATTGATAGTAAATGAAACTCTAATTTGCATCCACATTTTAGACCAAACAGATGTTGTGCAATCAAAGCACACATGATGGAGAGGGTGTACATTGCACCTAGACATGATGGTTCATTTGGTCAAACAGCACAGTCAAACTTGGAGGATCTTGTCCACATCCATAGCGTAGTCTATATGAGGACCAAGGCATGGGAAGGCTCAAACATTATATAATGAAGATGAAGGCAAGGATGGAGGCATGCAGGTTATTATTGATCTAAATATATTTTCAGATCTGGAATTGTCATGTGACATTCCATTGCTTTCTCAGGTTGTTTAGCAGAGATTGCAAGTGTTGTTTAGCATAGGGTGTTCTTGGTTGGGAATCCCATCTATTTCTTAGAGTAGCTCTAGAAAGAGTATTTTACTTCATTCTACATCAGGCATTGGTGCCACATCTCTTTCTTTAATTTCTGCAGAACACTCATACTCAGAAATTGCAGATTTCTGAAGATCAGTTTGGAAGGTGGAATTTGTCTTCAGTACTTCAGCTGGAGAACTGGTGAGGGTTTATTCCTATCACCTTGGGCTTATATATTAGCATTCCCAGAGCTTCATTGCAGATCTGGCATCAAGCCAAAATTTATTGACCTCCTAGCAGTAGTATATCCTTCAGGAATTACACTATCCAATATGAAAATCAAAAGGGAGGAAGGAAGTTACTAGCATTTCAGCTAGTAATCATGTGAGGGATCATTCCCTCACATTGCCATCAGTATTACCATTAGCCTAGAGTTTATTCCAACATTTTTCAGTAGGAAGAAGGCCTCTCTTTCCCTCACATCATATTTTCTATTGGCAGTTGTGTTGTAGCAACTGCAACCATTATTGGAGGATTGAGAAGCTAGATCTAGAGCTTCTAGCTTGTAGATCTGAAGAAGGGATCAGACCTTCAAGCTTATATCTAATATTGCAACATATTTCAGCCATCTATTTGTCAGATCTAGTTCCAAATCTATATTTTCCAACAGATCAAGGATCAAATCCTAGGGAGGGGATTTTCCAAAGTTGTAGATATGGAAAATCCTTTCTGGGTTATCTTGGGAATCCATCACATTGGCCAAATATTGTATCTTGGCATCATCTGAGCTCCAGATTTGAGTAAATATGCATTTTAATTTTTATCCTGCAACTATATGTTCATATTTCTGAAGGGATATCATAGTATTTTCTTCAGTGCCTCTCCAATTACACTGTACCTATTGTAGCATGTTTTTTGGGTGATTCTAGACCACCTTTTTGGCTAGATCTACTCATATTCTTGTACATTGTGTAACTGAATCATCTCCATATAATAAAATGGCTCAGCTTCTTTGTAAGTTCTGATGTTTTCTTAAGATTTATTTTTTATCTTGCTGCAGTTCTTATATTGTGTTTAAGTATTACTGCATTCTCCCATTTTGGGATATTACAGAAGAAGCATGCCTAGCAGCCAAGGCTCAACACACTGCCCTTGAAGAAAAGATCAACAAAGTCTACAGTGATGACCCAATGATTCCTACCAGAGTTGCCCTAGTAGAGAAATTAGAAGGGTTGGCCGCTTCATTAAATGGCTCACGCATGGAAGTTTAGACTGTCCAGGAAGAATTCGAACACCAGATTGTCGATTTTTAGCTAAAGTTGTAGATAGAAACCCCGCTTGAAGTTAGAGCTCAAAGCGCCACAGAGTTCAAGCATGCTACATGTTGTGAAGCCAGCTCCAAAAATAGAAGAAAAGAGATATCAACGCCTTAGAAATAAGCCACTTCTAGGGGGAAACCTCCAATACATTACATGAATGAACAATTCTTGGATGATACAAATTACAAAACCTCCTTTCTATATATAGGACGGGCCCACAATGTAATCCTAGCCAACCTAACAATAATAATTTAAGGGCACAATAATAACAATATGGGGGTTACAGGGGTACAATAATAACAATAATGGGGTTACACTAACAACAATAAGGGACTATACTAGTAATATAGGGACCTAAATTGCCCCTCTCCTTCAAAAAAGTGTTGTCCTCAATGCTTGAGTAGCTCTGGGTGATTCTGTATAAAATTCTCATCCTCCCATGTAGAATCTTCAGTGGGTAAGTTCTTCCACTTGATGAGATACTCTGAAATTGATCGATTTCGTAGCTATTGAGTTCTTGATTCCGTGACCGCTTCAGGTTCCAATATGATTTTTCCTTCCTCATCAAGTTCTAGAAATATTGTTTGAACTTGAAGATTTTCACCTATAACCTTCTTTAAGCATGAAACATGGAAAAATGGATGCAATCGTGAAGAAGCAAGAAGCTCCAATTTGTATGCCATAGTACCAATATTTTGGAACACCTTGTAAGGACCATAGTACTTTGGTGATAATTTATTATCCTTCTTAGCTTGCTTGAGGGACATTTGTTTGTATGGTTGTAGCTGTAAAAATATGCAGTCTCCTACATCAAAACTTCTCTCGCTGCGATGTTTATCTTCTTGTTGTTTCATTCGATTTTGTGCCAAAGTCAGGCTATCCTTTAAGAGTTGGAGAACTTCTTGTTGATGCTCGATGTTATATTCCACTGCTTTAACCTTCGAATTTTCTCTTAAATATGATGTGATGGATGGTGGATGATATCCATAAAGTGCCATAAATGGGGAAATTTTTGCTGCAGTATGGAAGGAAGTGTTATACCACCATTCAACGAGTGGTAACCGCTTGACCCATTGTGTTTGTTTATCAGATACAAAACAACGAAGATATCCTTCCAAACATTTATTTACTATCTCATTTTGACCATCAAATTGAGGATGATAAGATGAGCTATGAGCTAATTGAGTAACCAAACAAGAAAATAACTCCGTCCAAAAATTTCCAGTAAAAATGGGATCTCTGTCACTCACAATAACCCTTGGGTTTCCATGTAGCTTTTTAATTGTGTCCATAAATGTAGTAGCAACTGTACTTGCTTTAAATGGACGAGATAATGCACAAAAGTGTGCATACTTGGTAATTCTATAAACTACCACCATGATGACACTCTTTCCTTCAGACTTAGGTAAACCGGTGATAAAATCCATTCAAATCTCCTCCAAACGTTGACTTGGAATGGATAAAGGTTGTAGAAGTCTCGGGGTGTTAATTGTCTCAACTTTATTCTTTTCGCAAACCAAAAATCCTGCCAAAAAATTTTGAATATCAGATTTAAGGCCATCCCAAAAAAATATTTCTTCACCCTGTGTTAAGATTTTAAAAATCCCGAGTGTCCTCCTAAAGGAGAAGTGTACAATTCCAAAAGAATCTTTTGTTTTAGTTGGGAATTCTTACAAATATATAAGCGATCTCTGTACCATAAAGAATCATTTTTCCAACTAAATGTATTAGATGTACTAGGATCTTGGTGCAACTTTTGAATGAGTGTCCATACTTCTTTTTCCTTCTTCCATTCATCTCTTGCCTCGGTTATCCAATCTGGTTGGATAATAGAAATGGCACAAAGCAATGCTTCCACCTCTTCATTCTTTCTTGAGAGTGCATCTGCAACAACATTAAGCTTCTCTTTTTTTTAGATTATTTCAAAGTCATAACCCAACATCTTTGTGACCCACTTTTGCTGCTCTTCTGAAGATAGTCTTTGTTCCAAAAAGTGTTTAAGACTATCATGATCAGTTTTTACCTTGAAGTGTCTTCCCATTAGGTAAGTTTGCCATTTCTTTAGTGCATGCATTATTGCTAAAATTTCCTTCTCATAAATAGGTTTCTGTAAATACTTTCCTTTGATCGGATGACTTTCAAAAGAAATGGGTCTTCCTTCCTGCATTAAAACAACACCAATTCCATTTTCTGAGGCATCACATTCCACAATAAATGTTTTTGTGAAGTCTGGCATAGCTAATACCGGTGCTAGGCACATTGCCTCTTTAAGATGTTCAAAGGCCTTAGTTGCTTCAAGAGTCCATGAAAATGCATCTTTCTTCAATAATGTTGTTAGAGGTGCTGCTATTCTCCCATAATTCTTAAAAAAATTGTGATAATACCCTGTTAACTCGAGAAATCCTCGCAACTAATTTATGTTTGTGGGGACTTTCCATTCCTTAATGGCTTTAATTTTTTTAGGGTCTACCTCAACACCCTCGTGAGATACAATATGACCCAGATATTCCTGCTCTTGTACCCCAAAGAAACATTTGGATGTTTTTGCATATAATTGTTTCTCCTGCAATAGTTTGAGCACCTTGTCAACATGTTCAACATGATCCTTCCAAGACCTGCTGTAGATTAGTATATCATCAAAAAATACTAGAACAAATTTTCTAAGGAAGGGTTTGAAAATGGAATTCATCAACCCTTGAAATGTAGAAGGTGCATTGGTAAGGCCAAAAGGCATGAACAAAAATTCATAATGACCCTCATGATTTCGAAATGGTGTTTTTCGAATATCTTCAGTCTTCATTCTAATTTGATGATATCTTGAACGAAGATCCAACTTGGTAAAATAAATTGCTCCATGTAATTCATCCAATAATTCATCAATCAAAGGAATGGGAAATTTATCTTTAATGGTGAGCTTATTGAGCTCCCTATAATCTGGACACACGTGCCATGATCCATCCTTCTTCTGTACCAATACTATAGGAGAAGAGAAAGAACTTTGACTAGGTTGAACTATACCCGCCTCTAACATTTCTGCAATCATACGTTCAATTTCTCTCTTTTGGACATAAGGATATCTATAAGGTCTGATGTTTGGAGGAACACTTCCTAGAATCAAATGAATATCATGATCATGATCACCAATAGGTGGGAGTCCTTTGGGAGTTTCAAACACCTTGGAATGATTGTCCAAGACTTGTTGGAGATCTACAGAAATAGATGATTTTGATGTTGGAACTTCTAGTGAGCATAATTGTGCAATTAAGCCTCATTGTTCTTTCTTTAGAAGCTTTGTCATGACATTAGAGCTTATTATCTTTCCTAGATTCCCTGCAATACCTCGTAATCTGACTTCCTTTCCTTCTGAAAAGAATTTCAAGAAAATTTCTTGAAAATTAAAAGCTACCGTCCCCAAATATTGTAACCATTTTACTCCTAGTACAACATCAGCACCTCCCATAGGAATGGAAAGCATTGGAATATTAAATACATATTCCCCCATGGTTATCTTGATATTATGGCATTTTCCAGAGCAATTTATAGTTCCTCCATTTGCAACCATCACTTGACATTCTGGTGCTGGGTATAGGAAACAATTTAATTCCTTGGCTACCTTACAATGAATAAAATTATGGGTGCTACCTGAATCAATCAACACTATTACCTTTTTCTTCTTGATATGTCCTTCTATCTTGAGAGTTTGAGGAGTGGTAATTCCTGCCAGTGCATTACACGATATGGTCGGATTCATTTCTTCCTCTTCTAGGGCTGGTTCCTGGTGTATATCCTCTTCTTGTTCATTTTCTTATTCTTCTTCACAATCTATGTAAAATAATTTCTTCTCAGCACACTTATGACCTTTAGTGTATTTGCTATCACAACTGTAGCAAAGCCCTTTTTCTCTTTTTTCTTCCAATTGTTGTGGTGTCAACCTTGTAGGTTGTGGAAATCTAGGCGTAGCAACACTTCCTTCTTTATAGAAGTGAGTGGTAGGCTTCCTTGTCGCCATAATTTTACATTTAATTTTTCTTGCCAACCTGAATGCCTTCTCCAATGAATCAGGTTCAAAAATGTGAACTTCATGTTGGATGTTATCCTTTAAAGTACCTATGAAGAGATCAATCTCGTGTTCCTCTGGAATGTCAGTTACCCTTATATTCAATTTTTGGAAGTCCTCAATGTGCTCCCCCACTAAACCCTTTTGTTTGAGATTTATCAATTAGCTAAATAAGGTGTTGCTCTTTGTATCCTCACAATGTGCTATCATCTCCTCCATAAAAATTGACCAAGTGAAAAAAAAATTATGGGAGCAAAGCCATCAATACCATAAAAATGTATTTTTTTCTAAATGTAAAGTTGCAATGCGTACTTTTTGTGTGTTTTTCACATTATGGAAATCAAAATATTGCTCCATCTGTAGTATCCATGTTACAGGATCCTTTCCATCAAACTTCCTCATATCCATTTTTGGAATATGGTGGTTCTTCCCGCCAACATTAGAGTTTATGAAGTCACGATTAACATTTATTTTGTTCTCATCATGAGTTTCCTCTATTATCTATTCACCATTAGGAAACATTTCTTGTATCAACTTTTTCAAACCTTCCATGTCTACTTTTAGATCATTCTTCATGTTTTCCATGTTGTCTTTCACTTTTTCATCGATCTTAGCTTCCATGTCATCCATATTAGATTCCACGCCTTTCTTCAAGCCATCCATATTATTCTTTAAACCATCCATCTTCGCTTCCACGCCTTTCTTCAAAACTTCCATTTCATTTTTTGTTGCTCTTTGCGAGAGAAAAATTTGGTGCACTTGCTCTTGTAATTTTGATAGATCATGTTGCAATTCTTCATCTTCATGAGTCAGAAATTCTTCATCTTCATGAGTCATAGTAGAGCCTTATGAAGGCTTAATGGGTGTTGAATTATTGTTACGGGGCATATTTTAGAACCCAATACTGATATCTATTCTACAATATTCCCTTGGAATCAATTCAAATTGATTCTTCAAACAAGACTTATGCAATTCGGAAAAAAATACACACCTTTTTCTTGCTTTTGAGGAGCTCGATATTGAAACTGCATTATCTCTATGATTGCAACTCTTTAATATCTAAAATTTGGCACTGAGGTAGCTTCTGCATTATCTTTCGAATGCACAAGTCTGACTTGATTTGGATTCTCCAAAAAAAAATTATTTCCAATCTCCCACAATGACCTAATTATGGACTGGTTCAGTATAGCAAACTTGTATGACTTGCCATGCATCACTGTTTTGTCTTTTAGCTCTGAACTTGATAGCACAGAAACTAAAGTCCATGTAATTGTGACCACCTTTTACGGAAATCCAATCTGATGCTCAAAGAGAGAGTTATGAATATTTTCCCACGATCACCTCTTTGAGATGAAATTCAAGAGCCTAAAAAAGCACTACCTTCCACAGATCATATCTTCGAAAATATTGCGAATAAAGATCTGAGATTTTGTGATGAGTTTCCTCAGGATTTTAGCTTCTCGCCGTAACAATTTCAGATTTTTAACCTTCGTAGAAAAATATTTATAGCGCAAATTCCATGATGAGTTTTTTAGATTAAATTGAGGAGCCTACAAAAAGACCTAACTTCCACAGATCATATCTCCAAAAATATTGCAAACGAAGCTCTAAAATTGTGTGATAGTGTTGCTCAGAATTTCAGCTTTGCACCCTAAACATTTCATCTTCTGAAACTTTGTATAAAAAAATTTATAGCGAAAATGCCACGATGACCTATTTGGAGCAGCGAAACCCTAGAATCCAAAGCTCTAATACCAAATGTTGTGAAGCCAGCTCCAAAAATAGAAGAAAAGAGATATCAACACCTTATAAATAAGCCACTTTGAGGGGAAACCTCCAATACATTAAATAAATGAACAATTCTTGGATGATACAAATTACAAAACCTCCTTTCTATATATAGGAGTCCATGGGGCCACAATGTAATCCTAGTGGGGCCACAATGTAATCCTAGCCGACCTAACAATAATAATTTAAGGGAAAAATAATAACAACATGGGGGTTACAGGGGTACAATAATAACAATAAGGGGGTTACACTAACAAAAATAATGGACTATACTAGTAATATAGGGACCTAACACTACATCTAGCATAGCTGCCGCAGTTACACAGTGCGGTCAGTTATTGGACAATGCCATGGGTGTCTGGAATTTGGTTCAAAATGACGTAATGGTCAAGCAGCTACACATTGATTTTCGCATCAAGGAGTAATTGTTTTATGATATTAGGATGGTGGTGCTAACCCTGGTGATTGCACAATGTCTTGCTCCCCTATAGGAGGGTCGAGTAATTCAGGTCAAAATTGAGGACTTGCGTCAAAGATAATAGTTGTTGGAAGCAAGGATGAAGCCCTAGGCTGAGTAGGCTATACAGTTGTCACAAAAATTAGATGACACATTGAATACCCTTCAATAAACTTAATGAAGTATTGAACTTGCTTCTAAAGGGCCCACTACAGAAAAATTGGTAACTGAAGTGCAAGGAGTTACTCTGTAGAGCCTTGAGGTGGTTCTGCCACTTTAAAATTATGTTGCTACGCTCCAAGCAAAGATGAAGAAGCTGACCCCACAGTGACTCAGAATGAGTCAAAGGTTTTTGTTAGGGGCCTGTTGGAGCGAGGGCCCCTAGGGAAAATTTTGAGTAACTTTTTGTATGTATTTTGTATATGCCCACTACGTGGAAAGGTCAAGGGGCTTTGGGTAGGTCAAAGACCCTCTTTTATGTAAATGGTTTGTAAGGGAAAACTGTGGGCCTAAAACCATGGTTTGAGACCATAGTATCTGAGCGCTGGGTGAATATAAATATAGATAGATCGATTCTAGTAAGAAATTAATCAATAAATGATGTTTGGGATCTAAGTGTTTCTGCTTCTGTCATACCTTTTAGTAATTCTGGGTTGGGTAGAAAGGCTTCTGTTGTCTGTGTGCGCGAAGACTTAGTCCTGGAAGCGTGAGGACACTACTAATTGTGTGCGTGGAAGGGTAATTGTAATGGGAAGGTCAGATTGTACTGAACTGCTTTGAATCTAATACAAAGACTATTTTTGGCAAATCAAATGTGTTAGATTTGATATTTGTGCACTGTTATTGTTTTGAAATTGCTTTACTTCTATTATGATTGATTATATCTACGTGAGTAAAACTATTCTTTATGCATGCGTATATGTTGATGGTTAAGTACATGAATAGATCTGCTTAAGTTATTACGCCTTGTCAAGATCTAATTCTATTATTTATCTGCGACAAAGTTGATCTGTGATATATCTGTTACATGCATTATCTGTATTTGTGACGAGTTGATATGATAAGTATTGATTTATATATGTGCATATCTTTTTCCAATCTAAAATAATTTATGTTATAAACCTATTTAGGGCCCCCACATTAATTTCTTCCTCATGGTGCAGAAACCTAGTTCCAACACCCCCCCATACTACTTCGGGTGAGACTTTGATATGCGCAAGTAGGTCATTGCTGAAAGGGCTAGTATTTGGATGGTATTTTGGTTACACAATAAATCTTGAACCTGGGTCAGGACCCCTAAAGCCAACAGTGTCCCAACATCCTCTTTGTTGGGAAAAATACTGAGAGGGGGGGATGAATCAGTATTTAGAGCATACTCAGAACATTTTACTTTTTCTTTCTATAAAACCCATACGCTACTTTGCTGAACACAACTCGCGTATACACGCGGATAACCTTCATAAAACTCGCGTATATACAGAGATCTTATTATGCATTTAGTTCTTTACTTAAATCTATGCATCATTCATTCATTAGATGTTTATTTAGCAATAAGCATGTGCAGTAATAACAGAATAAACCATCACACATAAGCAACACACATGAACACCAGGATTTAAGGTGGAAACCCAAGTCGGGAGAAAACCACTGTTGCCGTCCTCTCTGTCTTCAATATTTTTATTATAAAGAAAACATCTTACAACCATGTACTGGCGCAGACTCATACCAGCACGCAGGCACCCACCTGCAGAAGGCTACAACCTTCTCTTGTTTACCAGCCTCTCCTAGAAGGGAGCTACAACCCCCTGCTCTTGTTTACCAGCCTCTCCTGGAAGGGAGCCACTACCCCCTGATCTCGTTTACCAGCCTCTCCTGGAAGGGAGCCACTACCCCCTGCACTCGTTTACCAACTACCATTGGAAGGGAGCTACAAACCCCTCACTGAAGGCTTCGACCCTCAGCACCACCATGGACCATGTTTCATCAATTTTCATACTGGATCCAACAACTTCCATACAACACAACTTGTAGGCCTCTTTTCATCATATTTTCAGACTGGACCCACTCCACACATTTAAGCTCAACATTCATCAAACTGAAACTTATAACCCCATCAATTCATTCATTGAATCATCAACCAATCAACCAATGACTTGATCTTCAATTAACATAATCAACAGCTTATTCATCATTCAATTAACCCAGTTCTGTATGAATACATAATTGACAGATAATAGTAAAACAGCGAAACAGATCAGGCATTTCATTCCACTTACTTTAGAAAACCCTAGATTCCATACGCGCTTTTACTTCACTGAACCTGCGTATGTACGCGCTTTCATGCCCACCAACCCGCATATACTTCTGTGCATTCTTCAGAAAACCCTATCTTCCCATACGCGCTTTTCCTTAAGCAGACCCACGTATACATGCTCTTTTACTGAAGCGAACCTGCGTATACATTTGTAACTTTTCAGGACTGTGCAGCTCTTCAGATCAGATAAACAACTTAGATTTCATCCTTTACTTCAGAAATTATTTCGCCTCATCTCAGATCTAAACATTCCATAAACAGATCTAGAAAATACATATACATTTCAGATCTAGAGATCCTTCTTCATCATTTTCTTCATAGGTGCATCATAGATTCATATCTATCAATCAAGAATAAAGTTCATCTATGCAGACATTCCTTAGAGAGATTTATTCATTAACGAACCTTACTCATGCACACCTTGCACTATGATCTTCATCTCCTTAAATAGATTTAGCCTTTATCAATACCATGAGTCAAAACCACACCACTTCCGATGGTATTCCTGGATAGGACCAAATAGATAATCCAACGCTCAATACTATGGGTCAATACCATGGTAATGCCCCTTGGTATTCTAAATTTGGAGCGCAAAAGGGCATACACGACTTTTCACGTACTTTCCTGCGTGCATACGCTACTTCGCCTTTACAAACCCGCGTATGCATTGTGACATACTATTTTCATCATTGCTCTGGCCCTTACAGAAATTCCTTTCTTCATTACATAGGCACTGCTCTGTAGATACATCAGACTTACATCATTAATAAACTCATCAAGTCAATTTCCATCAAGGACAACTTCATCAAGCAGTTTCCATCAAAGTCAACACATTGTATCACATTGCCAATAATCTCCTCCTTAACTCATCAAGTAGGTTTCCAACAAGGACAACTTAATCAAGTAGGTTGCCATCAAGGAAAACACATTGCATCATATTGCCAACAATCTTATTTCATCAAGTAGGTTACCATCAAGGACAACACTCTTCATCATATTGCCAACAATCTCCCCCTTTGGACTTGATGGCAACAACCATGATGGTGTTTGATCTCACAACAGATAGATATATTGATTATAACCTTTATGCAACTACCATGATACTCTCCCCCTATTCAAACACCATGTTACTCTCCCCCTTTGACATCAAGGGCAAAGGACGGATCAAAAAACAAGACAAGGTTTTTCTTCCTTTGTATAAAGAAGAGCTCTATAGATCTAATGTGTACTGCAGTTACCATGCTCCCCCTGAGTTCATGCTGAATCTTCAAACATATTTTTCAAGTACATGACTCTATGACCTTTCCTATCACCAAGGACTCATACTTACATCAACGATCCAACCAAGTGGATTTTACATATGTGACTCAAGTACCCAACCAAGTGGGTTTACACATTTTGACTCAACTACCCAACCAAGTGGGTTTACAGATTTGAACAAGTCCTTACATGACTGAATATAAAAATTTACATCATAGGTCTCAACATGACCTCTTCATCAAATTACAAATATGAATTTTATGACCAAGACCAAAAAGACCTCAAGAGAGAGATCATATTTCAGAACTATCATAATGCCAACAATGCATTACATTCAGCAAGGCTAATGCTCCCCCTGAAACTTTGCATCCAATGCATCCTTTCTAAATGACCAAGGCTCCCCCTTAGCTTGTGCATCCTGAACAATTTCAACAACAAATCATCAAGGCATCTTCATTCAATATAAGAGAATGAAACGGAAATATAAGAGCTAAAACATCACCAGAGATACCAAACAGCACCATAGCTGTGCTGAAGAATGCTGACCCAAAATAATTTTTTAGCAACTACCAATACGCGGTTTTATTTGTATAAACTCGCGTATATACGCGACTATCTTTCAGGAAACTCGCGTATCAAATTTAATCTTCTAGATTTAAGAAGTTTTGAACTTTTGAATGGCAAAGACTACTCCCAGCTTCTGTCTGAGATATTTGAATGCTTTCCTGGAATATATGAGAGCAGATAGATAGGAAAATGTAGTTTTGTTTTCAACTGTCATCATAAGCACATCAGTAACCAATCCTTCAGGCTCCTTGCAGCATCAACATATTCTTCCCAAGAGGAATTATCATACTAGAGCAACTTCTTCAATAGACAGTATGTGTCAAGCAATCATCCGTGTGATCTGTTATCACCAAGATCTTCATGATTTATCTTTATTTTACAATCAAATTTGTGTAGGAATTATGCATATAAGATCTCAATCGTGTCACAAGTCATCAGCAACAAACTCTACATGATCTATCCTTATCTTCTGAATCATAAGACTTCCATCTTATCCATGGTGAAAACAAAAGATATTCTTCAGCAAAAAGAAATTAAGGTTCATCCATAATCTCATCATAAGAAACCATGTATCATGTCATTATCATTTGAGCAAGAACTAAGGAATAATCAGATACAATGCCAACAATGCAATAATTAGTTGTTAGACTGATGCTCCCCTTGAACCTGTGTTCCTGATCTTTAGCTATCTTTCTGTTTTTCTTATCAGAAAAGCATACGCGACTTTCTCCAATAGAACTCGCATGTATACATGGCTTTAGTTCACTAAACCCGCGTATGGAAAGTGAAAAACACAACTTCATCTCCCCATGAATTTGTACCACTTGTACCTATCTTCTTCACATCAGATGCACTGTCAGAATTAAACATAACCAGAATTACCAAGCCAATCATGAGAATCACCATACATTGCTCCCCTTGTGATGATACATTACTAATCCCTATAATTTATCTCACATCATCCCTGCAGTCCTTATGATGATTAAGATTTAGAAGCGGATGATTGTAGTAGGGTCAATATTCCCTACGTTTCTGACCGGTCCTCCTTCTTTTTCCAGCTTTGCTTGAAATTTCTTTTAGTGTGCTGAAAATTCTCCAATTTCTTAGATCTGTTCATCCTGCATTATTTTCCTACATGTCCATACTTGTTACAAGCATAACATCTTGCGTGACTAGAAAAGTAAGCATAAGGATCATAATGTGTTGTTCTATTCTTCCTTCTATTGCAATAAGCTACTTTATGACCATACTTGTTACATGAAAAACAATATCCCTTGAAGAAACCTGAGTACCTTTCTGAGTAGAATCTGTTTGTTTGTGACTGAAATGATCTGCTTCTGCAATTGGCTGCAACATGCCCATAATTATGATATTTAAAGCATTCAACATTATTGATGTTTCTATAGTTAGGAGGGAATGATTTCTTTTGAGAGTTCATGATTGTCGGTTGACCTTTTGTTTCTTCCAACACTTCAGGTTTTGCATTGATATCCTTTGAATCTTTAGCACTTCCTTGTGAACTAGATTCTCCTTTAACAGTTTCATGAAAACCAAGACCAAATTTAACAGAGGGAGACCTTTGACTACTAAGAATATTGTCCAGAATCTTAGTACTATCTTGAAATCTCAAGAGTTTATCCTTTTCTTCTAATTTACTTTTGAGAATGTTTACCTCAACCTCAAATCTTTGGCATTGCTTCTTCATGCTTTCGTCAACCCTTTTTCCTTCTTCTACTTGATCATTCAATTTTAAAATCTCTTCCTTCAACCCAATTTCTTTTTCTTCAAAATTTTGTAAAAGTTCTTCATTCTTCTTATTTGATTTTTCCAGATCTTCTTTGAGGGAGATGATTTATGCTTCAAGTCTTTCACTTCGATTGGTTACTTTATCCTGTAGTCCTTGATACATTTCTATCCGTCTTTGATACATTTCCATCATATCTTTGTAGATAGATTCCTTCTTTTTAAATTGATCTTCATCATTAATCTTGAGATTTTCTTCTAGACCCATACTATTACTTTCACTATCATTTTCACTATCTTCACCATTGCTTGCATAAGGAAGTGAATCACAAATATTAGTACCTTTTTCATCTTCTTCATTTTCTGCTTCACATGTTTTCTGAGATATCTCCTTTCTTTGAGTAGCCTTCTTCTTTTGCTTCCTTGCCATGAGCACTAGCAGATCTTGGTCAGGATCTTCTTCATCCTCATTTGACATTTCATCATTATCTTCATTTGCATAATAGCTCTTTCCCTTTTCAAATTGTTTCCCTTTATCATGATTTTATTCATAAGGACATTTAGCAGCATAATGACCAACTCTTCCACAATTAAAAAACTTGAAGGGAAGCTTACCTTTGAATCTTCCAGTGCCTGGTTGGAGTCTTCTCACAAAATTTGCTTCTTCTTCTTCTGATATGTAACTTGATTCCTTGACAACTTCCTTTTCTTTTCTTTTTGCACATGCCTTAAACGCAACTTCTCTGATTTGAGAGGGACCTTCTTTTCTCATTTCAAAAATAGTTAGAATACCATGTAGTTGAACAATAGAAAGAGTTTGCAGATCTTGCCTTTCTTCAATAGCAGATACTTTTGACTCAAATTTTGAAGCCAAAGATCTTAAGACTTTTTCAACCAGAGTAGTATCAGTTATGGTTTCACCCAAACTTCTCATACAATTTACAATATCATCTAGACGTAAAAATAAACTGGCAATACTCTCATCACTATGCATCCTTAAATTTTCATATTCAATTCTGAGAGTTTGGAGTTTGGCACTTTTTACCTTATATCTCCTTCATAGCTTAGAATGATTTTGTCCCATATTTCTTTCGCTGAATTTAGCTGCATCACTTTAACAAATTCTGATTCAGATAGGCTTCCTAATAAAACATTGAATACTTTGGCATTGATTTCATATTTCTTCCTTTCTGCTACATCAGTAGGAATAGTTGCTGGATACCGATAACCTTCTTCCACGGTTTCCCATACTTCTGCACCAAGACTTTGCAAATATGATTTTTTTCGTATCTTCCAGAATAACAGATTACTTCTATTGAATAAAGGTGGCCTTAGAGAAATTACTCCTTCCTGACTTCCCATTGTGACAGATCTCCTTCAAGCGATCAAGCTTCTGCTGAAGAACCTGCTTTGATACCAATTGTTGGGAAAAATACTCAGAGAGGGGGGTGAATCAGTATTTAGAGCATACTCAGAACTTTTTACTTTTTCTTTCTCTAAAACCCATACGCTACTTTACTGAACACAAATCGTGTATACACGCGGATTACCTTCATAAAACTCACGTATATACAGAGATTTTATTATGCATTTAGTTCTTTACTTAAATCTATGCATCATTAATTCATCGGATGTTTAGTTAGCAGTAAGCATGTGTATTAATAACAGAATAAACCATCACACATAAGAAACACACATGAACACTAGGATTTAAGGTGGAAACCCAAGTTGGGAGAAAACCACCGTTGCTGTCGTCTCTGTCTTCAATATTTTTATTATAAAGAAAACATCTTACAACCATGTACTGGCGCAGACTCATACCAGCACGCAGGCACCCACCTGTATAAGGCTACAACCTTCTCTCATTTACCAGCCTCTCCTGGAAGGGAGCTACAACCCCCTGCTCTCGTTTACCAACCTCTCCTGGAAGGGAGCTACGACCCCCTGCTCTCGTTTTCCAGCCTCTCCTAGAAGGGAGCTACGACCCCCTGCTCTCATTTACAAGCTACCACTGGAAGGGAGCTACAACCCCCTCACTGAAGTCTTCGACCCTCAGCACCACCATGGACTACGTTTCATAAATTTTCATACTGGATCCAACAACTTCCATACAACACAACTTGTAGGCCACTTTTCGTCATATTTTCAAACTGGACCCACTCCACACATTTGAGCTCAACATTCATCAAACTGAAACTTATAACCCCATCAATTCATTCATTGAATCATCAACCAATCAACCAACGACTTGATCTTCAATTAACATAATCAGCAGCATATTCATCATTCAATTAACCCAGTTCTGTATGAATACATCATTGACAGATAACAATAAAACAACAAAACAGATGAGGCATTTCATTCCACTTACTTCAGCAAACCCTAGATTCCATATGCGCTTTTACTTCACTGAACCTGTGTATGTACGCGCTTTCATGCACACCAACCCGCGCATACTTCTGTGCATTCTTCAGAAAACCCTATCTTCCCATACGGGATTTTCCTTAAGCAGACCCGTGTATACACGCTCTTTTACGAAAGCGAACTTGCGTATACATCTGTAACTTTTCAGGACTGGGCAGCTTTTCAGATCAGATAAACAACTCAGATCTCATCCTTTACTTTAGAAATTATTTCGCCTCATCTCAGATCTAAACATTCCATAAACAGATCTAGAAAATACATATACATTTCAGATCTAGAGATCCTTTGTTGGCAATTTGATGCAGAGTGTTGTCCTTGATGGCAACCCACTGAATAAAGATGAAGACATGAGATTGTTGACTTGTGTTGTCCTTGATGGCAATCCACCTGATGAAGTTATTCATGACCTGATGGACTTGGTAAATGATGTAAATCTGATATGAAGTGATGTTTGTTAGCAATATGATGCTGAGTGTTGTCCTTGAATGGCAAGATGATGGCAACTTATTTGATGAAGTTGTGCTTGATAGAACATGTCTTGATGAACTAAATCTGATGTATCTACAGTAAGTACAGAAGGCAATGAAGAAAGGAATTCAGCATGTGATAGATCTATGATGAAAAGAGTATGTCTCTAGGCATACGCGGATTTGCCTAAGGGAAGTCGCGTATGCACGCGGGAAAGAACGTTCCAAGTCGCGTATGGGCAAAAAGCGCTCATAAAGTGCAAAACCAGGGGTAACCACCATGGTATTGACCCATTGTATTGGGTAATGATTCATCTAAATGACCCCGTCCAGGAATACCATCGGAAGTAATGTGGTTTTGGCTCATGGTATTGAAAAAGTGTAAACCTATATAAGGAGAAGAAATTCATTGTGCAAATCATGAGTGTGGTGCAAGATGTCTGAGCTTGAATGAATACTTCTCTCTGAAGTAGATCTGAATGGAAAGGGTTACAGTTGAATGATAGATCTGAATGTATGATGCACCAATGATGAAGAAGGGGATCTAGATCTGAAATGTTCTTGTATTTGCTAGATCCGTTTATGGAATGATTAGATATGTGATGAGGCGAAAATCTGTCTGAGGTAAAGGGTAAAATCTGAAGTGATGTATCTGTTGTGAAGAATTGCAATGACATAAAAGTCTGAAGAACCATACGCTAGTTCGCCGAAGAGGGAGCGCGTATATACGCGGATTCTCTAAAGAGAAAGCGCGTATGCGCAATGAAATTGGATCTGTAATATGTACAGAAGTATACACTGGTTTATGTGAACGGAAGCGCGTATATACGCGACATCAGTGAAAGGAAAGCGCGTATGCAAACTAGGGTTTGCTGAAGTCTGTGGTAAGAAATGTATGATCTGTTCTGCTGGTTTACTGATATCTGTCAGTGAGTTATATGTATCTGTTTCATGGTTGACTGTGCTTAAAAGTATGGAGTGGGTCCAGTCTGAAAATATGATGAAACGTGGCCTGCAAGTGGTGTCTTAAAGGAAGCTTTGGATCCAGTGTGAAAATTAATGAAACGTGGTCCATAGAGGTGCTGAGGGTTGTAGCCTTTAGTCAGGGGGTTGTAGATCCCTTCCAGGTGAGGCTGGTAAATGAGATCAGGGGGTCGTAGCTCCCTTCTAGGAGAGGCTGGTAAACGAGTCAGGGGGTTGGAGCTCCCTTCCAGGAGAGGCTGGTAAACGAGCGCAGGTGGGTGCCTGCGTGCTGGTCAAGTCTGCGCCAGCACATATGTTGTAATATGTTTTCTCTATAATAAAATATTGAAGGCTGAGCAACTGCAGCGGTGGTTTTCTCCCGACTTGGGTTTCCACCTAAAAATCCTGGTGTTCATGTGTGATGCTTTGTGTGATGGTTTATTCTGTTGTTACTACACATGTTTACTGTTAACTTAACATCAGATGAATGAATATTGCAAAGAAATAAGTTAATAAATATCTGCATATTTAGATCTCTGCTAATACGTGAGTTGTATTAAGGATATCTGCGTGCATACACGAGTTTACTAAAGGAAAGTAGCCTATGGGTTTTAGAGAGTGAAAAATTAAAAAGTTTTGAATATGCAGTAAATACTGATTCACCCCCCCCTCTCAGTATTTTTCCCAACAATTGGTATCAGAGCAGGTCCTTCTGCAGAAGCTTGATCGCTTGAAGGAGATCCGTCGCAATGGGAAGTCAAGAATGAGTAATGTCTATAAAGCCACCTCTATTCAATGGAAGCAATCTAATATTCTGGAAGGTACGAACAAAAGCATATCTGCAAAGTCTTGGTGCAGATGTATGGGAAATCGTGGAAGAAGGTTATCAATACCCAACAAGTATTCCTACTGATGCAGCAGAAAGGAAGAAGTATGAAATCAATGCCAAAGCAGTGAATGTCTTGTTAGGAAGCATGTCTGAATCAGAATTTGCTAAAGTGATGCAGCTACATTCAGGAAAAGAAATATGGGACAAAATCATTCTGAGCTATGAAGGAGATACAAAGGTAAAAAGTGCAAAACTCCAAACTCTTAGAATTGAATATGAAAATTTGAAGATGCATAGTGATGAAAGTGTTTCTAGTTTCTTTCTTCGTCTGGATGATATTTTAAATCGAATGAGAAATTTGGGTGAAAACATAACTGATACTACTCTGGTGGAGAAGGTCTTAAGATCCTTGACTTCAAAATTTGACTCTAAAGTTTCAGCTATTGAAGAAAGGCAAGATCTGCAAACTCTTACTATTGTTCAATTACATGGTATTCTGACTGCTTGTGAAATGAGACAAGGAGGTCTGTCTCAAGTCAAAGAAGCTGCTTTTAAGGTATCTACAAGAGGAAAAGAAAAGGAATTTGTCAAAGAATCCAGCTATATATCTGAAGAAGAAGAAGCGAATTTTGTGAGAAAGCTCCAACTAGGTACTGGAAGATTCAAAGGTAAGCTTCCCTTCAAATGTTTTGAGTGTAGAAAAGTTGGTCACTATGCTGCTAAATGTCCTTATAGAGAAAAACGTGGTAAAGGGAAAAAATTTGAAAAGAGGAAGAGTTATTATGCAAATGAAGATGATGATGAAGTGTCTAGTGAAGATGAAGAAGATTCTGATCATGATATTAAACTACTCATGGAAAAAGAATCTAGAGAAGAAAAGGATATTTTTTTGGATGCTCTGGAAGACAATGATATTTTTGAAGAAAACAATCAACTCAAAGTAAGCCTAGAAGAAAAGAACATAATCATAGAGACTCTTGAAAATCAGCTTGAAGCAAAGAAAAAACGCATTAAGGAATTGGAGTGTGAAGTAGTAAGTCTAAGGAAAGATAATGAGAAAGGAAAAACTCTCAATCTTAGATTTGCTAAAATTTCAGAAACCTTAGATGGCATTATCAATGCTCAACGTTCTCCTCTCATAAAAACACGTCTTGGATATATTGGAGAATCCTCTCAGGTTTCAGCACCAAACTATCTAAAGGCAGCAACTACTGGTTTGCAATATTCTGCCTCTCAACAAGGAAGCAAGGATTATTTACAGGTAAAGCAGGATCATCGCACTCCAAGGAACACTAACAGGAATAACTTTCAAAGGAGCTCCAACCAGCAAGTAAATCCAAATAGAATATTTCGTGATTACAAAAAGGTCTATTTCAATGGACAATGTTTTACCTGTCACAATTTTGGCCACAAAGCTGCTCAATGTGTTGCTTACAAAACCATCATGACAAAAGAAGCAAGAAAGAAAAGGTTGGATACTGAACCAAAGAAGAATACCTATAACAAATTTTCTCCTCTTCAAAATGATGTTGAATGTACTTATTGCAATAACTTTGGTCATGAAGAATCTGAATGCAGGAGCAAAGTCCAGCCAAAACAACACTTTCCCTCAAGTTCCAAAGTATGGAAAAAGAAGGAATTACAGGTTGAAAATTGTGGGATAGCATTATTTGTAGAAGGTGAAGAAAATCAATGGTACATTGATAGTGGATGCTCAAGACACATGACAGGTGATAAAAGCAAACTCCTTACATATAATGCTCTAGAAAAGGAAAAGAAAGTAACTTTTGGAAATGATTCTCCTGCTGTAATTAAAGGAAAAGGGTCCGTGTTTTTAAAAGAAAAGGTGAAAGCTAAGGATGTCATGTATGTGGATGGATTAAGTCATAATATGTTGAGTGTAATTCAAATGTGTGATCAAGGAACTGAAGTTGTCTTTAGTTCAAAATAATGTGTGGTTCGTGATCTTGATACAGGTAAAATTATTATAAAAGGGAAAAGAAATCCAAGCAACCTGTATGTACTAAACTGCAAAGATCAATGTTACTTGAGAAAGTCTTCAGAAAATTGGCTATGGCATAGAAGGATGGGGCATCTAAGCTTCTCTCAAATTAACAAAGCAAGCAGACTTCAAGTTGTTCATGATCTTCCGAATATTAATCTACCAGAAAGTATCATATGCAAATCTTGTCAATTCGGTAAGCAGACCAGAGTACGATTCAATGCAAAAGAAGGATCTTCAAGTAAGCCTCTTGAACTCATTCATACTTACATCTATGGACCTATGAGGAAAAAGTCACTACGTGGGGAAGAATACTATATCTTATTTATTGATGACTACTCTAGAATGTGTTGGATTGGGTTCATTAAACACAAAGATGAAGCATTTGAAAAATTTCAGACCTTCAAAGCATTGGTAGAAAATGAATTAGATCTAAAAATCAAGTGTCTTAGATCTGATCGAGGAGGATAATATTCATCAAATGAATTCTTTGAATTTTGTGAACAACATGGCATAAAAAGACAGCTTCTTCCGTAGCAAAAATTCGTCAACAAAATGAAGGAGAAGAATGAATAGAACAATTGTTCAAATGGCTAGAGCTATGCTTCGATGATTCTCGGGATGTTCCCGACATGTTCTCGAGTGAAGCAAAGACATACATTAGCTAACATTCTTAACAAGGCACATGTTCGGGTAAATAGTGAAAAAACTCCATATGAACTCTGGTATGGTAATTCTCCCTCTGTGAAGCATTTAGAGTTTTTGGAAGTAAATGCTTTATCAAAAATAATGATGAAAAGCTTGGCAAGTTTGAACCTAGATCAGATGAAGGAATACTTCTTGGTTACTCATCTACAAGCAGGGCATACACATGTTACAATAAAAGGCTTCGAAAGATTGTTGAAAGTATTGATGTTGTTATTGATGAGTCTCCTGCAGCTCCCAAAGAAGAAAAACAAACAAAAGAAGATGATGGTGACTTATGGCCTTCTACATCAAATAGAAATGATATAAACAGTGGATCCAATGAAGAACCTGAAAACGATCTATTTGAAAAAGCTCCATCCAGATATGTTCAAAAGAATAATCCTGAATCTCAAATTTTGGGAGACAAGGAATCTGGTGTACGAACGAGGAGAACTCTGGTGGGATCTTCTAGTCATCTGGCACTTCTATCCACAATTGAACCATACAATGTCAATCAAGCTAGCAAAGATGAATTTTGGAAGCAAGCCATGGATGAAGAGCTCGATCAAATTGAAAAGAATGACACTTGGGAATTGGTACCAAGACCACATGATAAAAAATGTCATTGGAACTAAATGGATTTTCAAGAACAAGTTAAATGAGAATGGGGATGTTGTGTTGAAACAAAGCTAGACTGTTTGCAAAGGGTATACACAACAAGAAGGTATAGACTTTGAAGAAACTTTGCTCCCGTAGCTAGACTTGAAGCCAAAAGAATGTTTCTTGCTTTCTCAAGTTATCATCAAATCAAAGTTTATCAAATGGATGTTAAATCGCTTTTCTTAATGGTGATCTAGAAGAAGAAGTTTATATAGAACAACCAGAAGGCTTCATTTTGGGAAATGATGAAAATATTGTTTTTATACTTAAAAAGGCTCTATATGGTCTCAAACAAGCTCCAAGGGCATGGTATTATTGTCTCGACAAATATCTTCATCAACAAGTATTTTCAAAGGGATCTGCTGGATAGCAATTTATACACAAAAGTTGAAAATGATAAACTATTGATTGTGGTTGTGTATGTTGATGATATCATTTTTGGGAGTAACGAAGAATCTATGAGTCAAAATTTTTCTTCTGTCATGCAGCAAGAATTTGAAATGTCCTTACTTGGGGAACTAACATTCTTTCTTGGCTTACAAGTGCATCAAACTACAGATGGTATATTCCTATCACAAGAAAGATATCTTAAGCAAATTCTGAAGAAATATGGCATGGAAGAATGCAAACCTGTAAGTACACCAATGATAACCGGATGCAATCTCAGTTCTCATGATGATTCTCCCACGGTGAATCAACCAGAATACTGATCAATGATAGGAAGTCTACTTTATCTCACTGGGACTAGACCACGTACATTATCCATGCAACACTGTTGACGATTTTGACGATTTCAAGCTAATCCAAAAGAATCTCACCTTCAAAGTCGTTAAAAGAATTTTCAAATATCTACAAGGAACTCAAGACTTTGGTCTATGGTATCCAAAGAATGCTGATCTTACTCTTCAAGCTTACACTGATGCAGATTGGGCTGGAAGTGTTGATGATCGGAAAAGCACTAGTGGAGGTGCATTCTATATGGGACCCCAGTTAGTATCTTGGTTCAGCAAGAAGAAAATTCTATTGCCTTATCTACGCGAGCAGCATATGTGGCCGCCGCATCTTGTTGCAAACAACTCTCGGATGATGCAAATGTTACAAGATTTTCAAATCAAATGTACACCCTCCCGTCCCCATTAAGTGTGACAATACAAGTGCCACTGCAAGATTTCAAAGATCTCGTTATGCATTCGAAGACCAAGCACATTCCCATCAAGTATCACTTCTTACGTGAACAAGTGCTTGAGAAAAAGGGGTGGTTGGAGTATGTTCCCTCCAAAGAACAAGTTGTCGATATCTTTACCAAACCTCTCGCCGCAAAGATGGGACGTTCGAGTATCTAAGACAGAGCCGGGAGTTTTCTCTCACAATTAAAAGAAAAGCAACAACCGCATAAATTTAGACCAGAGAATTTGATACGCGGTTTTCCTCAAACACAGTCACAGATATACGCGATACCGCACGAAAACCGCGTATGACTGATTGCTGACAATTTTCTGTTTGGAGTCAGCTCTCTTCAGCACAGCTGCAGTGCTGTTTGGTATCTCTGATACTATTTGGTCTCTGGTGGTGTTCCAGTTCTCATAATTCTATTTCTAATGTTTTGATAAAGATGCCTCGATGATTTGTTGGTGAAAGTGTTCAGGATACACTAACTAAGGGGGAGCCTTAGTCATATAGAAAGGATGCTTTGATGCACAGATTCAGGGGGAGCGTTAGTCTTGCTGAGTATAATGCATTTTTGGCATTATGGTGGTTCTGATATATGATATCTCTTGAGGTCTTTTTGGTATTGGTTATGAAAATTCATATTTGTATTTTTGATGAAAAGGTCATGTTGAGACCCATGATGTAAAATTGTAATATTCAGTCATGTAAGGTCTGAGTCAAATTTGTAAACCCACTTGGTTGGGTAGCTGAGTCAAATTTTGTAAACCCACTTGGTTGGGTAGCTGAGTTGAAATGTGTAAACCCACTTGGTTGGGTACTTGAGTCTTATATGTAAATCCACTTGCAGGATCTTTGATGTAAGTATGAGCCGCTTGGTGATAGGAATTTCATAGAGTCATGTACTTCATTGGAAAATATGTTTGAAGATTCAGCATGAACTCAGGGGGATCTTGGTCACTTCAGTATATATCAGATCTAAAAAACGCTTCTTCCACATGCGGAGAAAAAAGGGGAGAGTATGTTGGTTTTGATCCACCCTTTGCCCTTGATGTCAAAGGGGAGAGTGACATGGTGTTTGAATGAAGAGAAAGAATGGTGTCATTGTATTTAATGTACCTATGACCGTTGTGGTAACCAAACACCATCGTGGTTGCCATCAAGTCCAAAGGGGGAGATTGTTGGCAATATGATGCAGAATGTTGTCCTTGATGGCAACCCACTGATTGAAGATGAAGACATGATATTGTTGACATGTGTTGTCCTTGATGGCAATCCACCTGATGAAGTTATTCTTGACTTGATGGACTTGGTAAATGATGTAAATCTGATATGAAGTGATGTTTGTTGGCAATATGATGATGAGTGTTGTCTTTGAATGGCAAGATGATGGCAACTTACTTCATGAAGTTGTGCTTGATAGAACATGTCTTGATGAACTAAATCTGATGTATCTATAGTGATTACAGAAGGCAATGAAGAAAGGAATTCAGCATGTGATAGATCTATGATAAAAAGAGTATGTCTCTAGGCATACGCGGATTTGTCTATGGGAAGTCGCATATGCACGCGGGAAACAACGTTCCAAGTCGCGTATGGGAAAAAGCGCTCATAAAGTGTAAAACCAAGGGTAACCACCATGGTATTGACCCATTGTATTAAGTAATGATTCGTCTATGTGACCCCGTCCAGGAATACCATCGGAAGTAATGTAGTTTGGGCTCATGGTATCAAAAGTGTAAACCTATATAAGGAGAATAAATTCATTGTGCAAATCAAGAGTGTGGTGCAAGATGTCCGAGCTTGAATGAATACTTTCCGGGCGGCATCCGAATGGAAAGGGTTACAATGGAATGATGTATCCGAATGTATGATGCACCAATGATGAAGAAGGGGATCTAGATCTCAAATGTTCTTGTATTTCAGATCCGTTTATGGAATGATTAGATCCGTGATGAGGCGAACATCCGTCGAGGTAAAGGGTAAAACTGAGTGATGTATCTGCTAGAAGAATTGCTAATGACATAAAATTCGAGAACCATACGCTAGTTCGCCGAAGAGGAGCGTATATACGCGGCTTCACTGAAGAGAAAGCGCGTATGCGCAATGAAATTGGATCTGTAATATGTGCAGAAGTATATGCTGGTTTATGTGAACGGAAGCGTGTATATACACGACATCAGTGAAAGGAAAGCGCGTATGCAAACTAGGGTTTGCTGAAGTCTGTGGTAAGAAATGTCTGATCTTTTCTGCTGGTTTACTGATATCTGTCAGTGAGTTATATGTATCTGTTTCATGGTTTACTTTGCTTAAAAGTATGGAAGGGTCCAGTATGAAAATTTGATGAAACGTGGCCTGCAAGTGGTGTCCTAAAGGAAGCTTTGGATCCAGTGTGAAAATTAATGAAACGTGGTCCATAGAGGTGCTGAGGGTTGTATCCTTCAGTCAGGGGGTTGTAGCTCCCTTCCACGAGAGGCTGGTAAACGAGATCAGGGGGTCATAGCTCCCTTCCAGGAGTGGCTGGTAAACGAGTCAGGGGGTTGGAGCTCCCTTCCAGGAGAGGCTGGTAAACGAGCACAGGTGGGTGCCTGCGTGCTGGTAGGAGTCTGCACCAGCACATATGTTGTAATATGTTTTCTCTATAATAAAATACTGAAGGCTGAGCAACTGCAGCGGTGGTTTTCTCTCGACTTGGGTTTCCACCTAAAAATCCTGGTGTTCATGTGTGATGCTTTGTGTAATGGTTTATTCTATTGTTACTTCACATGTTTACTGTTAACTTAACATCAGATGAATGAATATTGCAAAGAACTAAGTTAATAAATGTCTGCATTTTTAGATCTCTGCTAATACGCGAGTTATATGAAGGATATCTGCGTGTATACGCGATTTTACTGAAGTAAAGTAGCGTATGGGTTTTAGAGAGTGAAAAGGTAAAAATTTTTGAATATGCAGTAATACTGATTCACCCCCCCCCCCCCCCTCTCAGTATTTTTCCCAACATCCTTCTTCATCATTTTCTTCATAGGTGCATCATAGATTCAGATCTATCAATCAAGAACAAAGTTCATCTATGCAGACATTCCTTAGAGAGATTTATTCATTAACAACCCTTACTCATGCACACCTTGCACTATGATATTCATCTCCTTAAATAGATTTAGCCTTTGTCAATACCATGAGTCAAAACCACACCACTTCCGATGGTGTTCCTGGACGGGACCAAATAGATAATCCAACACTCAATACTATGGGTCAATACCATGGTAATGCCCCTTAGTATTCTAAATTTGGAGCGCAAAAGGGCATACGCGACTTGGCACGTACTTTCCCGCGTGCATACGCTACTTCGCCTTTACAAACCCGCGTATGCATTGTGACATACTATTTTCATCATTGCTCTGGCCCTTACAGAAATTCCTTTCTTTATTACATCTTCACTGCTCTATAGATACATCAAACTTACATCATTAATAAACTCATCAAGTCAATTTCCATCAAGGACAACTTCATCAAGCAGTTTCCATCAAAGTCAAAACATTGTATCACATTGCCAACAATCTCCTCCTTAACTCATCAAGTAGGTTTCCAACAAGGACAACTTCATCAAGTAGGTTGCCATCAATTTCATCAAGTAGGTTTCCATCAAGGACAACACATTGCATCATATTTCCAGAAATCTTATTTCATCAAGTAGGTTTCCATCAAGGACAACACTCTTTATCATATTGCCAACACTCTTCACATTGGATGAGCCTGCGAATAAAGGGGAAAATAGTGATTTATTTAAATTATTATAATTTAATTTTATTGTCTTAATTAATTAGAATAAAATTTATTATATCATCGCATGTAACCTTTTTTATTAAATTTTTTTACGAAATTATCTAATTATTTTTTTGTAATATATATTTTGTATAAATTGGAAGTTTTGTGGGCACATGCATCCTCCCCCACTGGAGCGAGATGCAGATATGGTTAAGAAAACGGAGGGTGAGGCACATCCTCGATGCATATAGGCACAGACATGTAGGCTAGTGTCATATTCAGGATGGAGTACTGCGACTGACTCTATAGAATTTTGGTTGAGGAGGAATCCCAACCTGTGAAATCACTAGACATCATGACAACTCCTAGGCTTGTTGAGATACCATGATACTATCTGCATATTATGATAAGTATGCTTTGTCATATTGTCATGATATGATAATTATGATAAGTATGATTCTAGAACTAAGGAGGGATCATGAAAATGCAATAGATACACATGAGTCATCACCCAATACTACCCCATCAAATGATGATGACCAGGGTGGTGATTCTTCTGGTGATCAGATCATGACAAGGTCCATAGTCTTCACCTAGACTTATTACAACCCAATCAAATCATGATCAAGGTCCTGGTAATCCTTCTATTAGTACTCCACCTCCTCATCATTCACCTGATGATCACCTGTTGCATCATGTTTCTCCTTATGATAGAGCAAAACAACCACCTTTTCCTCCACCTCATAGTTTGACTGTTAAGGTAGTTAAGCATCGATCATCTTCTGTTATAGACTAGATTTACCCTACTACTGTTGCATTGTCTTCTGCTACCAACCAAGCTACTACTACTGTTGTTGTATCAAATATTTGATTTGATGGAATTACATATATATATATATTTCATGTTGATGTAATTAATTTATATTTTGTTGTTGATGTGTATATTGTAAGGTCATGTTAGATATGTTCATTTAATGTGCTTGAAATTAGATGTGTAGGTCATAGTATTTATTTAACATGAGATGTATATTTGAGGATGTGTGTGATGATGATGTTAGATTACAATGCTTTTTTTTGTTATATGTGATCATGATGATAATGCCCTGTTATATTATTATATTTGTGTGCTACATAATGAAATTTATATGTGTTATAGGTGTATATAATCAGATGATGTTAGTAAATTTGAATGTGTATTTTAGATGATTTTTATGTTTTTTATATGGTTATCATCATCATGTTTATTTTTATGAAATGATATTTATAATAGATTAAGTATTGAAGAAATTATATCAAAATTTTATATGAAATTACATGTAAGAATAATTACTTTCAAAAAAATGCAAAGATATTTTTATAAATTACAAAGTTTAATATTGTCGAAACTATAATTGTAAACTTGCCATAGATATTTCTCTATTACTTATATAGTTGATACATATTCATTCTAACCTACTTAGTAAATAATTTCAATAATCCCAAGGAAAAAGAAATTAAAGGTAAGATAATTTAGTTCAAGTTCTTCATAAGATGAAAATGCGTAACTCATTCAATTTTAAATATAAAATATTACTAATAATAAATTTCTAACAAACCTGGTTAAAAAACCATTTAAAAAATATAAGACCAAGGTCATGGGACATGAACTTTGAGCTGAATGGTGGGAAAAATGTCGTTGTGGGTGTTCATTCGGGTTTATTATGGCTAAGGAAATTGGCAAAGGAAATGTCAAAGGATTTTGAAAGGAAAAGATAAATTATTGGCAGTTTATTTATGAAAATAAAGTAAAATAGAAGAAAAGGGAGGTGAAAGGTCACAAGTTGCATTTGAGGAGGAAAAGGAATGAAAATAATGGAGAATGAAGAAAATAGAGGCATCATTGATAAAAAGGTTTCTGAGGATTAGTTGGTAACCTTTTTTCAGTTCTATGGTGGAGCTCTCTTTTATTCTCTCTCTCATACTCTTGGACACTTAGAGTTTCCTGGAGCACTCTTGGAGGAGTGTGGAATACTTGGGATTTAGAGAAAGAAAGCAAAGGAAAGTTAGGAAAGCACAAGAGGACAAAAGGGTCAGTGACTACAAGTCGATTTACTTACAGAGATCGAGTTGCATGTATGGTTTCATTGCTAGTGTTGGCATGCAGGGGACATGCATGGGGTTTCTTGGTTATGATATGTCATTGGCATGGAGAATTTTCTGGATTCACAGTGATTTTTCCTAGCCTTTCCATTTCTTGGATATCCATGGTGTTGTGGGTTTCTTTCCTTTTGTTTCTGGTTGGTTCTCATATGCCTTTGGTTGTGGGTTGAGTTATTATTTCTTGGATCCTTGGTTGGACAAATTATCTAGAGTTTTGTAAGAGCTTGGGTGGAGTTACTATTCATGGAGCGTTGGTTGTAAAAATGCTCTAGAGCCCTTGGTGGGTTGAGTTACTAATCTGGGAGCCTTGGTTGGACAAACACTCTAGAGCCCAACAACAGTTGTGGGTTGAGTTATGAGTCCTGGTGCCTTAGTTAGAACAAATTCTCTGGAGCCCTGGAAAGCTTGGGTAGAGACCAATATGGTGATGATTTGTGATGTCCAACCGTGAGGTTTAATCACAGGTTTAGGGTTGATTTGGTTGGCCTCTGGAAGCCCCAATTTGATTGTGTTGGATGTGTTTCATGAGATCTCACATTCATGCTTGGAAAATGGCACAGGGGTGAATTACTAAAAGAAACATTTGGTTCAACCTAGTTTATGGTTGGGTGATAAATGGAACTCCTTCACTTGATTCGATTTGCATATGTCAGCAAGAGTTATTTTGTAATATTCCCAATTAGCCATAAGCTAGTTGGAATCAGGGAAAATATTAAGGATGGTCATTTATCTTAAAGTTTAAAAACTTGGCAAATCTTAGTAGTCCCTAATATGTGAATTGTAAAAATTTTGATGTTGTTTTTGTAAAAATATTTAGTTTTATAATCATTTTATATTAGTATATATAAATTTTTGGCAATTTTTAAGGTAAAACATTTTTATACTATAAAATTTGGGCAAATCAATTTTTTAAAAAATGGCAATTGATGAATCTTTTTTTTTGTAGAATACATGGAAAACTAGCCCACCTGCGAATATTAGTCCCTAAAAGTTTCCATGGTTGGAATATTAAATTTTACTTTTTCTTCCTGTTTAATGAATAAAAGGATAATGGAGATCCATAAATCTCCTTAATAATGAATAAATCAATACCGATGTGAAAATAAGACATATTGGTAGCTTAATTGAGAACCCATAGGTGTGAAAAGGGGCTGGAACACCTTGATTGGGTCAATTTTGACCAAATCAACAACGTTGTCATGGAGTAGTGACATTTAATGTGGGACAACACAGTTTTAGATGGAGACTCTTTGCATGGAAGTAATGTCATTAATGAATTAGGCTTAGGGTTTAGATGCTCATTTCTTATATAAGGAAGAGGATGGAAACCATATTATTTAGCTTTTGATATGTTTATGTTTTGATATATGGTCTGTTTAGACATATAGCTTTCTTTGGATGTTTAGCTAAGATTGCAAGCTTTGTTTAGCACAGGGTGTTCCTGGTCGAGAATCCCACCTCTTTCCTTGAGAGGCCTCTTGGAATATTTTTCACTACCTTCAACTATCAGGCATTTGGCCAAAGCTTCATTCTTAATTTACAACGTAGTTTCTGTTGAGGATTTTGTGTTGTGTTGCAGGGCAAAAGTGTGGAGGTTTGACTTGGGAGATTTATGAGCTAGATCTCATTGGAGGGAGATTCCTTTCCCTTTGGAGGCTTGTAAATAAGGCCCTGTAGCTTCATTGAAACATTTGGCATCAGGCCATAGAATTTTTATCCCCTACAGCATAGTTCCTGTCCATGATTGCATTATTTTAGCAAGTTGTTGCAATGGGCAACCCAGAAAGGGCCGAAAATCAAAAGTTAAAATCTGGCCAAACCATTTTTGGGTTTTTATGAGTTTTTTGAGTAGAATATATGGTTAAAATCCTAGATTATTATAATCTCTCCAACAGCCTTCCATGCATGGTTCGTCTCCTCAGTAGTAGTAGTTTCCAGCAGCAGCAGTAGCAACAGTAGCAACCGAACATTTCTAGTGCTTGGTTTCAGCAGTATTGTGGGTTGAGTGCATTCCTTTTGGAGCACTTTGTACATTCATATTTGTTTTTTTTTATAATGATATGGCTCAGCTGCTTCTGCTCATAGTTATAATGTCTTGATATAAATTTCAGTTGCAGCATATTTCCTTCATTGTCCAGATCTTAGTGCTATATTCTTTTTGTCCTTTATTTTGAATGCTGCATTTTTTCTATATTCCTCTCTTTTCCATTTTGAAATATTACATATTTTTTCCCTTTGTATTTTAATGAGTAAATGTACATGATGCTATGTGGATTTAATGGTTATTTCCTCATTGATATATTTCTAGTTATTTGTTGGTTATAAGCATGTTTTATGATAGTTGTGATGTATGGCTCTCATCCTGTTTGTATTAGTATGTTAAAAAATAATCAATGAATGACCTAATAGATGATAATGTAGCTAATGTGAGAATGCATCAATCCTTATTGATGATTCCCAGATAAGTATGGGACACCCATTATAATATTCCTAAATTAGCTTGAAGCTAATTGGAATATTAAAGTTTTGTTTTTTCACTTAGATAGGTGAATAAATGGGTAGAGAAAAATCTATTTATGAAGAATAAAACCACTTCTCATGTGAAAGTGGATCATCTTTCCATCTCAATAAAGCACCCTAAGGTGTGAAAATGGCTAAAACATGTGGACTGGGTCAACTTTGACCAAATCAACAACGTTGTCATGGAGGAGTGGACATTAATGGAGGGACAACGCAGTTTTAGATGGAGACATATTGCATGGAAGTAGTGCCAGTAATGGATGGGGCTTAGGGTTTGGAAGCTAATATCTTATAAAAGGAAGAGGATGGCAGCCATATTATTCATCTTGGTATATTTTATATTTTAATATATCGTCTGTTTAGACATATATCTTTCTTCAGTTGTTTAGCTAAGATTTCATGTGTTGTTTATCAGAGGATGTTCCTAATATGGAATCCCACCTCTTCCATTAAGGAGATCTTCGAGGAGTTTTCACTATACTTCCAAATTCAGGAATTTGGCCAAGCTTCAGTCTCATGTACAACACAGTTCTATTTAGAGTTGGGTTGTGTTGCAGGGGTGTAGTAGTGGAGGCGAGAAATATCCATTTTTTGAGCTAGCTTTCCTTTGGAAGGATCATCCTTTCATATGGAGGCTTTTGAGGAAGACTTTAGGGCTTCATTACATATTTTGGCACCAGGCCGAGTAGCATCCATCAGCTACAATGTAGTTTCCTGCAAGGACTACGTTGTTTTGGAGAGCAGCTGCAGTAGTGGGTTTAATGCCCTATTTGGAGTGAATGGGTTTCCTATGTGGGGATCAGCCCTCATTTAGTAGATATTTTGGAGGAGGATTAGCCATCTTGTATACCAGATCAGCCATCTCCCATCAGTGATTTATCTACAGAGATTATTCAGCCCTACGGCCAAATCTACTATCTTTTGGATAGTGTGTATTTCTCGAAACCTTTTCTGGGTTGTCCTGGAATTCTGTTTTGGAGCATGGATATCTAGATTTAGAATTTTTGGAGCATTATATCAGAAGAAATATATTTTTACACCTTTTAGCTGCTATTCTCTCTTAGACAACGCAATTTTCTGGATTCTTGTATTTCATGCATTAACAACATTTTAAATCTAGGTGTATGCTTTCATGGGAGGCTTGTTTGCCCAACTTGAGTGATATTTTATTCAAGATATTGTACCTATTTTGCTGTTGTAATCATAATGGAATGGATATACTATTATCTCATTCTTTGATCTATTATATTTGTACATATTTCCAGTTTTATGCACTCTAAAACTGGTATATTACAGTGGTATCAGAGCATAATCTTGGCTCAGCCTCTATACTTCAGCTATTATATTATCTAAGGAGGCTTCTCATAGGAAGGAGAAGATCTGAATAAGAGATGAAGGCAAAACTCATTTTTGGGAGGGAAGGATTTCTCAAAACTTCTTCTTCAAACTATGCAGTGCATTAGCAGAGACATCAAAGATATGAGAATGGAGAGATGTAGAGATTCTCCAAGAGGGCTTATACATGAAGAAATCTCCATATTTTCATATTATTTGTGTGAGCATTCAGCTACACCATCAGATCTACAACGTAGTACCATGCCTAGGGCCATAGAAAGAGGGATGGAGGAAGGAATTGTACCAAAAGAGGAGACTCTTGGTGACTATGTTCAAGAGTATGAATCTCAAACTTAGAGATTTAGAGATCATCTAAACTTCCAAAGGCTTTGAAAGATCAAGGAGGATAGAAGACCTAACATCCATGATGGAAGCATAAAGTGCAAGAAACATGATGTGGGTAGATTCTTTCTATGCACTTTTGATGGATCACCTAAGTTTTTAGCTAGGGCTTCGGTGGAGGAGCTAGACACCTATTTGAAGCAACACCAAGTTTCAGAAGATGAGGCCATTAGAGTAGCAGCGCTACACCTTAAAGGTAAGGCTTATGCTTGGTGGTTTTATTAATATTATTCATTAAAGGATGCAAATATGTCTACTTATGCAAGGTTCACTAGGAAGTTAGTAAAGATATTTGATGAAAAAAAAATTGAAACTTCCTTGGTTGAGCTAGCCAAGAATACACAAACAAAACCTTTGCATGAGTTGGAAGGATCTATAATTCCAACTCCATTTCAGAAAACTATTTAGGGGATTAGAAGCTTGCGTAATACCTTGCTAGAGGCAAGATCCGCATTTCAGAAAGAGCTCTCTTCTCAGAGAGAAGATATGGAGGAACTAAACAAATAACCTCTTAATGATGATGATGTAACCTCCATTCATGATGAAGGGGAAGGGAATAAAAGAGGTAACAATGTTTTCAGAGCAGTAGTAGATCTAGTACCTCATGAAGAGAAAGATGGAGCATTTTCTCCAAAGAGATAAACTCTTGCACTCTTTCAAGGAGTTCCAAAGAATCTCACATATGAAGATCAAGGCACAATCCATGTGCATCATGTGTCATCATTGACAGATTGTGAGATCTTGAAGATAGAAGAAGATAAATGGGAGGAAAAGCATCATATGATTAGGAGCACACACCCCTCTCTATTTAAAAAAATTGATGCATGGAAAAGGCAGGATGATTTATGTAGTGAGGGAAGGCACAAATCAGTACACTCGCATATACAACCTGCTATAGCCCTTGATGTTTCATTACATGGAGGCATTCCACCAGGGAGACCCCCTGATTGGAAGATGAGTAAATAGTTCTCTCAGCATGGTGCATCATTGATATATTTGGCTAAGTAAGGAGCCTTGGGAGGAGATACCATAGTGCAGAGAACCTTTGATGGCTTCAAAGGAGGGGAGAGAAATTTTCTGATGAGGACATTACTATCTCCCACTTAGCTGCTTGTGCTAAAAGATGGTGATTCATAAATCTATGATGACATGAGCATGGTGTCAAAGGGATACTCCATAGCCTTGGAGTAGAAAACGATACCTCCACACATGAGGAAGATTTATGAATATTACAAGAGGTTATTGACATTCTTGTATCCATTTTCCAAATAATGGAAGTTCTGGATGGGAAATAACTTTCAATAGGAGGTTGACCTCCATGTACTTCAATGTCATCTTAGCCAAGATCAGCTGCAAGGGAGGCAGCAAAGGTGGTGTACCAGTACTCCAACATGCGTCTTTGGAATTGAGCATGTCAAAGAGGAGACTTATGATGTGATAGGAGCTTCATTGCAGATTTCTACAATGCCACCATTGTTAGGAAACCTAGATCCATATTGGGAGTCCCAACTATTGGTGGAATATTGCAAGAACCTCTTCACATGTAAAGTTATTGATGGGAAAGTGATAGATGGGTGATATAGAGTTGTCGATGGAGTCATTTATTTCCATGATCAGATTTACTTGACTAGAGACTCCAAGCTTAAGAAGGAGATTCTGCATGCCGCATATGACACACTATGTTCAGGACATGTCGACTTCATTGAGTCTTATCACACCATCATGGAGGGATTCCATTGGGAGGATCTCAAAGAAGATGTGCACCAACATATCGGGAGATATGTAGCTCGTTTGATGAATGATGAGGAGAGCAACCACCTTGCAAGGTTGTTTCAATCACTTCCCCTTTTTATGGATAGATGGTAAGGCTCATCTATGGACTTCTTCTCCAACTTATCTGCAATATATGGTAAATATTGTGTTTTGATGCTTATTTATCAACTAACAATGTATGTGCACTCCTTTACCATGCATTTGCAGCACATTTCTCCACAAGAGAGAAAAAATATTTATGGGTTTCATGGTCCTTTTGGGACTACATTCAGTGATGGGGATGGCCACTTTATGGAGGAATTTGGGAAAGATATATTTTTCTTGGATCATATTCAGCCAACACCTAATGTCCTCTACTATTTTCAATTTTCCAAGAAGCTTATGACAGCAAGAAGGTGGTTGGATGGCCACTTATAATATCATTTTTTGAGACAGCAAGAAGAAGAATAGTGTTGTTCTCAATTGAGGGACTATTTTCACCATCCAAGATGTCATATGACACTTAGTCCATGTTTATTTTGGAGTCCATATGGTGATGATACTCTATTTACTATATGCATGAAGAATTTGGCAATAAATCTTCCTAGAACAAATGAGTGGGATCATGGGATTCCAATTATCTTTTAGCTTCATGAGGACCATATTATTGTAGCCTAGGATCAACAATTCCAAATCTATCATAAATGGAGAGAGAGAGAGACAACGTAAGTTGAACAACCTTATCTCTCACTTTCAGTCATGTAGCCCCTACACATTTCATAAGAAGGGGATTGGTGATTGTTTCTAAGAGCTACCAAGGATGGCTCACTTTGTTTGGATGATAGCATGGTGAATGAAGTTTCTCATGGGGACTGAGGCACCCAAATTTTACTGTCTCCCATGCGTTGATAAGGCCAATGGATAGCATATAACTCTTTCCATATATCTCCCACCTTTTCATGATGAAAGCTACTTGGTTTATCTACCAGAAGAAAACTTATATTCTTGGGAGGAGACATATCCATTGGATATTTTGCAGTATCCTTGTAGTTGCTTGAGGACAAGAAAAAATTTGGAGGGGAGGACTATAATATTCCTAAATTAGCTTGCAGCTAACTGGAATACTAAAGTTTTGTTTTGTCACTTACATAGGTGAATAAATGGGTGGGGAGACCCATAAATCTCTTTATGAAGAATAAAACCACTTCTCATGTGAAATGGATCATCTTTCCAACTCAATAAAGGACCCTAAGGTGTGAAAAAGGGCTAGAACATGTGGACTGGGTCAACTTTTACCAAATCAACAATGATGTCATGGAGGAGTGGACATTAATGGAGGGACAATGTAGTTTTAGATGGAGGCACATTGCATGGACGTAGTGTCATTAATTGATGGGGCTTAGGGTTTGGAAGCTTATATATTATAAAAGGAAGAGGATGGAATCCATATTATTCATCTTGGTATATTTTATATTTTGATATATCGTCTGTTTAGACATATAGCTTTCTTCAGCTATTAACTAAGATTTCATGTGTTTTTTAGCACAGGGTGCTCCTGATTGGGAATCCCACCTCTTCCATTGAGGAGATCTTGGAGGATTTTGCACTATAATTCCACATTTAGGCATTTTTCCAAGCTTCAGTGTCATGTACAACACAGTTTTGTTTAGAGTTTGGTTTTGTTTCAGGGGTGTAGCACTAGAGGAGAGAAATCTCCATTTTTTGAGCTAGTTTTCCTTGGGAAGGATCATCCTTTCATCGGGAGGCTTATGAGGAAGACTTCAAATCTTCATTACATATTTTGGCACTAGGCCAAGTAGCATCCATCAGCTATAGCACATTTTCCTACAAGGACTGCATTATTTTGGAGAGCAGCTGCAGCAATGGGTTTACTACCCTATTTGGAGTGTTTGGGTTTCCTGTGTGGGGATCAACCCTTCATTTAGGAGATATTTTGGAGCAGGATCAGCCATATTTTATATCATATCAGACATTTTCCATCAGTGATTTATCTGCAGATATTATTTAGCCCTAGGGCCAAATTTGTTATCTTTTGTATAGTGTGTATTTCCAGAAACCTTTTTTGGGTTGTCCTATAATTCCATTTTGGAGCATGGATATCTAGATTTAGCATTTTTTGAGAATTATATCAGCACCAATATATTTTTACACCTTTCAACTAATATTCTCTCTTAGACAACACAATTTTCTGGATTCCTGTATTTCATGCATTAACAACATTTTAGATCTAGGTGTATGGTTTCATGGGAGGCTTGTTTACCAAATTTGAGTGATCTTTTCCTGAATATCTTGTACATATTTTCTGGTTATAATCATAATTTAATGGATCTACTATTGTCTCATGCTTTGATCTATTATATTTCTACATATTTCCATTTTTATGCACACTATTCCTTCTTTTCCCATTTGGGAATATTACACCCATGCTCATATTTTTTATTGAAACTATCATGGTTGGGCTTGGTTGGGTTTGGTTAGGTCAAATATTTGATCAAGTTTTGTGTTAGAGGATTTTTCTTGGCCTCATTTATTTTCTTAGAAGGTATCATTAAGTACCAAGCAGTGGTTTATAGCCTAGTCCTGAAAAAGTGGCTTAGAAATTGGAGTGGAAAGCATAGAACTACTCGGGAAAGACCCTAGTCGCATGCATTACCATGATGTGGGAGTTAATGGAGGGTCAAAACCGCAATCATTCACATTTAATGGGACTGAATGGCGATTAATGCAAGAAAATTTAGTTTGTCTTAGGGGATAGTCACCTGGAAGGTTTGGATGGCTCCTAGGGATTCTGTTGCAGGTGTAGAAGGTTTGTGTTGTTTTGTTCCATTGATTCCACTTCCTTAAATAACACATATGGAGTTGAGTTATATCATAGTAACTCTTCTTCACATGATTACCTCAGTTTTCCAGTTATTTGGGGAAATATTGGAGGATGGTGTTCGAAAGTGGTATCAAAGTGGGTTTCATTCTCTTTGGGTGATGTCTAGTTTCTATTCTCTTTGTGTGATATCCGATACCATAGAGTGGTATCAGAGAATGGTTCAACACTTGGTCTGTAATATTCCAAAATGGGAATAGCAAGAATACAAGACATAAAACTGGAAATAGCAGTGAAAAATCAACACATGTAATGTAAGAAGACCATATAGCCATCACATTAAGATTATAATAGAAAAATGTATAAAATTCCTTGAGGAAATAGTCACTCTGGATAGGTAAAACCAACCTCAAAAGAACATGTACAATAAATATCACTACTACACAACAATGCCCAAGGCTATGCTAGCGCAGTTTTATTAGATATAACTGCTGCTAGAGAATTTCAATACATGGATCTACAAATATATGGCTCATACAATGCTGAGAGTGAAGATCTAAACTCCCAAACTGAATTTCAAGGCAATCTATAAAGGATTTCCTAAAATATGCAAAAGTACAAAAATGTTGGAATGCAGCCCTAAGCTGATTAGTAGCTGCAACTCAAGAACTAGATGAATATGGTTGTAAATTATACATATCATGAATGAATCTCATCCAATATATCCTTTGGGCGAAAGGCTGATCCAATCACTGAAGATTTGACCCTCTGACCAAACACTGCAACCCCTCACTGCAAATGCTCATTGAAATAATGCAGTCCAAGAGGGACACTGCACTGTAGGAGATGGAAAATAGATTGGCCAAGTGCCAATATGTGAAACCTTCTCTAGAATATTCCTCACTAATCTCCCAAATAGAAGAATGCTTCCTCTTCTGAAAAACTTTCTCTGGAAGTGGTGTTATCAACCCTCTACTACAACACCCTGCAACACAACCCAGCTCTAAACAAAAACTGTGTTGTAGTTGAAGGAGGTAGTTTCGCTTGAAGCTTGAATTTGGAGAAATGAAGTACAAATCTCCCCCAAGAGGCCTCTCAAAAAATGATATGGAATTCCTAAATAGGAATACCTTGTGCTAAGCATCACAACAAACTCAACTAAACATTTGAAGAATGCACAATAGTCATGTAGACCAAAATCCAATAATAAATAACATGCCTCACTATGGTTGTCTTGCCCTCCTTATAAAAAAGTGTAAGCCTTCGTACCTTGGATCCCACTCATTAGGGTTTCCACTTTCAATCAATATTCCTCCCACTATCACTAGTTGTCTCCATTGATGAGCTACTCCATCCATACCAGCGCTGTTGACTTGGTCAAACATGACCTTTTCCACATGTATTTGCCCCTGTTCATACATGAGGGTGCAATATTAAGCTATTATTATGATCCATTTTCACATCATGAGGGATTTTATTCCTGTTTGAGATATGTATGGGCATCTTTACCCATTTATTCATCTAACTAGGTGTAGACAACAAAATTAATATTCCCATTAACTGAATGCTAATTTAGGAATATTACAGTCCTCCCTCCCAAATGTTGGGTTTCCTCAAGAAACTACAAGGATAGAACTGAATGGCCTCCTCTCCTCCTCCTGTAGCATCCCCGTAGAATAAACTCCTCCAAGGAACAAGATGTTGTCTCATCAATACATCTCCAAGTTGCCCCTCCAAAATATGAAAGTTAGCTTTTGGTGACCACCCCAAATAGCTATCATCATGAGGAAGTAAAATACCCAAGGAGGAAAAAATGGGTTTTCTAGAGGTCCTCTCAAGGCATGGAATCTGAAATACATTGGGAACCATCATTCCCATGTGAAACCTCCATCCCCAAGCTATCATCCATACAAAACGAGTCACCTCCCAACATGGTAACTCCTGAAAAATTCCCTCCACCTGAAGCTCCTGAAGAATAGGTGGGCTACATAGCTGGACTTGATGGGTAAAATTACCCATCCCACATTATATCCCTCTCCACTTATGGTAAGTGTAGAGCTATTTTTGGGCTACAATGATGTTTCCTTCATGAAGCAAAAAGAAGTTGGATCTTCAAAGATCCACTCTTTGGTTTTTTCCCATACTATCCCATATAAAGTGAATATGACATGATCATCATATGGGATTTTTCATTGTGTTGGAAAGTACCAACAGCCTCCCAAGTAATCACAACACATTTTTTCTAACTGTTGTTTCAGAAAATGACATGGCAAGTTGTTTCTCAGCAAACTACTAGTTGTAATTGTCATCACATCTACTAGTGAATAGTAAATGGATTTGTATATCAACTGAGCATACAGAAAATAATAGAACACTTTCCCATGGCCATATAAGCGATGGTTCTCTCCATCATATTATTTGGCCCAAAATTGACCATGAAGCCCAATGAGAGGCTTGCCCTCTTGTGAAGCAATGCACTGTATAGAAATGGTAAGAGCATGCAAATACTGTGTTAGATAATCAATAAATGAAAAAACATAATTCTTACCATGTACTGAAAGTAAGATGATGATAATATCCATGAATAATCCCTCCATAGTGGTATGAAATACTCCCATGAAGAGGAATGAATCATACGTTGCATGAGTATCTTCCTTATTATGCTTGGAAATCGAAGTCAAGAAGAACATATCATAGTAATAGATGTCTCCATCCTCTACTCCATCACTCTCATCTGCTCCTTGTCCACCAAGTTCATCATATGTTAAGTGATTCTGGGAACAATCCATCAATAAAACCAAGCTCCCAAGTGACAGCATTGTTGGTCTCTGCAATAAGGTTCCTATCACCTCATAGCTCCATTCTTTGACATATCCAATGTCAAAGTCATCTACCATAATGTTGCTGCATATGGAAGACTCCCTCCAAAGTGGAAGTACCTCCTGATCTTCCAAGGCTAGGGAGTAGCCCCTTTGCACCATGATAGTGCCATCACCTACTCATGCAACATCAGGCAAAGCATGGAAAAAAACCTGCTGCTACACCATTTTTTGGTCATATAACCTATTATCATTAGATGGACCCAAGTACACCATGTAAGACCAATTTTACCCTAAGTAAAATTTATTTCACTACGGAAATATCTTAGTAAACCACATTTATTAAGTTGTTTATGGTCTAAATAGGAAACCCCATGAGGAAATATTAAATAAATCTACATTTGTTTGATTTTCCTCAAGGAATAATTAGTTAAACATTAGTTTAATTAATATTCCTGGTTATATTTAACCCAAAACAAGGAAATTAAATTAGATAAATCATTATTTATCTTATTATTTTCTAAGAATACTTATTTAAACCTTATTTAAATAATATTCTTTGTTAAATATGACTAAATCACCCATAAATAATTAAATAAATCATTATTTATTTGATTATTACTCAACCACATCCTTAAAATGATAAATAAATCATTTATTTATTTATTATTTACAAGTAAAGGGATTTGACCCAACTCAAACTCCTTTTCCCTCCAACAAATATATTAAATTATTCCATAAAAGTTGGATGTTGATTTGGTTAATAATATTTTAATTATGCACCAATATCTATACTAACTCAAAAATTTGTTATAAATAGAAGGGTTTTCCCATTCATTTACCACCTTTTGTTGCCTAAAGATCACTCTGAATCTATACTTTTGGTCTGACTTTGATCCACCATCATAGTCATATTTTGCTACCATTTTTTGTCTAGGTTTTCTACACCATCAAGAGAGAGAAATTTTAGATCTAAAGTGTTGAGGACTTACAAGAACCCATCCCATTGAGGAGAACTGGTAACACCCTTCTGTGTTTTCCTCCCATGTTCCATTAATACAAAATTCATTCAACATATGCTTGTCTTGTCTATTGGATGCATGGAGTAAATCTTGTTTTTCTACTGCTTAATGTCTTCTGATGCATAGATCTAGATTTTTGCAGAATTTATCTTGATCACCTAACTAGAAATCTAAGGATATTGGTAGCCATCTCTTCTGTTACGGTTGTTTTTTATGCACAGCTAAAGTGGTCTTCTTTTGTACACTTGGAATTAAGATTCATACTAACAACTAGCGACTCCACACAGGTTTACGATTACGACCTCTGTCATTTTTTTGATCCTTGCATATCCAACTTCTTCAAACCCTAGTATTTCTCTTTAGCCTCTTGATTTTGCTTTTATTGATGATGTTTTTAACCTATAAAACCCTAAAACTATAAAAATTCTAACTTTCATGTGTTTTCGGACCTATTGTGCAGGTGACAGACATCAGCTGCAGCTAAGATGACAATTTTTCTAAAATCTATTTTCGAGAGTGCGGGAAGTGTAGGTCGCACTTTCTGGACCAGAAAATGTGACCTGGACCCTCAGGATGCACCTTTTAGCCCAAAAACGACGACCTCTATTGAAAACAAGTCAAAAATTGCGACCTGGAATTTTTGCAGGAACTTTTCTGAAAGTTTTTTGGGTTTGTCTGAGCCTCTGTTCAGGGTTTTCTGACCTTCGTCTCCTCCCATTTTGGACCTGTACTTGTTCTATTTTACTCAATTTAGTGGGAACCTAGCCCCCTAGGGCTTCAATACCATCCACTTCTTGTGGAAGAGTTTTTGTTGTTGCAGGTTGTCTGAAATTTCAGAGTCTTCAACCATTTTTTCAAATTGGATACCCCACCTTCAGATCCACTTCAGATTTCCTTTTACTCCATCCAAATCACCTAATTTAGCTTTTTTTGGGTTTTCCTCTTGGGTTCACTCCATTTCCCTCCTGGAGATAGCCTTTCGTCACCTCTTTTTACAACAATTTCTCCTCTGATCTGTTGATGTTTCTACACCACTTTCTAGCGAATTTTTTCCTTTAGATCCCTGTCCCTCCTGGCGTTAGATCTATTGGATTTTTTAGTGTTTTTTGATTAGTTTTTTACTCACCTATAGACTAGTTGTTGAGAGGCCCACCTCCTTAGGTTTAGATTATTGCATTATTAACTATTTATTTTCTATTTTTGCAGGCTTATGTACTGTCATTTGCAGGTTTATTTGCAGCTATACAACACACTTTTTCTTTTTCTCTACAAACATCTGGGTTTAAAATTTAAAATTTACACACTTCACACACACACCCTAAGCAAAAAAGGGCTTGGTTAAAAACGCCAAGAAAATACTTTGAGACATTGAAATCAATTGATCTTGCACCTCTCTTCCCTTGTTTTGACATTGTAATCAATTGATCTTGCACCTCCCTGCCCTTGTCGGTCTCTTTTTCCTTTGTGCCGTGTTCATGTCGTCATCATTGCACCACCAAGGTGTTCATCCCAGAGACTTCTTGGCCTTCATAATAAATTTCTCGTAGGAATACTTACTCCTCCACATAGGATTCGAGTTATTCCTCCACTGAGTCCACACCCCGACTCTTCTTCTGGTCCTTTGGGTTCTCCTTCTCGTTCTTCCTTTGGTTCTCCCCCTATCACCTTTACCATGTATGGTGTAGGACCTAATGCTGGTGGTAACCCCAGCCCTCATGATAGGAATACCACCAGTGGGACCGCAACGTACACTACCTCTGCTGTGCCCTTGCTCCCCTTCATGGCAGGCCTCAGCCTCCCCGATTTTGACCAGTTGATAAATGACCCTATACACCATGACACTAGTTGGCCTACTATGCCGAAAAAAATCCCTTCCAAAATCCCTAAGTTTGAAGGCCTTTCTGGAGAAGATCCTAAAAATCATGTTTGATCTTTCCACATGTGGTGTTTGTCTAACTCCATTACCGATGAATCTATCCATCTTCAGTTGTTCCAACGTACGCTTACAGGTGAATCTTCTAAGTGGTATGTTGATCAGGCCCCTTCCTCTCATACCACATTTACAACTATTTTTCAGGCTTTTCTGTCTTACTTCCAGCTTCACCTTCATTATGACACTGGTATTGAACTCTTGAATTCTTTCCGTCAATCATCTGCGACCCACCTATCTGACCATGTCCAGGAATGGCAGAGAAGAAAGAGCCTATGTCGAGCTCCTACCTTCGAAGATTGTGTCTATATGGACTAGTTCCTTAGATCTCTTTTTCCACCTATCAGGAATGATGTTGCATCGCACTTTCCTCAAACCAAAGAAGTTGCTCTCCAAATTGTGTTAAAATATGACCTCATCTATGCTTAGTCAGGTTATGATTATACCGTTCTACCTGATCTTCCTAGACCCGGTGGTGCCAATGTACCAGGGGCATCTCATGTTGTTGACGGTATCATTGGAGCTCTCTCTAATCCATATGCTCAACCTACCATGGGATATGGATTTCCTCAGGGGGGGCCAGCACCTCCCACACTTTTCCCCCTCTCGGTAGCACATATGCGGGATACAGCATGCCTCCTCTTTTTTCCAAACCTCCTATTTACCACACTGTTACCCAACCTTCTTATTATCTATATCCATAGCCTGGTGCTCCAGATCTTCCAACATTAGCACCACCTACTCCCTTCCCTTCTCAACCCCCGCAATAGTAGCCACCGCCCCCTCAGGGGCAGGTATATGCACATCAAGGCACGACTAATCCTCCTCCCTCCAAAAAGAAGAGGAAAGGAACTCAAAATCAGTCTGCTCCTTGTAATCCTGGAACTAATCCTCAAAATAATGTTCCGAACACTACTAACCAACAACAAGGCACCTAGCCCAAGTAGGATAGGCCTATTCAAACGAACAAGCCTTGTTCTTGTTGTGGTGTTTATGGTCATTACACACATGATTGTCCTCTTTTACCACAGATGCGGCAGCTGTGGGAGTCTCAAGAAACATTGTGAGGACAACAAGACTCCCCTTCCATCCCTCCCAGTGTTGCACCTAGTCAACCGGCTGTGCTTATTGATCCTTTCCCTCAGCAAGGATTTCTAGCTACCCAACCACCTGAAGGATAGGTGGCCACTCAATATATTCCATATGGCACCTCCAATTACTAGATTCTCATGATGAAATCTGATGAACCTCTAACTGTAGACATCAATCTTCAGACTCAGTCCCGTCAGTACAATAGGCCTCCCGCTACATCTATCCCTGAGCTGCCTCCTTCGGTCACTACAGAGCCTATTTCAACACCTAATGGTCCCTTGCAGATCCCTCGGCCTAAGGCGGAGGTTCATACCAAGATCCCTAGGGGACCACTTAGCCGCAATGTTGCTTCTGGAAAAGCTGCCCATTCGTATAGTATAGTAGATGATTTGGCACAATCTCCTGCTTTCATTTCAATGCTGGAACTCCTCCAGCCATGCCCTTCACAACGAAAAGCTATAATATCTACCATGGGTGTTGTAGATCCTTCTGACAATTGATTGATTGTCTTTGATGTTAACCAGTCAGAACATCCTTCTCTCCCTGCTTTCGTTGCTTTCAAAATCCCAGTCAAGATCTGGAATGCCAACGTTTCCCAGTGAATTATTGAAGAAGGGGCATCCACCTGTGTGATGTCCGCTTCGGTTTGGAAGCAACTTAGATCACCTGAGTTGGATCCTTCAATGATCACTCTCCAAGTGTGGGATGGCCATGCCTCCCGGCTCATTGGCTTATTCCGCAATTGTCCTACTACTGTTGCAGGAAAGACTGTTTGCATTGATGTAGAAGTCATAGATGCCCCCTTAGATTACAACATTCTATTGGGTCGTATCTACATTTATGCGATGTCTTCTACCCCTTCTGCAGTCCACTGTAAGATTTCCTTCCCTCATAATGGAAAGATAGTCACCATTGACTAGTTGACATATTATGAACCGAAGTCTCAGACCTCCCCTGAGTCCACTATCTCTTCGGTGGCCAACAAGCAAACCATCGATCCTTTGACCAATGTCTGACCCAGAGTCTACAAATATTCCTCTATGCTTGGTACATTCCCTAGTCTTCCTCCTCTTATCTTTGATCCCATCTCATCGAATGTTTGCATGATGCAATCATCTCGGGCTGCTCTCAAGTGGCCTGCCTCGACTAGTCAGTAGCCTCTTCGCCCTCCGCAACCTACTCCTAGCCCTTCAATTCAGCCTTCTAGACCTCCTCCTCCTGGTCCTTCAGCTGGTATCCATAAGCCTCTCTACCTTCCTGGAATGATTTATCCAGGCCTTAACCATTTAGGAGTCGTCCTGCCTGGTCATTACCCCTCTGGGTAGATATCGTTCCTAGCTCTCCCACCAGGAGTTTATACGACACCTGTCATGTCCACCCTCTCTCTTCCTAACTTGACCCTTGGGATTCCTGTCTGTTACCTTGATCCTCCAACCTCTATCCCGCCAGGTCAACCCAAACCTTATCTTGCTTTGACCCTGGTTCAACCGGTCCCCATGACTTCTCCTGCTGCAACAGTGCCTCAACCACCTCAACATGAACCACCTCCTCTTGCGACCACTCTGGGTAAGAAGGGCAAAGCTCGCAATAGGGCCTCCAAGGACAAGGCTACCTTGACAGACCCTATACCTTCCCCGCCCGCAAATCCTTGTGCTTTGTGCGATGTCGTCGGCCATGCCACCCATAGTTACTGTCTTGAACTACCCCGTATCAAGCCCATGGTTAAAGTTGCATTCCCTAAGTCTATGGTCCCTGAAGCCTCTGTTTCTTCCTTGAATACAACCAAGAATCCTAAAACTATTCACACTAACCAAACTTGTGCTATATGTGATCTCCATGGCCATTATTCTCACCATTGTCCCCTCCTGACGCATTACTACACCTCGTTAGAGGTAGTTCGGGAGTATGAGATTGAAAAAAACCAATCTGCCTCTCCCGTACTTGCGCAGTATGCTGCAGGAAAAAATGAGGATTTACCTACTCCCATTGAAATTCCCCCCCCCTGATGTCGAGATGACGGATCCTATGGCCACCATCCTCTACCTTTCATCATCCATGAGACCCTTGGTGGAAGCTCCCTCTGAATATTCCCCTGTTGTTTCGCTTGAACTCCCTTTAGTGATCACCCTGGGCACAACATCAGTAGATCCCTTATCTGATTGTTCTTCTGTCATCCCGCGTGATGACGCACATGTGAACCTTTCTTCTCATGATGATGAGTCAGGTAGCTTTGCCACATCATGTGGTCTCCCTTCTTCCAATCACTCCATCTTCTATTGCGATGATGACATCATGGAAGCCATTTCCATCCCTGACCTCATCGTTCCCGCCCATAAATAGGATGGCACCATCCATTCCTATGGTGACTTTCATGATCTCAGCGCAAGCTACACCTCCAGTAACTCCCACACTCCACCTCACCGTTAGTGTGTGAGTAGTAGACATCCTACCCAGATCACTCCCTCCTGCCGAGTGCATTTGATTTCTACTTTATGCTCAGGTTGCCATCATTGTTCATCATCCTCCCATTTATTTTCTTATGGAACCTTTCATATGGACCTCCCATCGACACCTTATATCGGTTTTGCTGATGGTGCAAGTTCCTACACCAAGAATCTAGCCTCAGCAGGTTGGGCCATCTTTACCCCCTTGCACTCCCTTGTTCTCTCGAACGAGGTATGCATTGGTACTGCTACCAATAATCAGGTAAAATATGATGCAGTGTGAGGTTTATTATCTGATTCCCTTTCACATCACATCCTCCACCTACATTTTCATTTAGATTCTCTACTTCTTGTGATGCAATTGAATGGTGTATATCGTGTGCATAATCCTATCCTTTTTAGATGATATTTACGAGTGAATATTTTGATGTGTGAATTTGAAATCATTACATTCATTCATGTACCTAGAGCACAAAATAACTATGTAGATAACATTGAAAACCATATTATAGATTGGCATTTAGCACACGCATTTAACACAAGACAATAACATAAAAATATCAAAACAATGCATATCCGTAATATGTGTCGTATAAAATGTTTTAGAGTTCATCCACTCTGATACATATGACATGTCCATAGCATGTCACAAAACTCAAAACTAGGGGTACCACCTGCCCCTATACACTAATAATTATCTGGAGGATCCCGAGCCAATGGCTCTGCTCACGCAGCTCGTAGATCATGGATACCCTATCTAGCCATTGCCATGCGCCGCATGACCTCTCGCCACTCAGAGGGTAGACCAATATATGGCTCTATGTACTGGTCATCTAAGTCCTACCAGCCGTGCTCTGAAACACCAGTCAAAAGCCTCTCACATCTACGATGGACCTCCTCTAGGAGGGCCGCTACATCATCATTTTGCTGCACCCTCGATCCACTAGGTCCTGCAATCCCCGATACTGCAGGTCTTCCCATATATCCAGTCGGTTTTTCCAATGCTGTATCTGGATACCAAAAGTGAAAGAATCAGTACCACATACAATATTCTAGACCTTTACATGCACATAAAATATTAGCAATTTTTCACTTACCATCGGGCCCCCATATTCGACCAGGTGGCAATGGAAAATTCGGGTCCCCATAATAACTCATCCCACTATAGGGATAGTCATCTATATACAGTGGCATATGATCCCAATGAACAAATAACTCGAGTCAGAACACTCGTCCAACCAACCCACCTCCTCCTCTGCACAGTAGTCACCCCCATCGATGTATCCTAGGCTCTCTCAGGCCCCCATCTTGGAGCCGTATGTGAGGTCGAAGTCTCGGGATCTTCTCAAAGAAGAACGAGCACAAAACTGTACCATATGCACATTCATGGTTCACTTTCCACTTGTATAGTGACAACTGTTGTTTCAATGACAACAGCATCATCTGGGCCCATCCATAGTAGGTCCCACTCAAAACACTCTCCACAAGCATCATCTTCCCTCCAGTGATGTGGTGGAGTGCCTGGTTTCCCAGGATTTGCAGCACTATTGTGGTCACAGCACGACTCTCTAACCTCTCCAAATCCCCGATGGGTATCCGAGTCCCCTTTATTTGGAGACCTGGTCGACAATGGTGCTCTACAAACTCTATTACATTCCGCCCCCGTGGTAATTTTGGCTAAGTATTCCCTACCTTCCCAAGTGGTGGAAGACCAGTCAGGGAATATATATCCTGGACCGTCAACTCGATTTTGTGCCTTTGCACTATAAATACCTCAAGGTATGGATCCCAATAGCTGACAATCTAGGCCAATAAGGGCTCTCCAGCTCTCATCAAAGGGTTCTCCACAAACTTCAGAAGCCCAAACCTGGCCAATGCACTATGGACACCTTGATCCTCCCAGATCTCTGACCGTGATATGCCCAGGTCTCTCTCTCTCCCCAGTTGATCTGTAAATCTACCATATCTACACAAAACCATCATATTTTTTAGTGTACAAATAGGAAATATTTTATCTCATCATAAAAACCCAGTGCTCAGCCAAAAAAAAACACAGAAAAACCCCTCCCTAACAAGTCACATTTTTCAGGCCCAAACCTGGGACATGTCATACTTTTTTGCTCAAAACCTGCTACCTAGGTCGCACTTTTTGCCCCAAAAGGTGTGATCTGGCCGAGAAGAGGAACCGGAGTCTGTTCCTAAGCCCTGGGGACCTAATTTCAACTTTCAAGCCACTGAAAAGAAAGAGTAGGGTTAGGCCTCTTACCTGCAACTGATGGATCTTGATTCCAACGATCGGTTTGTCTGCTACGATCGCCACAAGATTTAGGGCCTTCTCTCCTCTCTACATTCACCACAGCTCCACATGCAAATGAGTGAATTTGGAGGGAAAATGCCTTATTAAAAGAGAAACCCCTAATTTTTCTTTCGTCTACTGCGACCAAACAGTAGCTCAGTTTTTCAAACCATCTCTACCATTGGAAAGCTCTCACCGAGCCCTCAAATGGGTATCTGTTATTTTTTCATGATTTGATACTTCACTAGGACACATTTTTTCCAAGAAGGGTCACTTCACCACTCCTCAAAATCAAATTTCTTCACCTACCACACTTGTACTTGGGGGCACCCCTTTGCCTTCATACTTGTCCATGCTTGTGTCTATCTTCATCATGAGTAACCATCATGTACTCATGTTTTCATGGTCCCCATTGGCACTTTTTTCTATGTGGAAAAACCATCGAGTCGCCCTTTTTTAGAGCATCCGAGTTGAGTCATCATTGCATTCATGGAGTCCATCCCGAGTCCCTTTGTATCCTGCTATAGTCCTCCATCCTTCATTGCTTGGTTCCTCTCTCGTGTCACCCATTATGGCCTTCAGTCCCACTGTCCCCTATCCCTCATGATATTGTGTCATTCGCTGCCAGGTAATCCATTTCCTTTATGATCTAACAAGGGAATTTGTCCGTCCGCTACTCAGTACCCCCCATTTCATCATCACCCCTGGTGTACGTCTCTTATTTGCTCTACTATTTTCTCTCGTGCCTTAGTTGAGGGCCTCTTATTGCCTCACCTATGGTGGACCTCCTTCTATCAACATCAGATCATTTATTCCAGAAGATAGGTCTAGAGGGTGGTGTACCTTGGTTCCAAATTCCACTCTTGTTCAGTGCCTTGGATCAGGCAAAGGGACTCCTTATAGCCCTTTGACTTTGATTATTTCTCAGCTCCAACTCCTTTCAACATGATCGAGATCCATATACTTGATGGTTCAGTGATGCAGCAGATTGGACTGGTGATTCTCGGGTGTGTGTGAGATGTTTTTAGCCCTCATGAGGGGGTGGCCCTATAGGTAGGCCCCCACATACCCGAATTTCCTCTTCACTTCAGCCTTCAATGCAACTCCATAGAATTTAGGATGTTGGCCTCAACTTCTTGCAGCGCCTTGTTGATTGCATGTATCAGTTAGATTTTCAGAGCCCTTCCCTGTTTATAGGGTCATCTCGGTTGTACTTGTATCTCATGTACTCAGATATTATTGTACAAGTCCTGGATGTTATCCCAGGCACAATATGTATGTGGGATTCATTATCATGTATTTTATCTGGCTCATGTTTATGCCAACATATACTATATTTTTCAGTCCCTTGCTTACTGGATACCTTATTTTTTTTTGTACTTTGCCTCGGCAGGCATAGGTTTGCCTCCCCCACCGCCTATAGCACAAGTACTCACTCATAAAAGAGACTTTTCGCACCTGTAAGTCTCGCCTCATCAAGGCTTAGTCCTTTCAACACTTTGGTCTACCTTATACTTCTCTCTCTTTGACTCCCCCTTCGGTGTCTAGTGATTGAGTTCTTACAATGTACTTCGGTCATACGATTAGCTCCTAATGCTCACACGGTGGGGGGCAATCTGTTACACCATTTTTTGGTCATCTAACCTATTATCATTATATGGACCCAAGTACACCATGTAAGACCAATTTTACCCTACGTAAAATAGTTTTCACTATGAAAATAACTTAGTAAACCACATTTATTAAGTTTTTTATGGTCTAAACAGGAAACCCCATAAGGAAATATTAAATAAATCTACATGTGTTTGATTTTCCTCAAGGAATAATTAGTTAAACAGCAGTTTAATTAATATTCCTGGTTATATTTAACCCAAAACAAGGAAAGTAATTAGATAAATCATTATTTATCTTATTATTTTCTAAAAAATATTTATTTAAACCTTATTTAAATAATATTCTTTGTTAAATATGACTAAATCACCCATAAATAATTAAATAAATCATTATTTATTTGATTATTACTCAAAAAAATCCTTAAAATGATAAATAAATCATTTGTTTATTTATTATTTACAAATAACGGATTTGACCCAAGTCAAATTCCTTTTCCCTCCAACAAATATAATAAAATATTCCATAAAAGTTTGATTTTGATTTGGTTAATAATATTTTAATTATGCACCAATATCTAGACTGGCTCAATATTTTTTTATAAATAGAAGGGTTTTCCCATTCATTTACCACCTTTTTTTGCCTAAATATCACTCTGGATCTATACTTTTGGTCTGACTTTGATCCACCATCATAGTCATATTTTGCTACCATTTTTGTCTAGGTTTTGTACACCATCAAGAGAGAGGAATTTTAGATCTGAAGTGTTGAGGACTTACAATAACCCATCCCATTGAGGAGAACTAGTAACACCCTTCTGTGTTTTCCTCCCAGGTGCTATTAATACAAAATTCATTCAACATAATATTGTCTTGTCTATTGGATGCATGGAGTAAATCTTGTTTTTCTACTACTTAATGTCTTTTGATGCATAGATCTAGATTTTTGTAGCATTTATCTTAATCACCTAACTGCAAATCTGAGGATATTGGCAGCCATCTTTGCTATTAGGGTTTTTTTTTATGCACAACTAAAGTAGTCTCTTTTTGTACACTTTGAATTAAGATTCATACTAACACCTACCCATGCCCTCCCAAGAGGAAACAAAGCAACAATAGTTCATGTTGCCCCCTCACACCTCCATCATACAAATCATGAGGTGAAAAAATAATGATTGATGTGAAGAATGTCATACCAAAAAAATTCATCCATACTCCTTGCTGCCATATGATGCAAGTGTCCTGCCAAGTTTCATCCACCCACATACCCTTTGAAAGAGGATACGTCACATGATGGAAAAACTCTTTCAAGAGTAGCCAATGCAGCCAAGCCTCCTGCTGCCCGGTGTCATAGATATGTAGGTGATTCTCCAACCTCTTGCTCACCATCCACACCCATTCATCCAAATGTGGGTGCCTCCCACCATGCTCCATCTTGGTACTCCTCCAATGAAGACTACCATTCTCCCAAATAAGATTTTTACCTTTGCATTTCATGGGAAGTTGAAATGAAACCCCTTGGAGATCTCCTAGAGAAGATCCCACACCAATGACCCTCTTAAATCTATTAAGATCCAAGTGTGCTGGAGTAAAAACATCCTCACTGCTTCTTAATGGAAGCACTGTTAATCTCGTTAATGGTGTATTTTCTATCTCATGCTCCAACTCAATGATGAACATAGAGTTTTTCATATAATTGTTTAGGACAAAGTTCATCCCTTCCTTCAGAAATCCACACCCCAACCCCAAGTTTTATGTTCAGCTCATGAATGGCACATTAGGATGATGGTTCATCCCTTCCTTGAACAATTCAAGGTTTCACAGCACAATGCAATTTTTCTACTCCAAATTAGCAGTATGTGTTGACCCTTGGTCATGCAATGGTATACAACCCTCCATAAGATTTCTTGAAACAATAGGAAATGGAAACTTAGGCATACCTTGGTGAAACTTGGGAATATATTTTATGGTTTCAAGAGTCCCTTCCTCCAATGTGAAGGTTCCTCCAACTACTAGTGTTGTTGGCTACTCCTCCATAGTTGTATCAGTGCTGGTACAAGTCTCCTCCAATGGTGGTGAGGGTTCCTCCTCCTATGATTTCTCCTTGCCAAATTTTTTAATCAACCTTTGAGTAAATTCTGTAAAAGTAGTCAGTATTGCATGAATCAAATGGCTTAACCATCAAATGTTTGCTTCACCCTCAAGGTGCGGTGTTGCAATCTCTACAGCCTCTCTTTCTACCACTAGATGTAGTAGGAAGAATGCATCTAGTTTCCTTGCCCAAGCCCTTGTTGTAGATGACCCATCAAAATTATATAATAGAAACCTATTTCCCTTAATTCTCCCTTTGCTACAAGGCCTCCTTTCTTCCTCCAGCTCAATGAACTATGGGAAAGCTAGAGTCTCCATAAAGGCTCGAGGTTGAGATTTTTACTTAACAAGGTATTCAATTAGAATCTTGTGATCCAAGTGTCCTCCATCTTTGTGCAATTTGTCTCCTTTTTCGAAAGGAAAGGGTATAGTCCCACTGCTTCTTTCTCCTCTTCTTTGCTTTACCTCCTTGTTGAGGTTCTTTCTACATCTGAAAAGAGATGAGATAAAACTCATTCTCTCCATCATTTTGATCTTCCTCTTTGTCTTCTTATTCTTCTGATAGCATAATGGATGAGATCCACAGGCTGAGCCGATCAAGGAAAATTTTAAGGATGGAAAATTGTCTTCAAGTTTAAAAAATTGGCGAATCTCACTACTCCCTGATATGCAAAATATAAAATTTGTATTGATGTATTTGTAAAATTATTCAAATTTATAATGATATTATATATATTGTCTATATAATGTTGGAAATTTTTAACGTAAAATAATTTTATATTGTAAAATTTGGGCGAATCATTTTTATAAAAAAAATGGAAATTGACGAATCTTTTTTTTAGAAAAACCATGGAAAATTAGCCCACCTGCGAAAATCAGCCCCTAAAATTTTCCATGGAGTCGATATTATGCTCTGATACCATTGTAATATTCCAAAATGGGAATAGCAGCAATACAAGACATAAAACTAGAAATAGCAGTGAAAAATAAATACATGTAATGTAACAAGATCATATAGCCATCACATTACAATCATAATAGGAAAATGCATACAAGTCCTTGATGAAATAGTCACTCGGGATAGGCAAAACCAGCCTCAAAAGAACATCCAATAAAGATCACTCCTACACAACAATGCCCAAGGCTATGACAGTGCATTTTTATCAGATATATCCACTGATAGATAATTTCAATACATGGATATAAAAATATATGACTCATACAATGCCAGGAGTGAAGATCTAAACTCCCAAAATCAATTTCAAGGCAATCCAGAAAGGATTTCCTGAAATATGCAAAAGTACAAAAATGTCAGAATGCAACCCTAGGCTGAGTAGCAGCTGCAACTCAAGAACTGAATGAAGATGGCTATAATTGATACATATCATGAATGAATCTCATTCAATAGATCCTTCAAGTGAAAGGCTGATCCAATCATTGAAGATTTCACCCTCCGATCAAACACTACAAATGCTCACTGAAATAATGCAGTCCAAGTGCAACACTGCACTGTAGGAGATGGAAAATACATTGGCCAAGTGCCAAGATGTGAAATATGCTCCAGAATCTTCCTCACTTATCTCCAAAAGAGAATAATGCTTCCTCCTCTGAAAAACTATCTCCGGAAGTGGTGTTATCAACCCTCCACTACAACACCCTACAACACAACCCAGCTCAAAATAGGAAATGTACTGTAGCTAAAGGAGGTAGCTTGGCCTCAAGCCTGAATGTGGAGAAATGAAGTAAAAATCTCCCTCAAGAGGCCTCTCAAGAAAGGAGATGGAATTCCTTAACATGAATACCTTGTGCTAAGCAGCACAACAATCTCAACCAAACAGCTAAAGAATCCACAATAGTCATGCAGACCACAAATCCAATAATCAATAACATGCCTCACTATGGCTGCCTTTTCCTCCTTATAAAAAAGTGTAAGCCTTCTTATCTTGGGTCCCACTCATTAGGGTTTCCACCTTCACGAAATCTTCCTCCCACTATCAGTGCGCTGTCTCCATTGATTAGCTACTCCATCCATACCAGTGCTATTGACATGGTCAAACTTGACCTTGTCCACATGTATTTTCCCCTGTTCACACATGAGGGTGCAATATCCAGCTATAATTATGATCCCTTTTCAGATCATGAGGGAATTTATTCCTCTTTGAGATATTTATGTGCCTCCTTACCCATTTATTCATCTAACTAGGTGTAGACAAAAAAATTAATATTCCCATTAGCTGAATGCTAATTTAGGAATATTACATCGACTGGATGGCAGAATGTGTTTGTCATGCATAAATGTTAGTTTCATATGTTTCTTTATGAATGCAATATATGTGTTTGTTGTGTATGCTTGGTGAGGGTCATTGTTGTCGTTGTGTCTCCTTGTAGAAGTTGGAAATCTTGTTGTTGGGATGTGTTTTTCATGATTTCATGTCGCAAGAATATGATTTTTTTATGCATGTAAGTGTCTTTATGTTGTTATTCAAGCATTTTCATGGTTATAGTTATGCATGTATAATAGGTCAAACATGCATTGTGAGGTCTTTGTTGTAGTTTATGTCATCACAACGCTGCTACTATGTTATGATGTTGATGTGTTATCTAAGATAAAGAAGGAGATATAGACTATTAGACTGAGGTTGCAGCACTATAATTTTGTGTAATAGCATATCTTCATACAAGTATTTCATGTTTGACATGCACGTTTTTTAGTTAATAGGTTGTTATATGAATTAGGGTCATATACGTGTTTGTCATTTTATAGTTGTTGTGGTTACATGCATGGTAGATGTTAGTGAATCAATGTGGTCATATGCACATTTTTCAAATAATCATGAATGATAGTAAATTTTTGTTATATGCATTATTGTTGTTGTTTTATGTTAGTTAACTTGATGATTATGTTATATGTTTTTTGTAAGTATGTTATATGTTAACTTGTTTATTTTTATATGATAGTTAAATAAATGATTATGTTATATGTTGAATTGTTGTTGTTATATGTTATTTAACTTGATTATTAGGGTTATTGCACTTAAAATCTTAATTTTATATGTATCATTCTAATCTAGACAGACTGTGCATATATGATTGTTATGCATGAATGAAAATTGTTTAGGAGCTTATGGTGTGAACATATTAGCTAGTTACTCTTATGGACATTATGAAATTATTTATGTTGAGTTGAGTTTTTGTGAAGTTACATCATGTTAATCTAGATTGATGATGCAGACAAGATAACCTCCGCTGAGATACATTAAGGTATGAGTTTTCCTATGTCATATATTTGGTGCTTAATTATTTGATTATGTCTTGTATTGGTGTTTGAGTATTTGGTGTCTATTATGTCATGTATTTTTTGTTTAAATGTTTTATTAATTTCATGAATTGAGTATGTGTCTGTAATATCACATGAAGAAATGATCTTGTTTTAAGATGATTGTACTAACACATATGTGTTGAGACAAATGATATGTACTTGAGTGTAAGTAGGTAATAGTTGTAGAATTATGTATTATGACTGATCAATGTGAGTTGATTTTTTATTATGACATGGTTGTTAGACTTGATAAAGGCTGATTTCAAATTGATATATGTTTTTTTACACCAATTTTTGGTCATTTGACGTGTTACTATTAGATAGACTAAAATACACCATGTAAGACCAATTTTACCATAGTAAAATTGTTTTGACTATGAGAAATAATTTAATAACCCATAGTTTATTAAGTTATTTATGGTCTAAACAGGAAACCCCATGAGGAATAATTAAATAAATCCTTATTTGTTTGATTTTCCTCTAGGGATAATTAACTAAACAACTGTTTAACTAATATTCCTAGTCATATCTAACCAAAAACAAGAAAATTAATTAGATAAATCATTATTTATCTAATTAATTTGTAGGAATAATTATTTACATAATTATTTAATAACATTCCTTGTTAAATTTGGCTAAATCATTTATAAATAATTGAATAAATCATTATTTTTTAATTATTCCTTAACCAAATTCTTAGAATAATAACTAAATCATTTATTTATTTATTATTTCGAAATAATGGGATTTGACCAATTTGAAATTCCTTTTCCCTCCAAAAAAAATAATAAAACATTCCATGAAAGTTGGATCTAGATTTGGTTAATAATATTTTAATTATGCACCAATATCTAGACTAACTCAATATTTTTTTATAAATAGAAGGGTTTTCCATTCATTCACTACCTTTTTTCATCTTCAGATCACCTTCTGATCTATACTTTTGGTCTAACTTTGATCCTCCATCATTGTCATATTTTTTCTACTTTTGCTTGTGAGCTCCCTTTGAGTTCCATTTTGTCTGAGTTTTTTGCATCATCAAGAGAGAGAGAGAGATCTTAGATATGAAGTGTTGATGACATACAATAACCCATCCAATTGAGGGGGACTGGTAACATCTTTCTATTTTCCCTTCCCAGGTGTCATAATACAAAAAATTCTTTAAAAATTCTTGTCTTGTCCATTCGATGCATGGAGAAAATATTGCTTATTTTTGCTCTTTAATGTCTTTAACTACATAGATCTATATTTTTGTAGCATTTATTCTGGTCACCTACCATAGATATAAGGAAATTGACAACCACATTTGATGTTAGGGCTGTTTGTTATGCACAGCTAAAGTGATATTTTTTCGTACACTTGCGATTAGAATTCACACTAACAACTGACGACTCCACAAGGGTTTTTAATTATGACCGTTGTCATTTTTTAGATCCCTGCATGACCAACTCCTTCAACCCCTAGGGTTTTTATTCAACTTCTTATTTTTTGTTTATTGATGTTGTTTTTAACCTTTTTAACCCTAAAAGAGTAAAAATTCTAACTTCTGTGTGTTTTTTAGCCTTTTTCATAGGTAACAGGTATTAGCAGCAGTAGAGATGACACATTTTTCTGAAACCTGCTCTCAAGATAGTCGAAAGTGTAGGTCACATTTTTTGGCCCAAAATGTGTGAACTCAACTCTCAGGTAGCGGATACCTTCCTGAAAACCATGACCTCAGTGGCAAATAGGTCCGAACCTATGACCTGTACTTTTTGTGAGATTCTTTCTATGATTTTTCTATGTTTGTTTGGGGCACTATTCAGGGTTTTTTGACCTCCATATTTACCCATATTGGACCTGTAATTACTTATTTTTACTCATCAAAGTAGGAACCAAGCTCCCTAGGGCTTCCGTACACTTCCACCTTTTTAGGAGGAGTTTATCTTGAAGTAGGTATTCAGAGATTTTAGTGTTTTTAGCCATTTTTTTATATTTTTACCTGCATTTTCAGATCCATTTCAAATCGATTATTTATCCATCCAAAACACCTCCTTTTCATTTTTTTTGGTCCTCCTTTAGGGTCCCCTTCATTTCCATTTATTTTGTAGCCTTTCACCACCTATTTTTTAGCATTTTTCCCTCTTGTTTTTTGTTGTTTTCTGCACCTCTTTCTTGTAGATCTGAAATTTAGATCCTTGTCCCTCTTGACCTCGGATCCATTGGCCATTTTGTGTGTTTTGAGTATATTTCTCCCACCCATAGAATAATTGTTGGGAAACCCTCCTCCTTGGGTTTTAAATTTATGAATCTTTAGTTGTTTATTTTACCATCGCTTTCAGTTTCCTTTACTGTCACTTTCAGTTTATTTACAGTTATACAACATATTTTTCATCTTTTCTCTACACACATCTGGGCTTAGTAAAAATTAACACACTTATCACATACAAGAAAACCTAAAGTGAGGAGTGACTACTTTACACCGCTAGGCCAAGATTTAAACATTGTAATCAATTGATTTTCACCTCCTTTCCCTTGTTTACCTCTCTTCCTTATTAGGTTCAGTGTCTCTTCACCATAATTGGGCCCCAGAGGTGTTTATTTTAGAGACTCCAAGGCCTTCATCCTCATTTTCCATTAGGAAGACTTACTCCGCCATGTAGGGCTCGAGTTCCTCCTCCTCCGAGTCCCCTTTCTGACTAATTCTGGTTTGTCTGGTTCCCCTTATGTTTCTATCCCTAACTATCCTCCACCATTCACCTTCATCATGTCTGGTTTAGGACCTAACACTGGTGGTGGCCTCGAATCTAATGTTGGAAACATTACTATTGGTGCCGCAACGGGAACTATTCCGACTGCTCCCTTGCCTCCTTATATGGAAGGCCTAAGCCTTCCAAATCTCAGCCAGTTGATTAATTACCCCATACAAAATGATCCAGGTTGGCATGATATGTCAACCAAGCTTCCTTTAGACATACCCAAGTTTGAAGGAAATGTTGGAGAGGATCCTACCAACCATGTTCATTCTTTCCACATGTGGTGTTCATCTAACTCTATCACCAATGAATTTGTCCCTCTTCGGTTATTCCAGTGTATGCTTACTAGAGAATATTCCAAGTGGTATGTCGACCAGGAATCCTCCTCTCATACTACTTTTACGACTCTTACAAAGGCAGTTCTATCTTACTTCCAGCTTCCCCTTCACTATGACACCGGTACCGAACTCTTGACCTCTTTCTGTCAAACCTCTGTCACTCGGCTATCTGACCATATTCAAGAATGGCGCAGAAGCAAGAGCCTATGTCAAGCCCCTGTTTTCGAAGAGCGTGTCTACATGGACTAGTTTCTCAGATCCCTTTTGCATGCTATTAGTAAATATGTCACATCTCACTTTCCTTAGACTGAGGAAGAAACCCTCCAAATTGCATTGAAATATGACTTGATCTATGCACAATCCGGTTATGTTTATACCATCTTACCTAATATCCCTAAACCTGATGGTGCCAATGCACCAGCGCATCTCATGCCGCTGAGAGTATCATTGGATCCCTTTCAGATCCATACACTCATCCTCCTATGGGTTATGGTTTCCCTCAGGGATGGGAAAGCTCCTCTAGCACCTCCCCCCCTCCTGGTAGCATGTATCTAGGACATGGTATGCTTCACGCCTTTGCCTAACTGCATTCGCCGATGCCAGGGCCTAATTTTTCCCAACCTATTTACCCCAATATTTCTCAATGTCCTTATTATCTGTATCCACAGCCTTGTGCTCCAGCTCGTCCAGCATAAGAACCTCAGCCTCCCTTTCCTTCTCAAGCTCCGCAACAACATCCACCCCCCTTCAAGGTCAGGTGTATGCGTAGTAGAGTGTGCCTAATCCTCCCACTTCCAAAAATAGAAGGAAAGGCAACCAGAATCAATCTATGCTAGGTAATACAAGAAGCAATCCCCAAGGGAATACATCTAACACTGCAACCTAGAAACATGGTGCTAAGCCCAAGCAGAATAGGCCTATTCGCACGAGTAAGCCTTGTTCTTGTTGTGGTGTGTATGGTCTCTATACCCATGATTGTCCCCTTTTAACTCAAATGCGTCAAATGTGGGAAGCTCAAGCAACATCTCGAGGATATAAAGGCTCTTCGTTGGTTCCTCCTAATGCTGCACCTACTCAAATGGTTATGTTTACCAATCCTTTCCCTCAGCAAGGATATGTGGCTTCCCAACCCCCTAAAGGTCAGGTAGCTGCTCAAACTTCTCCATATGGTACCTCTAATTACTAGATCCTCATGATGAACTTTGACAAGGTCAATACTTTCTATCTCAACCTTCAGGCTCGGTCCTGCTAGTACACCAAGTCTCCTACTATGTCTGCAACTGAGCCCCCATCTTCAGGTCACACATAACCAATTTTGACACCCAATGGTCCTTTATAGATCCCTAATCCTAAGGCAGGGGTACATACCAAGATCCCTATTGGCTTGAGGGGTCCTCACCTAGGTTCAGACTTAAGGTTTGCCAAAAAACCCCTATACTACTGGCCCTTTCGGCAATGACCTACTTTCACAGGCCAAATTCTCACTCGAAGCAGTATGGGTGGGTGCTGGGACAAGGTTTCCGCACCCTGGGAGAGAGTGGGTAATTAGGGCAAATATTGTTGAGTTCTATCAGGTTCACACAGAAACAAAATTATTACCGAGCCCTTAATAATATAAAAAAATGTAAACATAAACAAAGCTACTTATTATTAAGCAGATATCAACAACACCTTCGCATCCATGTGCACATCAGTAATTATCACCATAGAACAATAGAATCGCAGCTAATTCATATATCGTAGATACAATTGCGGTGCATTCAAATAAAAAAAAGGTACTTCAGTAGTGAATACAACTAGTTCAGATAACATAACATATTCCGTGTTCATTATCATCCAGAACCAAGTTACAAACCCAAGTCACAACCCACATACACAGCCAGCAGGGTCTACACACAGCAGGACAGAGGGTCTCCATGTAGATAGCCAGCAGGAGTCCTTACCCTAAACTACCCAAAATATATCTGAACAGTTCGTACGTAGCATCAATCTTACTTTCTTCCTACCCTTAGACTCGAACTATCCATCTATTTATATTATCATAGCTCGCGTTATCATGTGGTCCCCGAATCATGGTTTGCAGACTCTAGGTCTACCCTTTGACCCATTACAATACATCGGGGGCTTTGACACACACAAAAGCCCCTGTGTAAGACCAATTACTACAAAAATATATCAAAAACACGGTGTTGGAACATATCAAAACGCAGCTAGGGGACCCTGTTCCAACAGGCCCCCAACACAATCTTGTGACTCGTCTTGAGTCAGAGCGCCCGTGGGGTTGGCATATTTGCCTCAAGCTACTTAATGGCATTGACCAGAGGGGGAAATAGTCCTTCTCTCTAGCGGCAATGTTCTGTGAAATTTCCACCAAATTCTGCGAAGTTGGGCCTTTGGTGGCAGCAGTGACACTTTCCAGGGTCTCATTCAGCTCTTTGACTGCAACATCCAAGTCTTGAGATATATTGAGGGATTCATTAGCCCATCGCTTGAGGTGGTTACTCAGAATCTTCTTCTTGTGGTGAAGCTCTTCCAAGTCATCTATGAGCGCATGGCTGGCTAGCAGATGTGCCAGGCGGTGAGCGGGGATAAGAGTGGGAATTGTAGCCTCTAGTTTCTCAAATTATTCTTCCTTATGGTGCATTTCTTGGGTAAATTCACATAGGAGAGGGTCACACTGCACCTTAGACCAAAATTGCATAGCTGTCTCAAGAAATTTTGTGCCTTGAGAAATCTGAGATGTAATGGTGTTTGTGGCTTCTGTGACCAGCGCAGCTCTCTAAGCACATACCTCAGGAGGAGTTTCCGACTGCAACTTAGCTTGTAATGTAGCAATCTGCTACTCCAATTGAGTCTTGACGTTATGCATCTCAGTCCAAGAAGCCTTTAGGGCTGCGACGTGTCCCTTAATCTTAGCTAGCATAGGTTTTTCTTTTGTTCCAATGTTGACTTCTCTTAGCTTAAGAGGCTTGGTCACATTGATGGTCTGTAGTGGGGGTCCAAAAACTATTTGTTCACCCTCTGATTCTGGGATAGTGATGTTTCATGAGTCTTTGTCACATTCCTCCATTGTTAGATTGCGGCAGTTAGCAATATCCTGCATCTACGTATCCCAAGTTAGTGCCCCATACTCCACATGAGGGCGTGATTCATCAAATACTAGGGCATATATGTTTTGTAGGGCTTCTTCTAATGCCTCAGTTCCACCTATCAATCTGAAGGTCCCAACAAAATCGTCTCTCAAGGTCTCCCAGTGGCGAGTCTACTGATGTAGCTCTACATCCAAATACCATTCGGTGGGTATTGGCCCCAGGGCATGAATGAAAAGGTGGACCCATTCATCCCCGATATTTTCCCACCACACCCACATTCATGTGGCCAAGTGCTTGCGCAGGTCCCCTTGGCCAAGGAATGTCTCCATGCGTAGGTGAACTGGAGGTTCAAACTATAGGATAATCATCTTCTGACATTCCTCCCAATCCTGGAACGTCCCCTTATGAGTTTCCCACCACCACGCAGGGTTCACACGCATGGCTAGGTTAAGCGCCCACATTCTTCACTCCCTTGGGACTTTTGCTTCGAATGCTCTAAGAAAATCCTTAATACGACAAGAACCATCAAATTAAGGCAGCTCTCTTACCTATAAGGAGATACACCGAAAGCTCTTTGTGATCCTAAGACACCATAGCACAGATACATCATGTAACCGATTCTACCAATTTTCGATCTCCCCGTCGGAGTCAGGGAGGCATTCACTGTCTTTCTCCTAGCAAATCATTCCATGATCCATAGGATTAATCCAATCCTTGTCTCGGGTGGTTAGTTTATAGATATTATCCATGTCGTCTTCTTCGTGCACAGGTTCTATATACTGTTCTCCTTCAGCTAGGTCTAGAGGGACTATTACTCGCGTACCCTCATTCTCAAAAACCATGATCCTTTTATTCAATTTGATAACGCCTCCCATATCTATAGCCCAATCTAGTCCCATGAGCATAGGATAAGGGTCGCATCTTTGACAATTTGAATTACCTCAAAATCCGTGCATACCTTAACCCCTGCGATATCTACCATAATCTTTGAGAGTCTCCCCAACGGTATGATCTTCTGTTGGTTAGCCATGTGCAGCTGTATAGTAGACCATTCTAGCTTAGGTTCTCCCACCCTCTACCACGTCTATTTGGGCAGGACATTCGCATCAAATCCCAGATCTAGGATGACCTGGTCCATTTCATAATCGCCAATCTATGTAGTTAGCCACATTTCCCAACCAATGTGTTTCTTATTCTTGTAAATTTTGTAAATATCCTTAAATTCTATTGGAGGGTCATTTTTTTCTGCGCGGTTGTCTATCAGTGCCCGAAGATTTTGTACTGCCTTCTGGTTACTTAGAAATTTCATACATGCTTGTAGGAATGGTTTAACTTCGTCGTCTACTTTCAGGTTTGTTGGAGCCTTGGAAGTGGATTCATAATCCTTGGTAAAGTCTTTGCAAGCTTCTATGAAGGCTTCTTTCTCCTTCTGTAGGTCCAATCTTTCCTTTTTGATAACAAATTTTTAGATAAGAAGTTTCGTCGTAGCTCTTTCCTCAGCTCCTCCAGTAGCCATGCCACTACGCATTATGACATTAATACTGGGTCCCTCATCATGTGGTTCTGCCTTAACCCTTTGCACATTTTGCATTGGTGTTTGCTATTTTTCTTGAATTTTTTCTATCAGTACTAGAAAATATTCGATCACATGATCCAATTGTCTACAATATCTAGAATATTGTCATGCAGGGTTCAGACAGTCTCTTGCAAAGTGCCCTACCTCTCCACAATTATAACAGATTAATTTCCCTCTTCCCCGATGTTAGTGTCAATATTTTCATACTTTCACTAGGGATAAAAACACATTTTTCATGTGCACCTTAGGTGTCCCGCGCTAAAGAAATTTTCAATCATTCCATTAGGTCATGATATAAAATTGTTCCACTGGTGGTTATCCTTGTCAATAAGCTTCACTCTCCCTTCGAGATTCAGCAGCTGGCTCATTCTCATGTCTCCTTCAGCATAAAAACACCTATGGAAATGCTCTTTTCACCAGGAAGTCTTTTAAATCAAGTTTCATTCATGAAATTCGGGACTAAAGAAGTCTCATTAGGTCATTAGGTTTTTTATCTCTCAGGGTCACTCCTTCATTTCAGATGAGGTCAGAAAATATATGAGAGGGACTAAATAAGAAATTTTGTCTTCCTATATGGGAGATCATCATGATGTAATTATCATATTTTCAGAGTTGTAATTTTTGAGTTTAATGACTTTTATATAAAAATGTCATTTTGATATAAAATTCAAATATGTAATTTATTTATGTTTTTCCAAATGTAATTTTATGTTCTAATATGTAATAAATTCATCCCAAGCTGTAAAATGCAATCATTTTCGGCCTAAATGGAGCAAAAATATCCAAACTCCATGACTTGATCAGACTGCAAAATGCCAAAGAAGTCAGAAATATAAAGAGTATCAGTTCCAAAGTCCAAAGGGAAAATGAACATAGGAAATGTGTGTAATTAAAATTTAAAATTCAAAACCACTAAAGCTATAAAGCCATTCAAACACCTCAAATCAAGTCATTACCTTCATCCATCCATCAGGAGTTTCCAGCAAAGGAGAAATTTCAAGTTTTCAAGCATTTTCAGTCAAATTTCAGGCTCGTTGCACGTTTACCCTAGGTCGCTACGCATTTCCCTGGTGTAATATCCCTAGAATGGGACTGCTAGCAAGGCATGCCTGAAAAATACATTTTTCAGGAATGTATGCTACAACAACCAAGATCAGCCCTTAGATATCTTAGATCTAATAAGCTAAGACCCAAATAAAAGAGGGGATCAGAAACAAATCTTTCTAGGTGGGTTAAATAGATCTCCCACACCTAGTACAGCTGGAAAATACCCAATAATGGGGCTGCAACAATGTATGAACAATACAACAATGAAATAACATAGTTCACTTATAGCAAGGGTAGGATGCCAATAAAATTTTCTTCAATAGTATTTACAACATTGAGATAATTGTATAATGAGGTCCATGAAATACATTGCTGGAAATACAAGACATAAACAGGAGAAATTCCCTCAAAAGAGGTGCTGCAACCACATGAATTGACTAAAAATGCCTTAACAACGTTATCTTATTAGGCTGCAAACTGTTATGGATTACATGTTAGATCTAGAGCAGATCTGTGCATAAAAAGTCAGATCCATAACAGATCCATGCACTAGAAAGGCTCCTCTCTTAGATCCCCTTGGGGTTTTGAGAATTACACCAAGGATAAGAAGTAGATCTGAGATCTAAGAAAGTAGATTTGTAGAAATATTCAGAAATTCTGAAGTATTCAGAATATGCAGATCAAATCTGAAATATACAATGTGTAGATCTCCTCCAATGGACCTCAAAGTGAAGGGCAGATCCCCAACACTCAGAAACCAGCTCTCCAAATAGTGCACCCAAACTCCCTATAACAACTCCTACAAGAATAACGTAGATCTAGAATAGAAATTGCGTTGTAGGGTATAGATAATAGTTTGCCACATGCCAATATCAAGAAATGAAGCTCAATCACTCCAATAGACTTCCTCGAATAGAGCAGAGGTCTCCTCCACTGAAAAAGGGCACTAAAATGTCTTAGATATGAATAGATCTAATCTCCACTTGCTGCAGCTTGCAAAGACAACCAAACCCTCAACAATATTTGAGTTGTAATTGAAAGGAGAAGCTTGGCCTTCAAGCCAGATAGTGGACTATGAAATACAAACTCTCCCAAGAGCTACTCAATGGGAAGAGGAGGAGCTCCTAAACATAAAATTCCAATGCTAAACAGAATTTTCAATCTAGGCTAAACAACCAAAGAAAGCTATATGGTCTAAATAGACAATATATCAAAATATCATATCTTGAACAACCCCCTCATGCTGCCTTTCCCTTCCTTTTATAATATGAGAGTGTGAAAAACCCTAAACCACCTTCAATGGACTCATCCCTTTCATACAAGAGACCTTCAACTATAATTACGTTGTGCCTTATTGATGAGAACTCCTTCAATACAACGTTGTAGATTTGGTCAAGGTTGACCCAATCAAGATGATTAGCCCCTTTCACACCTAAGGGTACTTATTTACATAGCCAAGATTCATCCTTTTTCATATTTGGCATTGATTTATTCTTTATTAGGATTTTGATTAACCTCCTTTTCACATTTATTCATCTAACTAGATTTTAAAAGAAAAATTAATATCCCTATTAGCTGCATGCTAATTTAGGAATATTACAGTCTTCCCCTCCCAAATGTTGCTTGTCCTCAAGAAACTGCAAGGGTGATGAAAAATCTCCCCTCCTCCTCTTGTGGCCTCTTCATTCAACAGTCTCGACCATAGCTTCAGATTTTCTTCAATAATTCTGTCTCCCAATGGTTCCTCCTATTAGTTCCCAAATCCACCTCAGGCTGAAATAAGGCAGAAGAAGGACAACACCAAACCACGCTCAGCCTCGTAGCTAGCCCTACGAGGACAGGAGAGGGATCTCTCCGGGTCAATCTCAATAAAAATATTCAAAAGGGCTTGAGATGACTAAAAAAACAACTGATCTTAGGCTAGATAAACAAATATGAGGGTTTGATTTTTATTTTTAGGGGTTTTTGTTGGAAAAAAGGGAAAAACAATTTTCGAGCTTGGGGATGAGGCCAAATTCTTGCAGAGTTCAAGTTGGGGCAGGGTAGGCAATGAATTTGATGTCTTAGATTCAATGGATGGATAGAAAATACTGCTAAAGAGATGAAGAGGGCAAGAGAGTGCTAGGATCCTCTCCAAACTGATGAAAACATAAAAAACTAAACAAAAGTCTAAGGCAGAGCACCAACAAATCAATGAATTCTACCTCAATTACTCATTTGTTTAATTCAGAAGAATAGAGAAGGGAAATGGAATACATATAAAATTAATGAAACTTAAAATAACATGAGAATAACGTCATCAAAACTCAGAAGCCACAAGGATCCCAACAAGTGCTGCAAAACTCTGGTCTTTCCTTTGCCAAAAACTGAAAATGTATGTACAATGAGGTGCCAAACTTTTCCCAAGTATCCAACCCTGAAAATGTCTCAGAAAATACAGTATATAGACCATCCTAACCCCTTCCCATGCCTCTATGGGTCGATCTCATCCTTCTAGGAGTTGTTTCAACCAATTCTAAACATGGAGCTAAAATCTAGGCAGCCAAACAACTTGCCTCTATATGCTATGAAACTGATCCATTCACTCAATTTTCACTTTTTAGTGAATGAATCATCTAGAACAAGTAAATACATGAAAAAATTACATATTTGTTACCAAATTACATCAATATATATTAATCCTCTCATGAAAAAGTAAAACTAGTCAATACTGGCCGAATTTCTGAGCTGGAAGGTGAAAAATAGGCTAAATTCCTCTATGCGCCGCACTCAAAAGCTCTATGCGCCGCGCTACTTTGGACCTGTTTTTGGAGCACTTCCCAAAGTCCAAATTGAGTTCATGATAGCTCGTTGGAAATCCCTAGATGTAGTCTATCCAACCCAAGTGGAATTTTTTAATTTGGAGCTCATTTTCCCCTCCAAAAATTCATTCTCCCAAGACTACTTCCTGCTTGTGCAAAAGGTGGCAGAAAGGTGATTTTCATGGTGTTTTTGGCCCTTAAGACCACCCAGAACTTGATGAAACCTCTCGAAAATTCCTGAGAATACATAATATATCATGAAAAACTCAAAAATGAAAATTTTTCCTCCATAAGATGCCCCAATCATAAGCGCGCGTCGGGAGGCGCGACGCATCGGGTGGAAAAACCTGTTTTGCAACCAAAATTTTCAAAATGACAAAATCTTCTCCAAATTTGCTGAAATTTGGATTGAAGGTCTCCCATCATGTCTCATGCCCAGAAAAGGAAGCTTCGGCCAAGATTTGGAGTGGGTCTGGCCTCTTTCGACGTTTCAGTGCCTTTCTCAACCTTGCCTTCAGGATCTTCATTTTTTCTCTGCAAACGTGTGTACGGGCCCAATAGTGAGTCTTAATGTGTCTAAGCATGTCTTTGTCCCTATTGGCCTTTGCCAAGAGCTTCTCCAGATGAATTTTAATGTGTGTAAGGCAAGTCTCTCGCTCAAATGGTGTCATGTCACCTGGTCTCTTCCGGGCCAATTCCCGATCCTCACGGATTTGCCGCAACTCTATGAGTGTGTGCTGATCCTCTAGCTGTTTATTCCACTGCTCTAAATAATGTATAACCCACTGAGCTCTCTGAAAATTCATGGTCAAAGTGTCAATCTCAGCCTTTTGTTCCTGGATGATCTCTTTCAGCTTCGAGCTAGGAGAGCTCGCATCAACATCGATCAAAACAAAATCAGTATCTTGGCCTCCCGAGGGGCCCTCATCATGCATAGGCCTCTTTCCTCTGTCCTGAACCTGTACCTGTGCTGATGTAGAAGGAGATACCCCTTCCATTCCATGTGGAGATAGTACTCGCGCTGTTGATGAAGATAACGAGACCCCTTCCACCCCTGGTGGAGATAGTACTCGTCGTGCTGCTGCAAATAAGGCTCTGTGGCCTCTTTGATATGTCACACACACTGGAGCACTGATAGGCTCAGTCTCAGGAATCTCAAACTGATGTGAAGGCTCTGCCTCATCATGAACAATCTCAGGAGGAGGCTGGGGCACTGCAAAGAAATCACGAGAAATGAACTCATCCCACGAGATGCCCTGTAATCCAAGCTGATGCACTACAATTATTTTGATGAGCGCATAATGATAGATACTGTTATGTTGCTGCTCCGGATTCTTCTTCTGTATAGGGACCGTCATCCGCTCTATGTTACGGTACATGAAATATGGAATGCTCATCAATCGCACTCTCGTGAAATGCATCAACAGCCGTATGTGATACGCATACAAGCGTGAAAATCGCCCTTCACAACTGAAGTACCTAATGATAAGTTTCATCAATGGTGCATACTCTTCCTTCAGAAATCGGAATGAAAATACCCTGCTCAGCTGCCTCAAATATCCGGGTCTGATGTAAGGCTCATAATATGCTCTATCCAACTGCTATCGCTTATTCCACTCTTCACCGATGTTTGGTATCCCGGTCTCCTCAGAAATAATCTCTGGTGTCACGATGAAGTTTACTCCGGCCAGGTTTACATGACCATTATGAAAATGTAGGACAAATAGGTGAGCTAACTCATGATGATGCTGAGTTCGGGCAATCATCTCACAATAATGAAAGCATGACTGATGCTGAAAACAATCCATTGCAAGCGGGCAGGCCTGCAATTGGGTCAAAGAAGTGGGCTCCTCCCTGACATGCCTACCACTTTTATGAGATCTCCTTGGAACATTTAGCTCTGCGGTTGATGAATCACTATCTTGCTCATACCCCTGCTCATATAATGAATCTGTCTCTGACATGGTGCTGAAAACAAGGCGTTTGACAAATCTATGATGATAAATATATGTTTGTTTTTCAATGCCAAGTGCGCCACATGAAATGAGAGGCTGCAAGGAAGTGTCAAAGTGAATACAATGGAATGTCAAGTGACTTTGGAATGGACAGACATTTACTCACTGCTTTGGAAAATTTTGAGATTAGGCACCTTTACAAATGATATGGGACTGGGTGATAGTGATGGGACTTGTAGTTTTTAGGGATAGGTATAAATGCAATGTCAAGGAAACTGTCCTCGAATCTTTGGTAACCAGGATTTATCAATGATATGAAATGGTGGGAAACAATAGGGTTTGGGAATTTAAAACATGGGACAAAGGGTATAGAGATATGGGATAGTGGTATAACAATGGGACTGTACTATAGTGTGACAAAACTAACAGTGATAACAATGATAGTAATTTCAGTGATAAGAGCACACATAACAATGGAATGAGAGTGTTTTGGCAAGTTCAAGTTTTTGACACCCAATTTCAAATTACAATCACCTCTCTTCAAAACCCTATGGAGAAAATTTCAGTATAGGTATAGGGTTAAGTTTTTCACCATTTAAACACCAATGTCTTTGCTTCTAAACATATCACACATAAACAAAATCACTGCACAAGCCTTGTGGACTTACTTGGAGAAGAATCGAGATGAAACAATTCAAATTTTTGTGGAGCGAATATGAATTTCGGCCTTAGGGATCTATGCGCTGCGCGCAGACCCAATGCGTCGCGGCCTTTGGGTGCACCGCGCCAGAAGAAAATAACACTGAGTTTTACTTCCCAACGCGCCATGTCGAGCTTATGTGCCACGCCTCTGCTCAATGCGTCGAGCTTCTATTATCACACAGTCGGCCTTCTCTCAAACACAACTTTGCTCTTACACTTTCAAAACACGATTTCTCTATGAGATTTTGTGAATTTTTCTTGATGAAAATGGGTTAAATAGCTTTGAGAAATATCTCGCAAAGAGATGGCTTTGATTTTTACTTTTTCAAAACCCATTTTGTAATGTTCTTTTTATTTTTGCACTTTGTCATTTAATGAAACTTTGTCTTTTGTCTTTTCACTGATTTTCTGAGTTTGGACTGATGCAATTAGTTGATTTTTGCAGGGATGTTGGCGTTAAACTTTGGAAAAGGAAAACCAGAGTCTTCTTTGAAGTCTTCATGGTAGAAAAATACATGATTATTACAAAAAACAAATTCGACAATTTCTTATTCAAAACAAAGTTTTGAACAAGAAATGTCCTCAAACATTTTTTATAATAAAATTTTGAACTGAGAACTTATTGGAAATCATCCTCATGGCCTCCGGGAATTATATGACATGTTAGAAGACTAAACCCTAGACTCAGAAACTAAAATGACTCTTTTTGACCAAAATAGAATTTATGACTGCAGAAATGAACTTTGATGATTTTGGAGAAATTTTGACCAACCCAGCAGGTACAAGCATGAGGGAAACAAGAAAACCAAACCCTTCTGTCAGTCAATGGCATGCCCCTAACGGAATGTAGATGAATGAACATAATGAGACACTTAAAAATGAAATGAAAATAGAGAAATGATCTCTGACGGAGGGCTATAAAGTCCGACTCTAACACCTCCCAAGTGTGCAAGTTGGCCTTTGGTGGATAAACCAAATGGCTCTCATCATGAAAGAAAGAAAGGTATATATGGAAACCTCCTTGCTGATCAATGGCCTCCTCAAGATATAAGTGATGAAAATCATGGGGAATTTCATCATCAATGAAGGAATCCCATCTCCATGCTATCATCCAAATGAAATGAATCACCTCCCAGCTTGGTAATTCATAGTAAAGCTCCTCCCAATTGCTCATGAGAGGCATGCCCCAAGTGCTCCAATCAATCATATGGTCCACCTCATAAAGAAACAAGTGATCTACTATAGTGGCCATATATTTTCCCATGCTCCCCTTAGAACATGTAGTGCAAATAATGTAGGGAATTTATTTCCCCAAGGACACATCCCACCAATGTGTCTCTCCTCCAACCATGTCCTCAAAAAATATAAGAACATTTTCAGCATATGGAATCACAATTAGAGTCATGCTAGTTGCCATATGAAATAAAGGAGAAGGACAGTGGTCCCTCAAGTGCAACCAACATAGTTTTACTCCTAACTGCCATAGGATATGATATGAAAAGTGTTCTTCCCAACACTTGTTTGCTACCCCATCCTTCTTTCATGGTTAGAGAAGGTGTATGATGGTTGTTGTTAATGAATCACACCATGAAGAGTACATCATCTCTCCAATATATCCCAAGGAATGGCCAACGTCACCATTTTTCATGGCCCAAAGTGGCCTATGAAGCCCATAAGAAAAGGTGCCCCCTCTTGGAGAAAAGCCCTGCACATGAGTGTTAAGAAAATGCAAGTATATAATAAATATATCATGATGTCCAGCAATACAATGTTTGTCATTCACTTGGTTTAAATCAGCAAGTTAGCTCATGGATGAGCTCCCTCTCACACCCAATGGATAAGGAGGTGGTAATGATAACCCTTCCCAAGAGCTATGTTCTTCCTCAACCAGAAAATGAACCATGAACTTCCTCATATGAGAGTCCATCTCCTCTTTGAAGTTTTCCCACACGAATCCATCTAAGATAGTATGATATGCTTTAATGAAATCAGTGGGTTTTGAAAGCAAGATCTGATAGGCTGCATTTAGTAATTTCTCCTTGAGCTTGGAGTCTCTAGCCAAATAGATCTGATCATGGGAATAAATGACTCCCTCAACTACTTTATACCTCCCATCCATCACTTGCCCATCAAGAACCTTACATGTGAAAAGGTCCTTGGATTATTCCATTAAGAGTTGGGAATCCCAATAAGGATCTAGGCTCCCCAACAATGAGAGCGTTGTAGCAATCTGAAAAGCAAGCCCTATCATAGCATGGCTCTCCTCTTTGACATGCTTGATGCCAAAGTCACATGTTGGAGTACTATCAACTTCCTTTATCTACATCCTTTGCAGATGATCTTGCTTAAGACAAGATTGAAGTAGATGGAATTCAACCTCCCCTTGGAAAGTCCTTGTCTTCCAAAACTTCCTCAATTTGGCCCATGCATGCAAGAGTGTTGATATCCTCTTGTCATGTTCATAAATCTCTTTTGTGAGTGAAAATATCATTGGCTGCCCCAAATATTTATATGGAGTTTCCACATGACATCATGTCTATGCCATCACAGATTTCTGAATTTCCCTCTTTCAGTGCAAATAGCTAAGTGGGAGATAGCAATGTCCAATTCAGAAAATTTCTTATCTCTTCTTTGAATCCATAAAATATTCTTTGTGCTATGCTATTTTCCTCCAAATCTCCTTCCTTAGCTAAGTATGCAAATTATACCCATATTTGAGAGAATACTTTATTTTTCCTCCCATCAGGAGGTCTCCCCGGTGGAATGCCTCCATGTAAAGAGACATCAAGGCATAGAGCAGGATGTGTATGTGTGTGGATAGATTTTTCCTTGCCTTATTTTCATAGATCCTCTTGCCTTCTTTGTGCATCAACCTTTTGAAATAAAGAGGGGTGTATTCTCCTTATCATGTGATCCTTTCCCTCCTCCTTTCCTTCTTCTATCTTCAAGATCTCATGTTTTGATAATGATGGCACATGCTGCACAAGGATTGTGCCACAATATCCATATGCGAGATTATTTGGAACTCCTTGAAAGAGTGCAAGAGTTTCTCTCCTTGGAGTAAGTACTCCATATTCCTCTTCATGAGGTCCTAGATGTGATCTTGTCATGACTGCATTATCATCTCTAGCCTTCTCTTTCATAGTTGAACATACCTCATCATCAATAAGAGACCTTAGATATTGGTCTTCTTTTGAAGGAGGAATATCCATGTCTTCCTCTTGAGAAGAAAGATCTTCATGCAATGGGGACTTTTCCCTTGGAAATATGTCATACAAGTTTCCATCCCCTTCAATGGTTTTCTGAAATGGAGCTGAATTTAGGGACCCTTCCAATCCATGCAAAAGTTTTGTTTGATTTGGTTTCATAGAAAGTGTTTCATAAGACCTTTCATCAAACCTTTCCACTATTATTCTAATGAACTTTGCATAGGTAGATGTATTTTCATTCTTTAAGGAAAAATATTCAAACAACCACCAACCATAAGCCTTACCCTCAAGATGAAACACTGCTACTTTGATGGCTTCCTTATCTAAAACATGATGTTGTTTCACATAGGTGTCTAGATCCTTCACCCAAGCCCTAGTTGAACATTTAGGTGATCCATCAATGTAGATAGAAAGAATCTACCCACACCATGATGCTTGCTCCTTGTGCTTATTTATTCCTTGATATTGCAAAAAATTTGGAATTTGAAGTGATCTTTGAACTCCTTAGATTGAGCTTCATACTCTTGCAAATAATCACCAAGAGTCTCATTCTTTGGCACATCTCCTTTCTTCTTCTTCTTCTTCTTCATGAAAAAGTGGTTGATAGAGCATTATAAATCTAATGATGTGGGTGAATTCTCACACCCATTATATGAAGTAGTGGGGCTTCCTTCATGTGCAAACCTTTTCAAAAGATCTTCTTGTATTTCATTCTTCATTCCCCAGATTTCTTCTTTTAGTTCATACATAGCTTGAGAAAGAGTTTTAGAGAACTCTTCCCTTTGCAAACTTCCAATTAAAGGGATCTTACCCTTTTATTCTATGTCTTCAGTGTAACCACACTTCTTCATCAGTCTTTTCTTTCCATGAAAAGACATATTGGATCTTCAATAAGCACAGGCTGTGCCAAGATAGATGCTTTGATACCACTGTAATATCCCCAAAATGAGACTGCTAGCAAGGCATGCCTAAAAAATTCATTTTTAGGAATCTATACTATAGTAACCAAGATCAACCCTTGGATCCCTTAGATTTTATAATCTAAGACCCAAATCAAAAATGGGATCAGAAACAAATCTTTCTATGTGGGTTAAAGAGATCTCCCACACCTAGTACAGCTAGAAAATACCCAAGAATGGGACTGCAACAATGTATGAAAAATACAATAATGAAATAATGCAATTCACTTATAGCAAGGGTAGGAGGCCAATAAAATGTTCTTCAACAGTATTTACAGCAGCAAGATAATTGTATAATGAGGTCCATGAAATACATAGCAGGAAATACAAGACATAAACAGAAGAAATTCCCTCAAAAGAGGTGTCGCAACCACATGAATGGACTAAAACTGCCTTGAAAATGTTATCTTATTAGGCTGCAAACTAATGTGGATTACATGTCAGATCTAGAGAATATTTTTGCATAAAAAGTCAAATCCATAACATATCCATGCACTAGAAAGGCTCCTCTTTTAGATCCCCTTGGGGTTTTGAGAATTACACCAACGATAAGAAGTAGATCTGAGATCTAAGAAAGCAGGTCTGCAGAAATATTCCGAAATTATGAAGTATTCACAATATGTAGATCAGATCTGAAATATAAAATGTGTAGATCTCCTCCAGTGGACCTCGAAGTGAAGGGCATATCCCCAACACTCAGAAACCAGCTCTCCAAATAGTGCACCCAAACTCCCTGTAACAACTCCTACAAGAATAACGTAGGTCTAGAATAGAAACTGTGTTACAGGGTATAGATAATAGTTGGCCACATGCCAAGATCAAGAAACGAAGCTCAATCACTCCAATACACTTCCTCTAATAGAGCAGAGGTCTCCTCCAATGGAAAAGGGCACTAAAATATCTTAGATCTGAATAGATCTAATCTCCACTTGCTGCAGCTTGCAAAGACAACCAAACCCTCAATAGGATCTAAGTTGTAATTGAAAGGATAATCTTGGCCTTCAAGCCAGATAGTGGACTATGAAATACAAAATCTCCCAAGAGCTACTCAATGGGAAGAGGACGAACTCCTAGACAGGAAATTCCAATGCTAAACATCATTTGCAATCTAGGCTAAACAACCAAAGAAAGCTATATGGTCTAAACAGAAAATATATCAAAATATCATATCTTGAACAACCCCCTCATGTTGCCTTCCCCTTCGTTTTATAAGATGAGAGTGTTCAAAACCCTAAACCACCTTCAATGGACTCATCCCTTTCATACAAGAGATATTCAACTAGAATTATGTTGTGCCTTATTAATGAGCACTCCTTCAATACAGCACTATAGATTTGGTCAAGGTTGACCCAGTCAAGATGATTAGCCCCTTTCACACCTAAGGGTGCTTATTTACATAACCAAGATTCATCCTTTTTCATATTTGGCATTGATTTATTCTTTATTAGGATTTTGATTAACCTCCTTTGTACATTTATTCATCTAAATAGATTTTAAAAGAAAAATTAATATCCCTATTAGATGCATGCTAATTTACGAATATTACACTCGGTCGTTGCACGTTTGCACTCAGGTGCTGCACGTTTTCCCGAAAACTGTTGAAAATTTTACACATGTGTTGCATGTTTACCCTTGGTTGTTGCACGTTTTCCCGGGCGCTACACGTTCCTCCAGGACATTGCGCGTTTCCTCGGGTACGGTTTCAAAGAATTTCACGACATCCAGCAAGTGTCATTTCCTCACAAATTTCTTCAAATGGATTTATATCAATAAGTGGAACCTAGGACACCTTTCCTCTAAATATATTTGGTCTTCCATATGAAATTTGAAGTGCTTATTGCTATGAAACCCTAGTTTGTATTTCCTTCCCATTTTTATGCATCAAATCCATATTCATGTCCCTAAATACATATTAGTCATAAACACTGTCAAATCCTAGGGTTTTCATAGACCTATTTTTTCATTTATGTTCACTCCTTCCATTTTCCTAAGCTATTCATTTCATCTCTCACTCCCTTTATCTCATTCCATTTACCCTAGGGTTTCCAAACCCTTCAAGTCCACAATGTCTAAAGAGGAAGACAGAAGTGTCAGTGAGGAACAAACACCAAAGAAGAGTAAGAAAGGAGGGAAAATTATCAGATATGAACCAGTAACCACAAAAGAGCTCATGGCTTTTCCATTCACTTTATCATGTTTTAAACATGTTTCTTGTTGTGAAAAATTGTGAGAAAGTGTAGTAGATCTAGTATCACCCTATGTTAACAAGGTTATTCATCTCAGTTCTTCATGATAGGCAGGTCACTCTTGTTGGGGTTACTTTTACCATGTCTACTAATTCCATTGTAGCTACTACATGGATCCCTAATGTGGGAGAGAAATGGTTTAAACAAGGAAACCTTGATCAGAGCTACTATGAACCATATCTCAAACCTAGATACAAGGATGAAAAAAATACCATTTTCCCATTCTCTCATCTTCTTGACTGATATGTCCCTATGATGAAAATAATCATGAAATATTTCACTTGTGAGGGGAGGTTTTCTCAACTCTATTCATATAATATTTGGCTTCTTATGCATTTCACTAGAGTGAGAATGCTTCACAAACCCTAATTTCCTCTCCCACTAAGCTAGGGTTTGCTATGGAAACGCAAAAATTGAGTAGAGGAGAAATAAGGTAGGCCATATCAGTAAGTATGAGGTCATTTCAGCTCATAAAAGTCATGTCTCCATCATTTTTTGAGAATTCATTCCAAAAGTCAAGTCATTTGCCACTCATAGGGTTGGTTATTTCAAACTATGTTTCCGACCAAACAGAGATGAATTTGAAAAACCTGAGAGAGGTTTTTTTCCATAATAGGTCAAGGAAAGAAAAAATCATTCATTTTTTACACAGGTTTCATGGTTTTAGAGAAATTTAAAAAATACAGGTGCCACGGGATAGTTACTGCACTTCTGGAGTGACCTTGGGAAAATCAAGTTTTCTCATAGCTGGAGTGTCCAAATGACTTTCTTAATCAGTCAAATGATAACTAGAAAGAGTTATATCTATAATGAGATATCATGAGGTCACTTTGGAGTTGAGGAAGGCCTCCAAAATTAGCCTGCACCAGCAGTCTACATTTCTGCACCCTCATTCAGCACTTTTTCACCAGTCTTGGGAAAAACCACTTTTGACAAGTAAAATCAACTCCAATAAGAAAAAAAAGGCATATTTGGAAAGTATACTTGAATATATTTCCATCATGCTATCATGGTTCCAATTTTGACACCAGGAAGGCCTCCAAATATGGTCTTCAAAAAGGTGAAAATTTTGTGTTTTTTAGTATTTTTGCACTCAAAAAATTTTCCAAACGCGCAACGACCTGGACATTGCGCTCTTTTTTGGGGACTAAAAATGAAAATTTTCCACCACCATCATGTTCAAAATGATGAAGGCATCAACCCTAGCAAGTTTCAGAAATTTTGGAGGAGAACTAGTCCCTCAAAAATGCAAAAAACAACCAAATTTTCATGTTTCTGCCTCCTTTTTGACCTGGTCGTTGTGCATTTACCAGTCTTGGGAGATTGACCATTTGACAGGGAAAATAGACTCATAGAGAATTAAAATGAGATATATTGGAGCTGATTTGGACACCAGTAAGGCCTCCAAAATTTTCTCACAAAAGAGGCATTTTTTCTGCTTGGGTGCTGCGCGTTTGCTAGGAAAATGCATTTTTCACAATCTTCAGCAAATTTTGAAGTTTCACTCCAGTTTGAATTTTTACTTGGGAAAATGAAGAAATTACCGATGTAAATGGTCATGGTGAATTTAAATTTCATGTTTTTACTCTCATATAAGGTAGATACATTAGGTGAGTCCTCTACAGGTCAAATGACTTAGTTTCCTCTCTTTTAGAGGGAAATTGTCGGGTCTTCCTAGTCTTCAGTTTCTTGTTTGGAATTAGGTGAAACTGATTCCTATCTAATGGATTCGACTCCTTGAGGCTAGGGAGAGTTTTTTTGAGGTATGTAAGATGTATTTTCTCATTCATTGTAATTGGGGGATTCATTTGGAGTTTCGGCTTCTCAAGAGACACACTTTTGTATTAGTTTTGGCCTGGATATTAATCAAATTTGTGGCTATTTTTATGGGATCCATGTGGTATGATGTTTAGTTTCAGTTCCTTCTTTGTGCTCAAATGTTAGAAAATTTTGTTAATTTCATCCATCATTTCATTGCTATTAAGTGAATGTTTTCAAGTTAGATGAATAGAATCCATAATTTCTATGCTCCGTTTTAGGTAAATATTCACAATTTGTAATTTCTTAAGTTTAGAAGGAAACCATGATTTCACCATGCTCTTTCTAGCTCCTCACCTATCTTGATCATCCCACCATCGAAACCATAAAGTGCTAAACCACTCTACCTACCTTGCCCCATAGAACACCCTACAAATCTTGACCTAATTTCCTTGCCTTGACTGTTTGACTCCTCCTGATCCAGAAAAACCCTACACAGTCAAAAGAAAAACCCTGAGCTACTATAAATAGCCTAATATCTTCTTTCCTTAGTCATTTTGGTTGTGATATATATGGAGAGAGCCCTCTCCTTGCCTTGTAGGGCTAGCTACTTGGCTAAGCGTGGTTTGAGGTTACCTCAGAATTTCCCTTCTCAGCCTGAGGTTCAATCCAAGTGATAACACTCGACCTGCGCTTCCACATCTTCCCCACCCCTGACCCCTGGCAAGGGAACCTCCTCATCCCGAGGAAGACAGTGGTGAAGAAGTGTCAACTTGTACCCTGTACAGTTTTCCTCGGTCTATCATTAAGTCATATGTCTGGCAGTTATGTTCATCATGTCCCATAGATAAGAAGAATCGACACCATTGTTGCTTCAACTCTGGAACATAGGCACCAAAATGGGGACAGTGGTTGGCATCATGTATTCTAGCTATGTGGTAGTCACCACACCATAACGTGGGACTCCTTGGCCCTGCAACCTCTTTAGGGTGCAATGGGTTGGGACCCCCAACTTGCATGTAGTCTACAAGCAGAGGCAACTGATCCTTGGTATGGCCTAACACCCTGCATATGATGCACCATAAATCTGGGCTAGCTTCTTTTCCTCACTCTCTCCAAAAATTTTGGATTTCGAGGTGCATTAATTCTAGCTGTCCCTGGATCTGCTATACCTCAAACTGGGCATCATCTCTTGGTGCAGCTTCTAGCTTCATAGCAATCTCCAAGGCTTTCTCTTGTGTCTCAATCGCTTTTTGTCCCATACGTCCATGCAAGTGAGGTAATAGCATGGATATGAACCATTCCTTGTGTTTTTTGTCCTCATACTTAAATTCCACATCTTTGATAACCTTATTTATCCACTGATCATCCTCCCATACCAAGTCAGTAGGTCCTTGTCTAAAGTATTTCAAGTCAATCACCAGTTGAGCATAGGACTTAGGCTTCCAAAACTGTTGTTTTAAAGCATTCTTAATCTCTTGTATTGATGGATCTACATGTTTTCCTACGTACCCCATCAACCAATCTAGGGCCCTTCCTTCAAAGCCAAGGGATAACTGTGCCCTTTTTACAAAATTGTTAGCAACATTCTAGACATTCCATACTGATTCCACTACGAATCAAAATCGGTCCATGTCTTCGTCCCCTACACCCTCGAAGGTGGGCAGCTTCATGTGTGTGGCCATATCTTCTTCTGGTAGTGGATGAGGTGTAGGGGAGTTCTTTCCCTTATTCCAACTCAACAATGGTGTAGCCAGAGGACTATTTTTTTTGTGTGCAGCCGAATCTCTTAATGGGCTATAGACGAATCTATTCCCTTCTCAGCTGACTCAGTAACATTTACTGCTTCATGTTGAAATCTCACTCTGATCAGAGGTCATTCATTCAGTGTGGTTGTACAAAATTCCCTTTTTGCACAGTAATATTTTGATTAGTAGCGTCAATGTTCGCAAGAGCTTAACTTGGAATCCTTTGAAGAACCTCTGCTCCACCTTAGAGTAGGACACAAAATGATCGACTACAATCTCTGTTACAAATCCTCCTAGCACAATATCCACCCAATGATCCATAGTTCAGGTGATTTTGTTGTCAGCCTTCTCTAATTTTTTAATCAATTTCGGAGTCCACTGTGTAACCTGATCGTCTTTCCAACACTTCTATAATTCTACTAGCCTCGCTAGCCACTCTTGGAGCTCATGCAAAAAAGTTACAAATAAAATTTCATATACTTTGGTGAAAATATATTTGTTCTTTGACTTCTCAGTTGTTAGCTTCGCGCTGCGATTATCATTTACAAAAAGTTCCTGAATGTTTCTTTCAAACCAGACTTTGAGCTCCAATTTCTTAGGTCTCCAATGGCCTCGTGGCATTATCCGATCTCTCTCTCAAAATTCTCCCGGTCCCAGCAACAAAACCATTTTTTGGCTTGAGGGGTCCTAACCCAGGTTCAGATTTAAGTTTTTCGAATAGACCCCTATACTACTGGCCCTTTCAGTAATGACCTTCTTTCGCAGACCAAAGTCTCACCCGAAGCACTGTGGGTGGGTGTTGGAACTATGTTTCTGCACCCTAGGAGAGAGTAGGTAATTAGGACTCATCTTTTTGAGTTCTATCAAGTTCGCATAGAAACAAGCTTATTAGCAAGCCCTTAATAGTATAACAACATGTTAACATAAACAAAGCTACTTATTATTAAGCAGATCTTAGAAACACCTTCGCATCCACGTGCACATCAATAATTCACCACAAAGAAACACAATCGCAAATAATTCATATATCACAGATACAATCACAGTGCATTTCAATAATGCAGAGGTACTTCAGTAGTGAATACAACTAGTTCAAATAGCATAAAAGGTTATGCATTCATTAGCATCCAAAACCAAGTTACAAACCCAAGTCACAACCCACGTACACAGCCAGCGGGGTCTACACACAACAAGATAGAGGATCTCCACACACACATCTAGTAGGAGTCCTTACCCAAAACTACCCAAAATACATCTCAACATTTTGTACATAGCATCAGTCTTAATTTCTTCCTACCCTTACACTCTAAATATCCATCTATTTATATCATCATAGCCTGCGTTATGCTGTGGTCTGCAAATCGTGGTTTGTGGACTCTAGGTTTACCTTTTGACCCATTACAATACATTAGGGGTGTTGCTCCACCCCAAAGCCCCTATGCAAGACCAATTAATACAAAAATATATAAAAAATGTGACATTGGAACATATCAAAATGCAGCTAGGGGACCCTGTTGCAACAATCCCAAATGGACTGTTATGCTGAAACATTGCTTTCGGTAAATCCTCCCACACCTACAGTATAGTAGATGACTTGGAGCAATCCCCTGTTTCCATGTAAACAATGGAATTCATCCAGTCATGCTATTCAAAATGAAAATATCTTCTAACTACTATGGGCATTGTTGATCCTTTAGATTATCGTTTGATTTTCTTTGATGTTCACAAGTCAGAGCATCCCACCGTTCTTGCATATGTTGCCTTCCAAATACCTGTCAAGATCTATAATACCAACATCTCCCTTTGTATCATTGATGAGGGGGAATCTACCTACATGATGTCTGCTTCTGTTTCAAAATAGCTCAAATCACCCGAGTTAGACCCTTCCACTATCAACCTCCATGTGTGGGATGGCCACTCTTCTCAGCCCCTTGGTATGTTCCGCAATTTTCCTATTACTCTTGTGGGAAAGACTATTTGTGCTAGGATTGAAGTCATTCATGCCCCCTTAAACTTAAACATTCTATTGGGTTGTGGCTACACTTATGTGATGTCCGTTGTCCCATCTGCAGTTCACCGTAAGATGTGATTTCCTCACAACGGAAAGTTCATCACTATGGATCAATGGACATATTACGAACCAAAGTCTCAGACCTCTCGAGAGTCCATTATTTCTTCACTGGACAATAAACAAATAATCAAACCTCCGACCAAGGTCTCAACTAGAGTATATAAATATTCCTCTTTGCTTGGTTCATTCCCTAAACTCCCCCCTCTCATCTCTGAACCTAGCTCATCGAATGTTTTCATGATGCAATGGTCTCGGTCTGACCTCAAACGGTCTGGTTTGACTAGTCAGTAGTCTTACCCTTTGTAACCTGCTCCTAGTACTTCGAGTTAGCCTTCAGAACCTTCTCCTCAAGGCACTCCATCTGTAGCTAGTGTCTCTAATCATCTCTTTCCTCCTGAAATGCTTGCCCCTAGATTTAACCATCTAAGACTTGTCTCGCCTGGCCATTACCCTTTCAGTCAAATACAGTTTCTTGCTCCCCCTGCTAGAGTATTTTGGGTACCTATTATGGCTACCTTATCCTTCCCAGAATGACCCTGGGGATCCCAGTATGGTACATTGATCCCACAACCAATACCCCGCCTGGTTAGCAAAAAATTTATACTGCTTTGACCCCGGTCCAACTAGTCGCCATGACCCCTCCCTTTGCTTCTCTGCCTCAGCCACCTCAATAGGAACCTACTCCTATTGCAAAAGCCTTGGCACCTACGGGAAAACTTTCCCAAACAACACCTGCTCCTCCTAAGCCTCTAAAGCATACACCTATTTTTGCTTTGTGTGATGTTGTCGATCATCCCACCCATCATTGTCTTGAGTTGTCTTGTATCAAACCCATGGTCAACGTGTTGTTTCCTGAGTCTAATGTCCCAAAAATCCATGTTAGTGTATCGAATTTAGCCAAGAAACTCAATATTGTGCACACAAACCACCCATGTGCTTTGTTTGATATCCATGGCCACTATACCCACCTTTGTACCCACCTTGCAGACTATCACACCTATTTGGACGTAGTTCACCAGTACAAGGCCAACAACAAAGAGTCCCCCTCTCCCTTTCTAATGTTCCCAATTTTTATGGAACATTAATTTTTTCCATTTTCACATAGGAGATAAACAAAATGGGTAGGATACCCATTCATTTCATGAATAGGTAATAAAAATCCTCTTGGTATGAAGGAGGATCACTTAGAGAGCTCGGTTTCACACCTCCATGTGTGAAAGGGGACTTTTGCAAGAAGGCTAGGTCAATTTTGACCAAGTCAAACTACACAGTAGCATGAGGTGGAGAGCACATTGTGGGCCAATGTAGTGGGATAAGGAAGGAAGCTTCTAGAGGAAGGAAACCATAATGAGTGGGGTCCATTGAGAGGTATCTCACATTGTTTAAAAGGAGGGAAAGGTAGCCATTGCAAATCATCTTGAGTATTATTCATCTTTGGTCCTTTGGACTTGCTGCAACTTCTTGCTGCTTAGTAAGAATTGTGAGGAAACTCTTGTTTAGGATTTCCTCTCCTTATTGAGTAGCTCTTGAAAGATTTCACTCTATTCCCTATATTTAGACATTGAGGTCAAGCATCATCTCTCTTCCTCAGTGCAGTTTCAGCTGGAGATTGTGCATTGTTACTGGGTGTTGCTAGGGGGGTTTTCTACAACACCATCCTTGGATAGTTTTTCAGAGGAGGGAGCTTCCATCCCTTTGGGAGATCAGAAAAGGAGATTCATGAGCTTATTCCACCATCTTGGGCATCAGGACAACCACTTTCCATCATATGCAGTGTAGTCCCTCTCTTAGACAATGTTATTCTTGGAGAGCATTTGCTGTGAGGGATTAGCAGATAGTTGGAGGGTGAAATATTAGGTGAAGGGATCATAATTTCACTTCATATTTCCATTAGAGGAGGGTTATTCATTTGATGCATCTATTTCAGCCTTCTCCATATATTTCCATTTCTTGAGTTTCTGCTACCTAGCAGCTCTGACATTTCTGCAGGAGTGCCGTTTTGCTTATATTTCAGCCAATCCTTCTTAAGGATTGAAGTATTATATTTTCAGGGGTTGAGATCATGCTCCCCCACTTTATTTGAGCTTCATATTGTTATATCTATATATTATTGAAATTTTGCAGCAATTCTCCTTCAAGGATTGCACAGTCATATCTTGGGGCCTTATTCATGTAGCAGTGTTCTTCATATTCTCATGCACATTTCTTTTGAGGCTTGTAGTGCCTTGCTTGAGTTAATATTTCCTCATGGATTTGTATATCTTATGCTGCTATGATATGAGATGATGGCTATTTGATTCATCCGACATTTTGTGTGTTAATGTGTCACTGTTTTTTCCATTGGTGTATTTGTATGTTGTTGTGTCTCCACATTGGAATATCTTAAGATATTCCCAATAGTGTAGATTTTCTCTCATTTGGGATATTACAGTGGTATCGGAGCATCTTTCTTGGCTCATCCTGTGGCCTTCAAGCCCAAGAAAGAAGAAGAAGAAGAGGATGCAGAAGATGAGCTTGATCTCATCTATTTTCAGGACAAAGAAGAGTCTCCCCAAGGAGGAGAAGAAAAGAGAAGAAGAGGAAGGTCCATGCACTTCCTATTCTTGAAAATAAAGCAAGAATGAGAGATGCTTGGATCATCAGGTTCTAGATCAATACCTGGATGAGTATAAATCCCATTCTGTAGCATTCAGGGGAGCTACAATGCTCCCATAGTTCATTCAGCAGAAGGAGGAGAGAAGGCCCTATAGTAAAATAGAAATCAAAGGCAATAGGTTCATATTGTCTACATTTTATGGGAACACTTCAGCTAGAGCTTGGGTGAAAAAGCTAGAGGCATTTTTCTTGCTACATCCAGTGGCAGAGAAAAAAGCAGTGGAGGTTGCAACATTGCACATGGAGGAGGAAGCCTTTGTTTGGTGGTGAAAACCCTTGGTCCATTCAAGGGTGAGATATTTTGCAGAATTTTCTCAAAGGTTGATCCAAACCTTTGATGGAGAGAGGACAAAGGAGGAGAAAACCATTCCACCATGGGAGGAGAATTGCACCAACGTTGTTACAACTTTGGAAGAGCAGCCTTCTACATATATGGAAGAGGCAGCCATTGCATTTCGGGAGGCAACTATTGAAGCTACACAATAAGACCCCAAGATCCACCAAGGTATGAGTGAAGTTCCACTTTTCATTTCAGCAAATAATTTAAGGGAATGTGGAAACTTACATGTAGAGGTCCAATAATCTACACATAGTGCTATTTTAGAGCACCATGATTGCACTGCGCTGTGCAATGGGTTCCAAGAGGAGATGAAGCCTCATCCTCATACATTTTGGTTGAGTTGCATTCAGCCCTTGAGGTTGGAGTGTAAACTTTTGGAGGATGGAGTGAACCATGACACCCCCATGAAAAACAATGAATCAAATTTTAAACCAGAGGATGAAACAACTGCTACATCATTGGAGGTATCAGCAGCGCTGTTAAACATGGATGGAGAGGATATATTACCTCCATCACATTTGGGTCCCGATGGATCCAACATATTCATGGATGAGATATCTTCTCTAGAAGGTCTCCGAGGAGTTTTATTTCAACTTTCCATGAAATGCAAGGGGGGAGATATGGCTTGGGAGAATGGTAGCCCTCATGACAGGAGTACCAAAGGAGGAAGAAGGATAAGACATCCACAATGATATGAGTTGGTGTGGATGAGAAGAAAGAGGCTGATTTGCCACTTGCAAATCTATGATACCGGGCAGCAAGAGGCTTGGCTGCATTGGCTCCTCTTGAAGGTGTTTGACCATCACTTGGTGTACCTTTTTCGCGGGGGATGGGGATGAAGTAGAGGTGGCAGGATGTTTAGATCATTGAGAAGCTGAGATTAGGGATACATGGAGTTGATATGGTATATATATCAGTCATGATATCTTCATCACATGAGTTACATGATGTGAGCATGAGGAGGCAGCAAGCACTTGGGTTGCTTGAACTATCATGGAGAGAGCACAAGCAGATTTGCTCTCATATGATGTACGGTGTTGCCAAAGTATAGGAGGGAAATCTAATAGTGCAAAGGGATCACTCCTTGGATTGGAATGATAAATATGCATTTCCATCTTGGGAGAAGCTTCATTTTTATAGCAGCATCACCGAAGGTGTTCTTGACAGGGAACATGTCAAGAGATTGGCATGGACAGGAGCCTTTTTGCATGAGCTCACACCATTGTCACTTGGGAGAAGGATCACATACATGGATCCATATATAATTTTACTTCCAGCCTATGGTAAGAGCCTTGTATTTTCATTTTCTGATTTTCATACCCTTATCATTATGTTGCAGTGCATGGTTCCTCAAAGAGGCAGATTTTTCATGTTGCTCCACAAGAAAAATTGGGCCGAACCATATGATGGAGGCAGCCATATTTTACATGGCCTTGGGAAATTTTTTTTCCATTCTACACATGTTCATCTAATTCATATGATTAGCATAAACATTTTTCCTTGTACCTTTCTAAAGCAGCAGTTTGCAAAACTGCGTTATGCACTCTTGGGAGATTATTGGTACTTTCCAGCACCATATGAAACCATCAGTACTTCCTCTATTTCGATGATGAGAATGTTTTAATTTTCTTATATTTTCCATATCATTGGAAGCATGATCATAATATTAACACATGAATTTAGTGTGTCCTTCAGGGAAGATTATTCCCACAGTTTTTGCATGGCATGTTCTAATGGGAACATGAGGAGAGACATGGCCACCACAACCACTTATTTGCCTTCTTTGGAGGTGGGAAATGAGTTTGATGATGATTTCCATCCATTGTATGTATATGGGCATGTATTTTATTTTATATTTCTGATTCCCTCATCTACTTACTATTCAGTAGTAGTGGTGATATTTTCTGTACATCACTTGCCATGTTATTTTCTGTAGCTGCAGTGGATGAGGATGCATTGTAACCCTATGAGACATTGTTTGTACCTTGCTGCATATGGTATAACCTATAGAAAACATGTCATTAGGGAATTCTATGATAATCATTTCCTAATCATCATGGATGAAATGTCTTGGGCCAACCATATTATCATTGATGGAGGACAGATCCTTGGAGGATTGCTCTTCATTTTGCCACTTGAGGGAAATATTTTTACAGCCCATGATCATCACACACTCTACACTCATCACAAGTGGAGAGAGGGAAATAAATGGGCAAGCTATGAGACTTTCCATATTCAGATTTTCAGCCCACCTTCATTTTCGGAGCTCAAGGTGGAGGGAGATTTCTATGAGTTGCCATGTTGGGAGGCAACTTATGTTGTAAGGATGATTGATTGGGGATGGGAGATTCATATGGGGATGATGAGTCCCATTTTATATCAGATATCATGCCTCAAGGAGGCCCTTAGACAGCCCATTTTTTCCTCCATGAATATTTGTTTCTACATGACAGCTATTTAGGGATGTTCACCAAAAGCTGGGTTACATATGTTGGAGGGACAACTTGGACACTTGATTGATGATATGGCATCCTTTTCTTGGAGGAATTTATCATGTATGGATTATAGAGGGAAAGTAAGCGGGGAATAAATCAGTCTATCCTTGTACTTGCTTGAGGACAAGAAATCTTTGAGAGGGGAGGACTGTAATGTTCCCAATTTTTATGGAACATTAATTTTTGCCATTTTCACATAGGAGATAAATAAAATGGGTAGGAGACCCATTAATTTCATGAATAGGTAACAAAACTCCTCTTGGTATGAAGGAGAATCACTTATAGAGCTGGGTTTCACACCTCCATGTGTGAAAGGGGGCTTTTGCAAGAAGGCTAGGTCAAGTTTGACCAAGTCAAACTACGCAGTAGCATGAGGTGGAGAGCACATTGTGGGCCAGTGCAGTGGGATAAGGAGGTAAGCTTCTACAGGAAGGAAACCCTAATGAGTGGGGTCCATTGAGAGGGAGCTCACATTGTTTAAAATGAGGGCAAGGTAGCCATTGCAAATCATCTTGAGTATTATTCATCTTTGGTCCTTTGGACTTGCTGCAACTTCTTGCTGCTTAGCAAGACTTGCCGGGAAACTCCTGTTTAGGATTTCCTCTCCTTCTTCAGTAGCTCTTGAAGTATTTCACTCTATTCCCCATATTCAGACATTGAGGTCAAGAATCATCTCTCTTCATCAGTGCAGTTTCAGCTGGAGATTGTGCATTGTTGCTGGGTGTTGCTAGGGAGGTTTTCTACAACACCATCCTTGGCTAGTTTTTCAAAGGAGGGAGCTTCCATCCCTTTGGGAGATCAGAAAAGGAGGTTCATGAGATTATTCCACCATATTTGGGATCAGGCCAACTACTTTCCATCATATGCAGCACAGTCCCTCTCTTAGACAACGTTATTCTTGGAGAGCATTTGCTATGAGGGATTAGCAGATAGTCGGAGGGTGAAATCTTAGGTGAAGGGATCAACCTTTCACTTCAGATTTCCATTGGAGGAGGGTTCTTGATTTGATGCAGCTATTTCAGCCTTCTCCATCTATTTCTAGTTTTTGAGTTGCTTTTACCCAGCAACTCCGGCATTTCTGCAGGAGTGCCATTTTTCTTATATTTTAGCCAATCCTTCTTAAGGATTGATGTATTGTATTTTCAGGGGTTGAGATCATGCTCCCCCACTTTATTTGAGCTTCATATTGTTATATCTATATATTATTGACATTTTTCAGCAATTCTCCTTCAAGGATTGCACAGTCATAGCTTGGGGCTTTATTCATGTAGCAGTGTTCTTCATATTCTCATGCACATTTCTCTTGAGGCTTGTAGTGCCTTGCTTTAGAGACTATTTCCTCATGGATTTGTATATCTTATGCTGCTATGATATGAGATGACAGCTATTTGATTCTTCTGGCATTTTGTGTGTTAATGTGTCACTGTTGTTTCCATTGGTGTATTTGTATGTTGTTGTGTCTCCACATTGGAATATGTTAAGATATTCCCAATAGTGTATATTTTCCCTCATTTGGGATATTACAAAATTACTTGTGCATTATGCTTCAATAGAACTAGAGGACACATCCAATCCCATCGAAATTCCCCCTCCCAATATCTAGATGATGGAGCCTTCAGCCACTATCCTCTACATGTCATCATCTATGAGATCCACGATAGAATACCCCTCTAGGGCTTCCCATTTTTTTTCGCATGACCTCCCTTCAGATATCACCTTGGGATCAACATCAGTGGGTCCTTCATCTACTTATTCTTTTTTCACCCTCTATGGTGATGCACATGTGAACCTCTCTTCTCATGATGATGATTTAGGTAGCTTTGCCACGTCATATGGTCATCCTTCCACTAGTCACCCCATATTCTACTGTGATGACGACATCATGGAAGAATTTACCACCCCTTAATTTATCTATCCAGCCCATAATAAAACTGGCAACATCTGTGTCTCTGGTGACTTTTGCAACCTGAGCACAAACTACCCCAAAGGCAGTTCCCCCACACCATTCACTATTTAGTGTTTGGGGGTAGATATTTTACCTATATGATTCCCTCTAGCAGTGCTTGTTTGATTTATGCCTTGCGTTCAGGTTTCCAACATTGTTCATCATCCTCTCATATGTTTTCTTGTGGCACCTTTCAGATGGATCCCCCATCCACACCGTATATCAATTATCCCGATGGTGCAATTCACTACTCTTGGAATATAGCATTGGAAACCTGGGCCATCTTCACCCCCTTGCATTCGCTTGTCCTCTCTAACAAAATATGCATTGATGTTTCCACCAAGAACTAGGCTGAATATGATGTAGTGATAGTTTTAGTAGTGGATGCCCTTGACTGTCGCATCCTTCACCTTCATGTTCCTTTATATTCTTTGTTGCTTGTCATGAAATTGAATGGTGTTTATCATGTGCATAATTCTGTCCTTTTTAGAATATATTTATGAGTGAATCTCTTAATGTGTCAATTTGAAATCATTACATTCAATCATATACCTAGAGTCGAAAATCACTATGTATATAGCATTGCAAAAAATATTCTAGATTTCCATTTATCACACACATTTAACACAAGACAATAATCATAAAACATAAAATGATGCATATCCATAATACGTGTCATTCAAAATGTTTTAGAGTCCATTAACTCTGATACATATGACATGCCCATAGCATGTTACAAAAAACCAAAACTGGGGGCAACTCATGCCCCTATATCTAATCAATATCTAGATGGTCCTGGGCCAATGGATCGACTCCTGCAGCCCATAGATCATGAATCCCCTATCTAGCCATCGCCATGCATCACATGAATCCTCACCACTCTGAGGGTAGACCAATACATGGCTCTATGTACTGGTTTTCAAGGTGCTACCAGCCGCGTTCAGAAACACCAGTCAATAGCTTCTCACATCTATGACTAATATCCTCCAAGAGGGCCACAACATCCTCATTTTTCATTCCCCTCGATCCACTAGGTATTGCAGCTCTGATACTGCAAGTCATCCCATATACCCAGTCAGTTTCACTAGTGCTATATCTGCATAGAAAAAGTTAATGACTTAGTACCATATACAATATTATGAAACTTTAAAATGCACCATAAAAGATAAGCAACTTTTCACTAACCATTTGGCCCCATATGTTCGACCTGGTGGAAGTGGAAAGTTCGAGTACCCATGATAGTTCATCCCACTATAGGGATAGTCATGTATGTATAATGGAATATGATCCCAATGCGCAAAAAACTCGGGTTGGAACACACGTTCGACTACCCCACCTCCTCCTCTACACAGCAGTTTCCCCCAGTGGCGCATCCTGGGCTCTCACGGGCCCCCATCCTAGATTTTTATATGAGGATGAAGTGTTGAGATCTTCTCAAAGAAGAGCGAGAAAATCATTGTGCCATATGCAAAATCATGGTTCACTTGCCACTTGCATAGCGACAATTGTCATTTTAACGACGAAAGCATATTTTGGGCCCAACCATAGTAGGTCCCACTCAATACTCCCTCCACCAGCATCATCTGACCCCTGATGATGTGCTGGAGTGCCTTGTTTCCCAGGATCCACAACACCACTGCGGAAACATCATGAATCTCTAGACTCTCTAGATCTCTGATCTGTATCTGTGTCCCCTTCACATGGACACCAGTCGACAGTGGCGCTCTACAAACTCCATAATGTTCTTCTCTCACAGTAACACTAGCTGTGTGTTTCCCACCATCCCCAATTGTACGAGACCAGTCAAGAAATATATATCCTAGAATTTCAGCTCGATCTGGTGCCCCTAAACTATAAATATCTCATGATTCAAGTTCCAATAGCTGACTATCTGGGCCAACAAGGGCTCTCCTGCCCTCATCAATGGGTTATCCACAAATTTAGGACCCAAAACCTGTCCAATGGTGCATGGACTGCATGATCTTCTCATATCTCAGAACATAATGTATACATGTCTCTTTCTCTCTAGTTGATCCTCAACTCTGCCATACCTACACAAAATGATCATGTCTTTTAGCATACTGAAAGGAAATACTGAATCATAACCATAACACCCCAGCTCTCAGCCAAAATACATCACTGAAATCCATTTCTCTGATAGGTCTCACTTTTCAGGTCATTTCCTCAGATAGGTTGCAATTTTTTTCCCAATACCTACTACCTAAGTCGCAGAAAAGACCCCAAAAAATGTGACCCGGCCACAAGGAAGAGCAGGTGTCTGTTCCTGAGCTTTGGATGCCTAATATGAAACTTTAATCCACTGAAATCTTACCTGTAACTGATGGATCTAGATTCCAACAGTCGGTTTTTCCACTATGATTGTCGCAATATTTAGGTCATTTTCTCCTCTCTACGTTCATCATAGCTACACTTGCAAATGAATCAAATTGGAGGGAAATTTCCTTATTAAAATAAAACCTTATATTTTTCTTTCACCAATTGCGACCAAACTATAGCTCAATTTGAAAAACCATCAACACCATTGGAAAGCTTTCATTGAGTACTCAAATGGGTATCCTTTCATTTTTTTTGATTTTATACTTCACCAAAAATCTGTTTTTTCAAGAAGGGCGAGTTCTTCGCTTCTCAAAATCAAATTTCTTCACTTGTGACGCTTGTACTTGGGGCACTGATTTTCCTTTATACTTGTCGATGGTTGTGTCGATTTTCGTCGTGAGTAACACTATTTTAATCATATTTTATTGTCCCCACTAGGCTTATTCTATGTGGCATCATCATCGAGTTGCCCTTTTTTAGAGCATTCGAGTTGAGTCATCATCACATCCATGCAGTCTATTCTAAGTCCCTTTTGTCTCCCTCCATAGTCTTCCATCCTTCACTACTTTGTACCTCTCTCATGTCGCACATTTTGGCCCCCAGTCATATTGTCACCTATCACCTCTGAAGTCGAGTCAGTAGCTGCCAGGTCATTCATGGCATTTATGCTCTAACAAGGGAAGTTGTTAGCCTGCTACTCAGTACCCCCCATTCCACTATCATCACTGGTGCCAATATAACAGTCGCTCTACTATTATCCCTTGTGCCTTAGTTGAGGATTCCTTATTTCCTGACCTATGGAGGACCTCCTTCTCTTGACATTAGCTTATTCATTCCAGAAGACAAGTCTATAGGGAAATGTACCTTGGTTCCATATTCCACTCCTGTTCGGTACCTCGGATCAAGAAAAGGGGCCCTTTCTTTCCCTTTGACTTGATTGTTTCTCAGTTCCAGCTTCTTATAGCATGATCGAGATTCGTATACTTGATGGTTCAGTGATGCAACAGGTTCTATCAGTGATTCTTGGGGGTGTGCGAGAATTTTTAGACCTCATGAGGGGGTGGCCTTTCATGTAGTCCCCCATATACCGGGATGACCTCTTTACTACAGCCTTGGATGTAGCTCCATAGATTTGATGGTTGCAGCCTCAACCTCTTGTAGCGCCTTTTATTTTGAATGTATCATTCATATTTTTAGAGCCCTTTATTGTTTTACAGGGCCTCTTTGGTTGTACTTATATCTCATGTGCTCAGATATTATTATATAAGTCTTGGATGTTGTCCTAGGAACAATATGTATGTACTTTTTCATCTCGGTGAGCATAGGTATGCCTCCCTTGCCTCATTTAAGAATAGGTACTCACTCATAAAAGAGACTTGTCACACCTATAAGTCTCGCCTCCTCATGGTCTTTTCCTCTCTCTCTTCAGTCCGCCTTATATTTCTCTCTCTCTCTAACTCCCCTCTGGCGTCTAGTGATTGTGTTCCTACAACGTACCTCGATCATACGATTAGCTCCTAACGCTCGCACGTTGGGGGGAAATCTGTTACACCATTTTTTTGTCATCTAACCTGTTACTATTAGATGGACTAAATTACACCATTTAAGACCAATTTTACCATAGTAAATTTTCTTTCACTATGAGAAATAATTTAGTAACCCATAGTTTATTAAGTTATTTATGGTCTAAACAGGAAACCCCATGAGGAATAATTAAATAAATCCTTATTTTTTTTATTTTACTCTAGGGATAATTAACTAAACCACTATTTAATTAATATTCCTAGTCATATTTAACCCAAAAAATGAAAATTAATTAGATAAATCATTATTTATCTAATTATTTTCTAGGAATAATTATTTAAATCATTCTTTAACAATATTCCTTGTTAAATTTGACTAAATCATTTATAAATAATTGAATAAATAATTATTTATTTAATTATTATTTAACCACATTCTTAAAATAATAAATAAATAATTTATTTATTTATTATTTCTAAATAAAGGGATTTGACCAAATTCAAATTCCTTTTCCCTCCAACAAAAATAATAAAAAATTACATGAAAGTCGGATCTATATTTGGTTAATAATATTTTAATTATGCACCAATATCTAGACTAACTCGATATCTTGTTATAAATAGAAGGGTATTCTATTCATTCACTACCTTTTGTTACCTTGAGATCACCTTTTTATTTATACTTTTGGTCTGACTTTGATCCTCCATCATTGTCATATTTTTTCTAATTTTGCTTGTGAGCTCCCTTTGAGTTCCATTTTGTCTGGGTTTTCTGCACCATCAAGAGAGAGAGATCTTAGATCTAAAGCGCTGAGGACATACAAGAACCCATCCCATTAAGGGGGAAAAGTAACATATTTCTATGTTCCTTTTGAAGCCTCAAAAATCGCTGCTTCAAACATTGGGGGATAACCACCTAGTCGTGACCTTAAGACAACTCCTTTTCCGTTTGGTATGGTGGCTCCGACTGGATTTATAGGACCAATTTCCTAATAACTTAAATGGGTTGGTGATGGAATGATTCGATGAATGGAAAATGGGACTAAATGACTAAAATAAACTATCTAATCTAATCTATAACTGATAAATAATTCTAAAACTAACCCAAGTATCAAATATGAATACAAATTTAAAATTGTTTCAATCAAATATATAACCATGAAAATGTATTATAATTTAACTGAAATATGCGGTATCAAATAATGATAACTCTGTTTAAGAAATTAAACATATTTATAATAGAACATTTCATTCATCATTTTATACATCATTTGCATATACTATAAAAGATGAATATTTCTACACACTTAGAAATTATATGTATAAAGAAATATTATAAAACAAGTACATATAAATGATAGCAATTTTTAAAGAGAATATCTCACAACATAATAAAATTAATAGTGAATAGATAGAAATACAATATCCATCTTGATACAAAAATGCAATTCTTAAAGAAAATTTTCCATAAAAACCACCATATGTGATCCTTTATAAAAATATAAGAGTCAATGGAGTACATAAATGTGATCTCCAAGTCAAAATATTACAAAGTTAGGACCCCTTTCTAAAAGCATGAAAGGGGTTTAAATAGGTGCTTAATAAAACAAAATAACTAAAACTATTCCTACAATCTATCTAATTGGAAATCTAGAAACATAATTGCAATGTTGAAGTGAAACCGATTCATTGATTATCTCCTGCGTTTAATGTGCCTAGATGGCAGATTTTGAGCATATCTTTCACTTATGTTGGTTGACTTAGCCTTGAATGTAGCTTCCCCGTATATGTAGCATCAGAGAATTCAGGAATGATACACTGAATGGTATTTGAAAGGAACTTGATGGCCATTTGTTGACTGTGTGGCTTGATCAGATAATTCCACATAATATCCCATGAAATTCCTTGAAGTTTTCTAATCTATTGATTCTTATTGATTATCATTCCTTCCACCTGGAATCAGCTTCTTTTACTTTTGGTGATTTTCCTAGGGTACAATCTGAGATCAAATTAGTGGCATACAAGCTGTCATTAACCAATTGTTTTGTATTATTCATCAAACTTGTAGCTCTTGATATGGCTCTTTCTGATTTCATCAACTGTTGTTCCCATTCTGCAAATAAAATTTCCTTGTGTCTCTCCTCAATTCTGGGAAGACTAGATTTTCTTCCTTACTCTGTATCTTGCCATGAAAGGAATTCAGAAATTATATCATCAGCATCATCAATTTCTTGCGTGAGAGTTAATGTTTCATCTATCAAAGATGATGTTATTTCGCACAAGGGCTCAAATTGTGCCAACTTAAGACAAAATTCATTTAACTGTTGAGATAGCAGTTTGTTTATTTCAAGAGCTTCAATTTTGAATTGAGCTAACTTAGGATAATCCTTGAACTTGTCCAATGCTGATTGGAATATTTTCTCTCGTTCAATCTTTGCATTTTTCTCACTTTGCAGAAGATTTCGCAACTTTTCTACCTCTTGACTCAACTGTTGTTGTTTGTTCAAGGCTTATTCATAAATCTTCTTATTTTCAATGCTAAGATGCTCTTCTAGTTGTTTAGATCTGAGCTCATGATCTTGCAATTGTTTTTCTAGCTGAAAAATCTTTTGTTGGTTCTCTGTGGCCTGTTCTTCCAACATAGCTATCTGTAAGTCTTTTTATTTTATCAACTGGGAGACTTCAGAAGCTTTGTCTATAGTTGTAGCACTATAGGCACTTGCGTATTGAGATAATTTGGTGAGATCCTCCGATGGATTCACCTCAGCATTTTTATAAACAATATTCATAAATTCCACTTGTGATGTTGAAAGTGGATCCTAGTCAGTTCTTCCTTCCTCTATTTTCTAACAACAACTCTATGTTTGGGACTATATAATATGTCTAGAGGAGGAATTTCCTCTACTTTCAACATAATTTCACCTGTACAATGTTCAGGAATGACTTCCATATCCTGATCTTCCAGATCTTTAACTTGGGGATTATTTTTCAATCCTATTTGTTGGGAAAATTGATTATATTGGCTCAACAAATGGGAAGAAACAATAAGTTCAGCAGATTCTATTACTTTATCAGTAGTTGTCTCTCTTCCAGGTTGTAAATCTGGAATATTTTTCATATCTCCTTTTACTGCTTGTTCAGTAGCCTTACTGTTTGTGCCTTCTTTCTCAATATGCACATCAGTACCTGTGCTTTCCTTTTCTGTATGAGTTTTAGACTACTGATCAGTATGTACATAAATTTTAGCAGCTGATTCTTTCTTCTCAGTATCATCTTTGCTGCTAATGTCTTCTTTCTGCACAACAGGATTAGTTCCTGTTACTGCTTTGCTAGATGTATCCTCTTTTTCCTTCTGCTGTGACTCAGCCTCTTGCATAGGAACTCTTAATTGATCCAGATGAGCTTTGAGTAATCTCTGGCTTCTAAATAACATAAAATTATTCATCTCTTCAGTCTAGAATTTGGACTTGGCCAAATTATAAAATTGTGAAAAAATATCTACAGAAACAAAGAAATCATCAAACTCATCTGGTTCGTGTTCAAATCGAGCAATTGAAACTGAAGTGGTAAAATCAAAAGCCACCTTCTTTGAGTCATATTGTCTTCTTGGGACTGTTGAAAGCTTGAGATTGATTATTTTGATAACTTATTTCTCAACATGAACAAAATTATCAAGAGTATAATCTCCACAGTTAAAAGGAAAAGTAGGCCACATTAGCTTCTTGTTATTCTTCAAAGACCTGGAAATGCCTTCTACTATTAGCTGATATGAAATTTCCTCTACTAAAAATTTATCTGGAACACACAGAGGAAGAATGTGGGGTTCTACAATACTCCCAAAAACTCTGATATATGTGAATCTTTCTTCTCCGGACCAATCCCCAATCGAGCATAAATCAACTTTAGCCTTTTTAGAAAGTCGAGGAGGGAATCGGTTGAAAATGATTTGAAAAACAGGGATAAGGAAACCGTGACGGATTATATAAACATGGTTTTTGAAATGAACTTTCCATAGGAATTTGTGATATATATGAATAGGAGCAGGGTTTTTAGAGGTCCATTTCCATCCTAACATGGGAAATTCAGAATTGAAGCATAGGGTGTCTAGAATATAGGCACAAAAGTAAAAAGGAGTAGTATTTCCTGTGTTTTTTTTCTTCCTATACTCAAGAATCCTATTCGATATCTTATCAAAAAGAATGACAGCCCAGTCCATTATTTCAAAATTTATAGCGGAATGGATTAAAGGTACCATTTGTATAGAGAACCTAGCTGAATTGTCATTTCCGAATAATCTGCACATCATTTTTACGGCGTAAAAGTATGGAGATGAAAGGGATTCCACTAACTACATACCTGATGCCTCGTTTTTGTGCTTTTCGGGAGCCCTTCTCCGTTCTCTAATCGGCTCTGACTGAATCTGGTTGTTTTGAGTGAATTCTTGGATGAAGGCTTTATTGTAAATTTTTTGCGGGTCTGGAAGGTGATACATTGCTTTAATATCCTCTGCTTTAAATGAACCAAATGTTGTTCCAGCAACTGAAACAAACGTCCTGTTCTGGATAGTCACATTGTCAATTACCCACCGAATCAAATCATAGTATGGGAAAAAAAAATTCCGAGCTGCAATTCGTTGTAGGAATGAATTCGAAAGTGCTTGAAGAGAAGTTTTTGAATCATATTCTGAATCATTCTCGTCAGGAATTGTTTCCTTCACCACAGTGACCTTAGGCTTTTCCCTTTCAATAAGGTTATATACCTCTTCCCAAGATAGTTTTCCGAGACCTTGACATGATGTGTCTGTAACCAACTTAATTTTAGCTGGTTTCTCTTTAGGTACCATGGTGAAAACAGGGGCCTTTGCAGGGACAACAAATTTTTCTTTTCTGGATCTCTTCGACATTTCGGTATCCGGTAATGTTTCGCTCACTCTGCGAATGAAAGGGTTGGGTGTTCTTTGGTTCTGCAATGGAGGAAAAGCTTTCAGAAGTGATAGAAAGAGAATAATGAAGACAACTATATGAAAGATCTATTCATTTATTTCTATTTATTAATCTCCGTATTAAACTTAAATGCTCTCTTTAGAAGTCACACTCAATGCATTTGAAATAGAATCAATAATAATTATTTGTTTGATTTTTTATTAATAACAAATGTACAATCGGAGATCGGTAATTTTTTGAATTGAAAACATAAAACTTTCCCTTTGAATCATGCGATTGCGATGAATAAATAGCATATGCACAATGTAAAATATGAAGCTTAAGTATTAATCGCATCGGAAATGCTCAAAAGGGATAACAAATAAGATTTCATGATTTTCTCTGATTTTCGATTGGGATGATATATATTGCATCGGCTCTTTTTAAAAGAAATGAGTTACAAAAGATGTTAGCCAATTTTGCGATTGCGATTACAGTGGGGCCCATCGCATCGGAGATTATAATATCATGAGCGAATATCGCTTGTTTCTCCAAAATTTGATTGCGACTGATCGCATCGCATCGGAGTTGTGCCATTGATCAAATAAAGAGATTGCATTTGCGATTTGCGATGGCGGTTGGACCCATCACATCGGAGAATTATAAAATAAGTGCATTCTATATTGCTCTTCCGAAATACGATTGTGATCAACTGTATCGCATCGCAACAAATATGAAAGTTTAAAACCTTTGCGATTTGTGATTGCGATTGGTTCAATCGCATTGGAGTTTTTGAAAAATAAATATACAACTTATGATATCTTCGATTTTCGATTGCGATTACTGTAGATCGGACTTTTTTTTTAATTAAATACTTTTATGTGATAAAAATCTTTATATTTCATCGTATCAGAAATTCTTTCAATGTTGCATTTGTTTATAAACATTTGCTATGAAATATATGCTCTTTTGAAAATAAACCTTTATTTTTATTCAAAATGATCAAATTTCCTCTAAGTCTTTTATTCCTATCTAAATAGAAAAAAGTGGACCCATTTCTAAATGAAATTTATTCTAAAAATTTGAAATGGGGAGGGTTGTTTTACCGTACAACAATTGGCGATTCACTGGAAGAAACTGTTATCTCTGAAAAAATAAAATGAGCACTATATTTCTAGTAAGTAAAATTTTTTAAAGATAATGAAAACCACCTTAGGATAATTCAAATAAAATCTAACTATGAAAAAGAATAAAAATCATTTACAATTTCTTTCTAATTCCTTAAGAATAAAAACATTTTTGGGTTATATCAAGCTTTGATTTGTTGATAATAATGAAGTAAGTGGACCTTTTCAAGTTTAGCTTTTGTAATATACTCTATTTTCATAGGCATTGCCTCTGCTGCCTGCAAACATTCATAGTTTCGACAATGTTACCTTTTAACCATTAACCATTTCATTGTACCATCCAACTAAGATTATGACTCTTTAAAAATAAATTCATAAGACATATTATCTCATGTTTTTTTTTTCTTTTACTGATTTTTTAGTTTAAGAGCCATTGTTCTGGTTTGGTAGCCAGTTAGTAATAATGCCATTCACTAGTTGTAATTAAACTGAACAAGCTAGCTCGTGATGAGACCCCTTGTCTTACTTTTATAATACATTACCCTGTTTTGGTATTCAATGTTGGTAATGTAAGTTTTATTAATTCTTATGATCATGGTAAGGAGGCTCGTGATGAGACCTCTTATCTCTTAAATTTTTCCATATAATTTCTTAGAATTACATTCTAAAAAATCACAACCTAAATGGATGGGGTGAAATAGTTGTATCCTTAAGAATCAATGAATGACAATTTTAAGAGTTTTTTTGTTTGCTAAAGCTTGAAAAAGTCTTTAATTTTTAAAGATAACCTTTATGTGCTTGATAAAATTATAATGATTTACATTTTCCTCAAAGCTTCAAAAGATCATGCAAATGTTTTGAACAAATTTTCAAAGTTTAACATTTTATTTTAAACTATCCAAGACTGTAATCATTTCCCTAAAAATTCTTATTTACACAAAATAAATATTTATAATATTCTTCCTAAGACATTTTCTAATAGTAAAAATTCAATTAGAGACTATTAACAACCTTTATTTAGAAAACAAACAAAAATTGCAAAAAGGAATATGTACAAGTAAGAAGGGGTCACCTCCTTATGAAAAGAATTTCTTTAAGACAAGCCCATTTATAGGAAGAGATTCTCTCTTTCCTGTTAAATCTTGGAGTATGAATGTATATGAGTTTATCTTTATAGCAATCTGAAATGGTCCAAGCCACATTTTCTGAAATTTGGTATGCTTACCTTTTTCTTCATGTGCTTTATCCCATTTCAGAACAAGATTAACAATTAACAAATTTTTTGAGCCGATGGAACTTGAATCAAAAGAAGATTTTACAAGTTGTTGATGTTTTTCATGAATATATTTTTCTTTCTCTCTATCTTCTTCTAGTTTAAGGATTTGATCAAATCTCAACTGAATAGATGAGGAAGGATTTTCTTCAATAAATTTCACTAGGGCTAATGATGGGAGAGCTAGATTTGATGGTATCACAACTTATTTTCCATAAACTAAATTGAAAGGTGAAGTTCCTATAGAAGCTTTAAGAGTAATACGATCAGCCCATAGTGAAAAAATTAAAGACTTGTGCCAATTCTTTTGATTTTGATCAATGGTCCTTTTAATGATTTTGATGAGATTTTTGTTAGTAGATTTAGCTAAACCATTACCTTGTGGATAATAATTTGCTGAATATTTCAATTTAAAACCTTTTTTTATTGCAAATTCCATTATACTATTTCCATAAAAATAAGATTCATTGTAAAAGACAAGAGCATTAGGTACACCAAACCTGGTAATGAAGAATTGATCGATGAAATCAATAATTGCATCAGAATTGGCTACCTTTAAAGGAATTGATTCTACCCACTTTGTGAAGTAATTTGTTGCTGTAAGGATGTACTTGTGCTGTTTGGAAGAGTGAGCTACTATCTCACCAATGATGTCAAGCCCCCATTGCTCAAATGGTTGGTCAATGTTTACTGGTTGCAAAGGAAAAGTTGGCTTCCTTTGTCTTCCACTAGCAGTTTGACAAATTTTTCACTTCCTCACATAATCATGTGTATCTTTGAAAAGGGTAGGCCAATAATATCCAACATGGATGATTTTGTGATCTGTGGTATCACCTCCAAAATGACCTCTTGTTGGTCCATCATGTAATTCCTGCAATACCTTTTTTGCTTCAGTCTTTTAAGGACATCTTAATAGGATTGAATCATAATTTTTTCTGAATAAAAATTATCAATGATTTCATATTTAGTAGCCTTCAATCTAAAAGCACGTTTGTTCTTATAGCTGAGACTAGAAGAAGCATACCCATTTTTCAAGTAGAATATCAGATCATCATATTGAGATTCAGAATTTGTGACACTTATCTGACTTACTTGAACAACATTATCTGGATCTTGATTTTCTGGTATGTTATGAGCTCCTGCTAATAATATGCAAAAACCTTGACCTCTAACAATCTTGGCTGGTTTAATATCAATATCATATTCTTGCAAAGCTGTCACCCAAATAGCCCTTTTTTCTCCTACTTCTTTTTGAATTAATAATTGTCTCACTGCAAAGAATGGGACAATAATTTTTGTATGTGTTTTTAAGATAAAAGGTATAAAATGTTTTATTTCCTTAAACATAGCGAAGGCTTGTTTTTCTACATTGGAATAATTAAGCTCAGCCCCTTGCAGATTCGAGCTGAAGAAATAAATTGGTGCTTCTATTTGTTGATCATTAAGATGTGTTAAAACAACAACATAGGATTTTTCGGTTGCAAAAGTATACATAATAAAATCTTTAGAAAAATCAGGAGTATTCAATGCAAGTGCACTAATGATTGCCTGTTTGATTGCATCAAATGATTCTTTCTCTTTATACCCCCATTTGAATACTGAATCTTTCTTAATCATATTCTGCATAGGTAAAAAAATTTGAGAAAAATCAGGAAAGAATATTTTTACAAAATTAATCTGCCCTAAAAATGATTAGATCGATTTTTTATTATGAGGTAAAGAAATATCAGAAATTTCTTTCACTATGTCTGGGTCAATATATATACCATCTTTTGACACAAAAAACCCTAAGATTTTTCCTTCATCGAGAGCAAAGAAGGATTTCTTTGGGTTTAAATATATACCAAACCTTCTACATCTTTCAAATATTTGTTTTAGAACATGTAGATGATTGGCTCTCTTCTTTGAATACACTGTTATGTCATCAAGATAAATAACAACTGATCTATTAATCATACCCTTAAATGCTATGTCCATGGCTCTCTAGAAAGTAGCTCCTGCATTTATTAAACCAAAATGCATTTTTTGATAAGCATAGGTTCCCCATTTAGTTCTGAAAGTGTTTTTCAACCTATCATTTGAATGTACTAATATTTAATTATAGCTTGAAAATCCATCAAGGAAGGACATGAGTTTAGAACCAGCTACCTTTTGGAGTATTTGCTCCATGGTTGGCAATGGGAAATTATCCTTTTGACATGCCTTCTTTAAACTTCTGAAATCAATATAGATTCTAATATCACCATTCTTCTTCCTGACAGGTACCATGTTGAAAATCCAATTAGAATGCCTTATAGGAAAAATGATTTTGGCTTTCAAAAGTTTGTTGAGTTCTGTTTTGATTTGACTTTAAAGATTTGGATGAATATTTCTTAACTTTTGTTGAACAGGCTTAACATCAGATAGCATTGGAATCGTGTGTTGAATAACCGAAGTATCATAAGTTTTTAAGTCCTCATAATTCCAAGCAAAGACATTTTTATAACTATTCAGAAGTTTGATGAAAGGAGTTATTTCCTCTATAGTTAAATTGAGTACTAGATTAACGTTTTGAGGTTTAGAGTCAGAGCCAAGATTTACTAATTCAAATTTCAAAGTAGAACTTTGAAGTTTAGGATTAGTAACTTTCTTGAATCTGTCTTTAGTATCATATAGATCCTCTAGTTTAACAACAGATTTAGGAAAAGTATTTTCATTACTTTTTGAAATAATTTGCAGATCATGATCGTCTTCATCAATAATTTGTTCATCATAGGATTTCTCCGAAGTAAAGAAATTCAATATGTCTTCATCGTGGTAGAACACTCTCCAGTTCGTGATATTATCGGGAACAGATGGGCGAAAAATCAATTCTACTAAAAATCTATCAGGACTGAAATCTTCAGCAGGGAGGAGTTTGGATTCAACATTAGCTAACAAATCAGCTGATGTTTTTTGATTTCTAGGAATAGAAGAGATATTAAATGCTATAAATTGAGTGGTAAGTTCTTGCACTAGGGTTTGATAATGTTTGAGATGTCCCAAAAGAAAATGGATGGTATTCCTTACTTGTCTTATGAAAATTTCAGAATCACCATATACTTTCAAGTATTTTAAATTTAACCCTATAGCTTTATAAAGCCCTTGAATCAAGGCTTCATATTCTGCAGTATTTTTTGTGCACTCAAATTATAATCTAAATGATAGCATGGTTTTCTCTCCTTCCGGATCAATTAGGATGCATCCTGCTCCTGCTCCATCACTAGATTTTGATCCATCAAAATATAATGACCAAAATAAAGACTTATATATAGGTTTATCTATAGATGTATTAGAAACATTAGCAATTCTAGAAGAATCAAATTGCGAAAAATTTTCAATTTGCGAAACAAAAGTATTTATAGAAAACGGTGATTGTGGTGTAGTAAAATTCCCAAGGAATGACTCAGCAGAATAACCTCCAAGGATATTGTTGTTGAAAGCTACAGGTTCATTTGGTTGTTAAAATTCAGTTACAGTGTGCGTCATGTGTTTTTCTCGCTCGATTTTGATTTGATTTGGTTCCCCTTTATAGGGAAGCCACATATGTGAATAATCAGTTGTGATATAACCATCAAGCTTTGCAGACCAATCCCTGCTTAAGACTAATCCATAGAATTCAAGAATATCTGCAATAAGAATATCAATTCTTTGGACAATCCTAGGATCGGAAGCTAGTCTAATGGTAACTGAATTGATTTCTCCTACAACTTGAACTTTAGCGCGATCCAATTGTACAATGTGAACTACAGAATTTTTTGGTTCAATATTCAATTTTTCACAGACTGAAGTAGGCATTATATTAGAGGATACTCCAGAATCTCTCAAGAAATTATGCAAATTCTTGTTGCAGATTTCATAAGTCAACAGAAAAGGAGGTTTCTGAGAATTTGATCTTTCTCCAATAAGAACAGTATCTGTGGCATCTACTTTGTCTGGTGGCTTACCAGTCCCTTTAGCTGCTTTGGCAACTACAACACTTGGTAGAGGAGCAATAGGTGTAGCATTTAATTCTTTTAACAACAACTTCTGTTGATATTTAAGTTTGCTAAGTTCATGTAAGGAAATGTTTGCTCTGGTTTTCTTCATGTCTTCAACAATGTTATTATCCATAGGACCTGATACCACCAAAGTTTTAGATGTTGATGTAGAAGGATTAGAAGATGATGGTTGATTCTGAGTGGGTAAGGGAGAAGATTTCTTTGCAGGAGATTTGTCTTTGGTACTTGGAGTTGTAGTTTTCTTCTTAGGAACAGATTGAATAGGTTCCGATGTGGATTTGCTACTTGTACTTATAGGCATAGCTTCTTCTTCCATTTCACTGTCCGAGTTAGGGAGAATAAAATCCCACATTCCATGTAATTCATCTATTTCTTATTTTTCTTCTTCTTCATCTGATATTGGAGGAGTATCTTCTTCTTCTTCTTCTTCTTCTTCTGATTCTGCATTGGATATTGAATTGGGAGCTTTAGATTCAGCTTGATTTCTCTTGAAATTTCTGAATGGTATCTTTGTAGAAGTCTCTGCTACTTGCTTTTTAAGCTCAACCATCTCATTAGACATGGTTTTGAGAAATTTCTGTAAGCCTTCCTTTCATATGGATCTCTTGGTGTCTTCTTCTTTGAATCATCCTTAAAGCTGACTTTCTTGGATTTTCTTTCTTGAATGGCATTTTTCTTATCCAAAGAAATAATCCTTTTTTCCACTGCAATTGCTTCTTTCATGTTCTCAACAAAAGTTGGTTTAGCTTATCTATCAACAATAATTGCTATGTTTGAAGGCAAAGCATTTATATACCATTCACTTCTGACCTATTCACTAGGCTTTGAATCTGTAGGGATTTTATTCAAAAGTTTGTTGTATTGAGAGCTAAAATCTTTAATGGGTTCCTTGGCTTCTGTCCTCAGGTTGGAAAGATCATTGATTAGGGTAGCTATGGATCTGTCATCTCCAAATTTGGTCAAGAAATGATCTGAGAAGATATCCCAACTTGTAATAGATCCTGAAGGTAATGAAAAATACTAGGATCCTGCTGCACCTTGAAAGTATAAGGGAATAATCTAACTACAACATCTTCATGTTCAACTCCATTCAAATTTACAACAAGCATAAAATTATTGATATGTTCTTCAGCTGGTATGTTCAGGTCTAGACTGAATTTTGGTAGCAATTTTTCAGCATGATCGGGTAAATCATGTAAAGGTGCAGGCATATTAACAACTTCAGGTCTAGCCCATGGTCTTGGTGCTGATTGTGCCATTGTTGAGATAACAATGGGAGGATTTGAAGAAACAACTGGTGTTTGAGTAGTAACAGTTGAAGGACTAGAAGAGACAGTTGGTGTTTGGATAGATGTTGTTTGAGCAGATGATGATGATGAGACAACTGCACTTTTTTGTGTTGGGGATTGGGAAATAGATGATTGAATTTGTGATGAATAACTAATATCACTCTGTTTCCGATGGGGTTCTTCTTGTTTTAACTCTACTACGTATAGGAAATTCCTTTGGAGGAATACCAATTTTTTCACTCTGTGACCTAGTGAGAGGTTTGGAAGAAATAAATTGTCTAGTGAGAGGTAACACTACCTTCAGATATTTTAGACTCTTCTAATGATAACGAGAATCCTTGGAATTTATGAACTAAATATTCTACTTCAAGAGACTCAGTAGGTTGATTATTTGATTGAATTGAGACTTTGGTAGTGGGTGTTTGAATACTCTTATCAATTTCTTCTCTGGTGATTTCATATGTGGAAGAAATTGAAGAAGGTGATGAGGGTGAGTTGCTCTTAGAATGGCCTGTGGATTTGGATTTATCTTCCATTCATAGCTTAGCCCTCCTTCTAGTGCCAAAAATGTTGATGCCTGGAAAATCATTGCTTCAAACATTGGGGGATAACCACCCGATCAAGACCTTAAGACAACTCCTTTTCTGTTTGGTATGGTGGCTTCGATTGGATTTATAGGACCAGTTTCCTAATAACTTAAATGGGTTGGTGATGGAATGATTGGATGAATGGAAAATGAGACTAAATTACTGAAATAAACCATCTAATCTAATCTATAACTGATAAATAATTCTAAAACTAACCTGGGTATTAAATATGAATACAACTTTAAAATTGTTTCAATCAAATCTATAACCATGAAAATGTATTATAATTTAATTGAAATATGCAGTATCAAATAATGATAACTCTTTTTAGGAAATTAAACAGATTTATAATATCAGATTGCATTCATCATTTTATATATAATTTTCATATACTATAAAATATGAATATTTCTACACACTCAGAAATGATATGTATAAAGAAATATTATAAAACAAGTATATATAAATGATAGCAATTTTTAAAGAGAATATCTCACAACATAAGAAAATTAATAGTGAATAGATAGAAATACCATATCCATCTTGATACTTTTCCGATGCAATTCGATATCCAAATCCAACAACTTCAATGCAAAATAGATTCCAAGATACATAAATGCAATTCTTAAAGACAATTTTCCATAAAAACCACCAGATGTGATCCTTTATAAAAATATAAGAGTCAATGGAGTACATAAATGTGATCTCCAAGTAAAAATATTACAAATTTAGGACCCCTTTCTAAATGCATGAAAGGGGTTTAAATAGGTACTTAATAAAACAAAATAACTAAAACTATTCCTACAATCTATCTAATCAAAAATCTAGACATAGAATTGCAATCTTGAAGTGAAACCAATTCATTGATTTTCTCCTGCGTTTAATGTGTGCAGATGCCAGATTTTAAGCATATCTTTCACTTTTGTTCGATGACTTAGCCTTGAATGTAGCTGCCCAGTATACATAGCATCAGGGAATTCAGGAATGATACACTGAATGACATTTGAAATGAATTTGATGGCCATTTTTTGATTGTGTGGCTTGATCAGATAAGTCCACATAATATCCCATGAAATTCCTTGAAGTTTTCTAATCTGTTGATTCTTATTGATTATCTCTTCCTTCCACCTGGAATCAACTTCTTTTACTTTTGCTAATTTGTCTGGGGTACAATATAAGATCAAATTAGTCGCATACAAGCTGTCATTAACCAATTTTGTTGTATTATTCATCCAACTTTTAGCTCTTGATATGGCTCTTTATGATTTCATCTACTATTGTTCCCACTGCGCAAATACAATTTCCTTGTGTCTCTCCTCAATTCTGGGAAGACTAGTTTCTCTTCCTTGCTCTGTATCTTGCCATGAAAGGAATTCAGAAATTTTATCATCAGCATCATCAATTTCTTGCCTGAGAGTGACTGCTTCATCTATCAAAGATGATGTTATTTCGCACAAGGGCTCAACTTGTGCCAAATTTAGACAAAATTCATTTAACTGCTGAGAAAGTAGTTTGTTTATTTCAAGAGCTTAATTTTTGAATTGAGCTAACTTAGGATAATCCTTGAACTTGTCTAATGCTGATTGGAATATTTTCTCTTATTCAATCTTTGCATTTTTCTCACTTTGCAGAAAATTTTGTAACTTTTCTACCTCTTGACTCAACTGATGTTGTTTGTTCAAGGCTTGTTCATCAATATTCTTCTTTTCAATGCTAAGCTACTTTTCTAGCTGTTTAGATCTGAGCTCCTGATCTTGCAATTGTTTTTCTAGTTGAACAATCTTTTGTTGGTTCTCTGTGGCCTGTTCTTCCAACATAGCTATCTGTAATTATTTTGTTTCATCAACTAGGAGACTTCAGAAGCTTTGTCTATAGATGCAGCACTATAGGCACCTGTGTATTGAGATAATTTGGTGAGATCCTCCGATGGATTCACCTCAGCATTTTTATAAACAATATTCATAAATTCCACTTGTGATGTTGAAAGTGGATCTTCGTCTATTCTTCTCCTCTTCCTCTGTTTTCTAACAACAACTCTATGTTTGGGATTGTAGAATATGTCTAGAGGAGGAATTTCCTCTACTTTCAACATAATTTCACCTGTAGGATGTTCGAGAATGACTTCCATACCCTGATTTTCCAGATATTTAACTTGGGGATTATTTTACAATCCTATTTGTTGGGAAAATTTATTATATTGGCTCAGCAAATGGGAAGAAACAATAATTTCAACAGATTCTACTACTTTATCAGTAGTTTTCTCTCTCCCAAGTTGTAAATCTGGATTATTGTTCATATCTCCTTTTACTGCTTGTTCAGTAGCCTTACTGTTTGTGCCTTCTTTCTCAATATGCACATCACTACTTGTGCTTTCCTTTTCTGTATGAGTTTTAGACTGCTGATCAGTATGTACATCAAGTTTAGCAGTTGTTTATTTCTTCTCAGTATTAGATTTGCTGCTAATGTCTGCTTTCTGCACAACAGGATTAGTTCCTATTACTGCTTTGCCAGATGTATCCTCTTTTTCCTTCTGCTATGACTCAGCCTCTTGCATAGGAACTCTTAATTGATCCAGAGGAGCTTTGAGTAATCTCTAGCTTCTAAATAACATAAAATTTTGCATCTCTTCTGTCTAGAATTTGGACTTGGCCAAATTATAAACTTGTGAAAAAATATCTACAGAAACAAACAAATCATCGAACTCATCTGGTTTGTGTTCAAATTGAGCAATTGAAACTGAAGTGGTAAAATCAAAAGCCACCTTCTTTGGGTCATATTGTCTTCCCGGGACTGTTGAAAGCTTGAGATTGATTATTTTTCTAACTTCTTTCTTAGCATGAATAAAATTATTGAGAGTGTAATCTCCACAATTAAAAGGAAAAGTAGGCCACATTAGCTTCTTGTTATTCTTCAAAGACCTGGGCATGCCTTCTACTATTAGCTGATATGAAATTTCCTGTGCTAATATTTTATCTGGAACATACAGAGGAAGAATGTGGAGTTCTACAATACTCCCAAAAACTCTGATATATGTGAATTTTTCTTCTCCGAACCAATCACCAATCAAGGATAAATCAACTTTAGCCTTTTCAGAAAGTCTACGAGGGAATCGGTTGAAAATGGTTTGAAAAATAGGGATAAGGAAACCGTGACAGATTCTATAAACATGGTTTTTGAAATGAACTTTCCACAGGAATTTGTGATATATATGAATAGGAGAAGGGTTTTTAGGGGTCCACTTCCATCCTAACATGGGAAATTCATAATTGAAGCATAGGGTGTCTAGAATATAGGCACAAAAGTAAAAAGGAGTAGTATTTCCTGTGTTTTTGTCCTTCCTATATTCAAGAATCCTATTGGCTATCTTATAAGAAAGAATGACATCCCAGTCCATTATTTTGGAATTTACAGCAAAATTGATTAAAGGTACCAATTGTATAGGGAAGCTAGCTGAATTGTCATTTCCGAATAATCTGCACATCATTGATACGACATAACAGTATGGAGGCAAAATGGATTCCACTTAGTACATACCTGATGCCTCGTTTTTGTGCTTTTTGGGAGCCCTTCTCCATTCTCTATTCAGCTCTGACTGATTCTGGTTGTTTTGAGCGAATTATTGGATGAAGGCTTTATTGTAAATTTTTGGCGGGTCCGGAAGGTGATACATTTCTTTAATATCCTCTGCTTTAAATGAACCAAATGTTGTTCCAGTAGCTAAAAAAAACATCTTGTTTTGGATGGTCACATTGTCAATTACCCACCGAATCACATCATAGTATGGGAAAATGTTTGCTCGAGCTGCAATTTGATGCAAGAATGAATTCACAAGTGCTTGAAGAGAAGTTTCTGAATCAGATTCTAAATCATTCTTGTCAGGAACTGTTGCCTTCCCCATAGTGACCTTAGGCTTTTCCCTTTCAATAAGGTTATATACCTCTTCCCAAGATAGTTTTCCAAGACCTTGACACGATGTGTTTGTAACCAGCTTAATTTTAGTTTGTTTCTTTTTAGGTACCATGGTGAAAACAGGGGCTTTTGCAACGACAGTATCTTTTTCTTTTCTGGATCTCTTCGACATTTCGGTATCCGGTAACGTTTCCCTCACTCTGTGAATGAAAGGGTTCGTTGTTCTTTGGTTCTGCAATGGAGGAATAACTTTCAGAACTGATAGAAAGAGAATAATCAAGACAGCTATATGAAAGATCTATTCATTGATTTATATTTATTAATCTCCGTATTAAACTTAAATTATCTCTTTAGAAGTCACACTCAATGCATTTGAAATAGAATCAATAATCATTATTTGTTTTATTTTCTATTAATAACAAACGTACAATCGGAGATCGGTGTTTTTTGAATTGAAAACATAAAAATTTCCCTTTGAATCATGTGATTGCGATGAATAAATAGCATATGCGCAATGTAAAATATGAAGCTTAATTATTAATCACATCAGAAATGTTCAAAAGGGATAACAAATAATATTTTGTGATTTTCTCCGATTTTCGACTATGACGATATATATCGCGTCGGCTCTTTTCAAAAGAAATGAGTTACAAACGATGTTACCCGATTTTGCGATTGTGATTATGGTGGGGCCCATCGCATCGGAGATTATAATATCATGAGTGAATACCACTTGTTTCTCCAAAATGCGATTGCGATTGATCGCATCGTATCGGAGTTGCGCCATTGATCAAATAAAGAGACTGCATTTGAAATTTGTGATTTGCAATTTGCGATGGCGGTGGGACCCATCACATTGGAGATTTATAAAACAAGAACTTCTATACTGATCTTCCAAAATGCGATTGTGATCAATCGCATCCCATCAAAAAAAATATGAAAGTTTAAAACCTTTGCGATTTGTGATTGCAATTGGTTCAATCGCATCGGAGTTTTTGAAAAATAAATATACAACTTATGATATCTCCAATTTGCGATTGCGATTAGTGTACATCAGACTTTTTTTTTAATTAAATACTTTTATGTGATAAAAGTCTTTATATTTCATCGAATCAGAAATTCTTTCAATGTTGCATTTGTTTATAAACACTTGCTATGCAATATATGCTCTTTTAAAAATGAACCTTTATTTTTATTCAAAATGATCAGATTTCCTCTAAGTCTTTTATTCCTATCTAAATAGAAAAAAGGGGACCTATTTCTAAATGAAATTTATTTTAAAAATTTGAAATGGCGAGGGTTGTTGTACCGTACAACAATTGGCAATTCACTGGAAGAAACAGTTATGTCTAAAAAAATAAAATGAACACTTTATTTCTAGTAAGTAAAAATAAAATGAACACTTTATTTCTAGTAAGTAGCCAGTTAGTAACAATTCCATTCACTAGTTGTAATTAAACTAAACAAGTTGGCTCGTGATGAGACCCCTTGTCTTACTTTTATAAGCCATTACCCTTTTTTGGTATTTAGTGTTGGTAATGTCAGTTTTATTACTTCTTCTAATCATGGTAAGGAGGCTCGTGACAATTTTAAGAGTTTTTTTGTTTGCTAAAGCTTGAAAAAGTCTTTAATTTTTAAAGATAACCTTTTTGTGCTTAATAAACTTATAATGATTTACATTTTCCTCAAAGTTTCAAAAGATCATGCAAATATTCTGAACAAATTTTCAAAGTTTAACATTTTATTTTAAACTATCCAAAACTGTAATCATTTCCATAAAAATTCTTATTTACACAAAATAAATATTTATAATATTCTTCCTAATAAATTTTCTAATAGTAAAAATTCAATTAAAGACAATTAACAAACTTTATTTACAAAACAAACAAAAATTGCAAAAAGGAATGTGTACAAGTAAGAAGGGGTAACCTCCTTATGAAAATAATTTCTTTAAGACAAGCCCATTTACAGGAAGAGATTCTCTCTTTCCTGTTAAATCTTGGAGTATGAATGTATATGAGCCTATCATTTTAGCAATCTGAAATGGTTCAAGCCACATTTTTTGAAATTTGTTATGCTTACCTTTTTCTTCGTGTGCTTTATCCCATTTCAGAACAAGATCACCAATTGACAAATTTTTTGAGCTAGTGGAACTTGAATCAAAAGAATATTTTACAAGTTGTTGATGTTTTTCATGAATATTTTTTGCTTTCTCTCTATCTTCTTCTAATTTAAGGATTTGATCAAATCTCAACTGAATAGATGAGGAAGGATTTTCTTCAATAAATTGCACTAGGGCTAATGATGGGAGAGCTAGATTTGATGGTATCACAGCTTCTTTTCCATAAAATAGATTGAAAGGTGAAGTTTCTATAGAAGCTTTAAGATTAATATGATCAGCCCATAGTGCAAAAATTAAAGACTTGTGCCAATTCTTTTTATTTTGATCAATGGTCCTTTTAATGATTTTGATGAGATTTTTGTTAGTAGATTCGGCTAAACAATTACCTTGTGGATAATATTTCGCTGAATATTTCAATTTAAAACCTCTTCTGATTGAAAATTCCATTATACTATTTCCAGAAAAATAAGATGCATTGTCGAAGACAAGAGCGTTAGGTACACCAAACCTGGTAATGATGAATTGGTCGATGAAATCAATAATTGCATCATAATTGGCTACCTTTAGAGGAATTGCTTCTACCCAATTTTTGATGTAATCTGTTGCTATAAGGATGTATTTGTGCTTTTTGGAAGAGTGAGGTACTATCTCACTAATGATTTCAAGCCCCCATTGCTCAATTGTTTACTGGTTGCAAAGGAAAAGTTGGCTTCCTTTGTCTTCCACTAGCAATTTGACAAATTTTGCACTTCCTCACATAATCATGTGTATCTTTGAAAAGGGTAGGCCAATAATATCCATCATGGATGATTTTGTGAGCTGTGGTATCACTTCCAAAATGACCTCCTGCTGGTCCATCATGTAATTCATGCAATACCTTTTTTTCTTCAGTCTTTTCAAGACATATTAATAGGATTGAATCATATTTTTTTCTGAATAACACATTATCAATGATTTCATATTTAGTAGCCTTCAATCATAAAACACGTTTGTTCTTATATCTGAGATTAGAAGGAGCATACCCATTTTTCAAGTATAATATGAGATCAGCATATTGAGATTCAGAATCTGTAACACTTATCTGACTTACTTGAACAATAATATCTGGATATTGATTTTCTAGTATGTTATGAGCTCCTGCTAATAATCTGCAAAAACCTTGACCTCTAACAATATTGGCTAGTTTAATATCAATATGATATTCTTGCAAAGTTGTCCCCCAATTAGCCCTTTTTTCTCCTACTTCGTTTTGAATTAATAATTGTCTCACTGCAAAGAATGGGACAATAATTTTTGTATGTGTTTTTAAGAGAAAAGCTCTAAAATGTTTGATTTCCTTAAACAAAGCGAAGGCTTGTTTTTCTACATCAGAATAATTAAGCTCAGCCCCTTGCAGATTCGAGTTGAAGAAATAAATTGGTGCTTCTATTTGTTGATCATTGAGCTGTGTCAAAACAGCAGCATAGGATGTTACGGTGGCCAAAGTATACAGAATAAAATATTTAGAAAAATTACGAGTATTCAATGCAGGTGCACTAATGATTTCCTATTTGATTGCATCAAGGGATTATTTCTCTTTATACCCCCATTTGAATACTAAATCTTTCTTAATCATATTATGCATAGGTAAAACAATTTGAGAAAAATTGGGAATGAATTTTTTTACAAAATTAATCTGCCCTAAAAATGATTGCATGGATTTTTTGTTATGAGGTAAAGAAATATCAAAAATTTCTTTCACTCTATCCGGGTCAATATATATACCATATTTTGACACAACAAACCCTAATAATTTTTCTTCATCGAGAGTAAAGAATGATTTCTTTGGCTTTAAAGAAATACCAAACCTTCTACATCTTTCAAATATTTGTTTCAGATCATGTAGATGATTGGCTTTCTTCTTTGAATATATTGTTATGTCATCAAGATAAATAACAACTGATCTATTAATCAAACCCTTAAATGCTATGTCCATGGCTCTCTGGAAAGTAGCTCCTACATTTATTAAACCAAAAGGCATTTTCTGATAAGCATAGGTTCCCCATTTAGTTCTGAAAGTGGTTTTCAACCTATCATCTCGATGTACTAATTTTTTATTAGAGCCTGAAAATCCATCAAGGAAGGACATGAGTTCAGAACCAGCTACCTTTTGAAGTATTTGCTCCATGGTTGGCAATGGAAAATTATCCTTTTGACATGCCTTGTTTAAATTTATGAAATCAATACAGATTCTAATATCACCATTCTTCTTCTTGATAGGTACCATGTTGGAAACCCAATTAGAATGCCTTACAAGAAAAATGATTTTGGCTTTCAAAATTTTGTTGAGTTCTGTTTTGATTTGACTTTCAATATTTGGATGAATCTTTCTTAACTTCTGTTGAACAGGCTTAACATCAGACAACATTGGAATTGTGTGTTGAATAACCGAAGTATCATAAGTTTTTAAGTCCTCATAATTCCAAGAAAAGACATTTTTATACCTATTTAGAAGTTTGATGAAAGCATTTCTTTCCTCTAGAGTTAAATTGAGTCCTAGATTAACGTTTTGAGGTTTAGAGTCAGAGCCAAGATTTACTAATTCAAATTTAAAAGTAGAACTTTGAAGTTTAGAATTACTAACTTTCTTGAATCTTTCTTTAATATCATATAGATCCTCCAATTTAAAAACATATTTAGGAACAGTATTTTCATTACTTTTTGAAATAATTTGCAGATCATGATTGTCTTCATCAATAATTTCTTCATCATAGGATTTATCTGAAATCAAGAAATTCAATATGTCTTCATCATGGTAGAATACTCTCCAGTTCGTGATATTATCGGGAATAGATGGGCAAAAAATCAATTCTACTAAAAATCTATCAGGATTGAAATCTTCAACAGGGAGGAGTTTGGATGCAACATTAGCTAACAAATCAGCTGATGTGTTTTGATTTCTAGGAATAGAAGAGATATTAAATGCTATAAATTGAGTGGTAAGGTCTTGCACTAGGGTTTGATAATGTTTGAGATGTCTCTAAAGACAATGGATGGTATTTCTTACTTGTCTTATGACAATTTCGGAATAACCATATACTTTCAAGTATTTTGAATTTAACACTATAGCTTTATAAAGCCCTTGAATCAAGGCTTCATATTCTGCAGTATTGTTTGTGCACTCAAATTCTAATCTACATGATAGCATGGTTTTCTCTCCTTCTGGATCAATTAGGATCATCCTGCTCCTACTCCATCACTAGATTTTGATCCATCAAAATATAATGACCAAAATAAAGACTTATATACAAGTTTATCTACAGATGTATTAGAAACATTAACAATTCTAGAACAATCATATTGCGAAATTTTTTTAATTTGTGAAAGAAAAGTATTTACAGAAAAGGGTGATTGTGGTGCAGTAAAATTCCCAAGGAATGACTCAGCAGAATAACCTCCAAGGATATTGTTGTTGAAATATACAGGTTCATTTGGTTGTTCAAATTTAGTTATAGTGTGTGTCATGTGTTTTTCTCGCTCGATTTTGATTTGATTTGGTTTCCCTTTATAGGGAAGACACATATGTGAATAATCAGTTGCGATATAACCATTAAGCTTTGCAGACCAATCCCTGCTTAAGACTAATCCATAGAATTCAGGAATATCTGCAATTAGAATATCAATTCTTTGGACAATCCTAGGATTGGAAGCTAGTCTAATGGTAACTGAATTGATTTCTCTACAACTTGAACTTTAGAGCGATCTAATTGTACAATGCGAACTGCAGAATTTTGTGGCTCAATATTCAATTTTGCACAGACTAAAGTAGGCATTATACTAGAGGATGCTCCAGAATCTATCAAACAATTATAAAACTTCTTGTTGTAGATTTCATAAGGCAACAGAAAAGGAGGTGTCTGAGAATTTGATCTTTCTCCAATAAGAACAATATCTGTGGCATCTACTTTGTCTGGTGGCTTACCAGTCCCTTAAGTTGCTTTAGCAACTACACCACTTGGTAGAGGAGAAATAGGTGTAGGATATAATTCCTTTAACAACAGCTTATGTTGATATTTAAGTTTGCTGAGTTCATGTAAGGAAATGTTTGATCTGGTTTTCTTCATGTCTTCTACAATGTTATAATCCATAGGATCTGATACCACCAAAGTTTTAGATGTTGATGTAGAAGGATTAGAAGATTATGGCTGATTCTGAGTGGGTAAGGGAGAAGCTTTCTTTGCAAGAGATTTGTCTTCGGTACTTGGAGTTGTAGTTTTCTTCTTAGGAACAGATTGAATAGGTTCTGATGTAGATTCGCTCCTTTTACTTACAGGCATAGCTTCTTGTTCCATTTCACTGTCCGAGTTAGGGAGAATAAAATCCCACATTCCATATAATTCAGTTGTTTCTTCTTTTTCTTCTTCTTCGTCTGATATTGGAGGAGTATCTTATTCTTCTTCTTCTTCCAATTATGCATTGGATATTGAATTGGGAGGTTTAGATTCAGCTTGAATTCTCTTCAAATTTATGAATGGTCTCTTTATATAAGTCTCTGCTACTTGCTTTTTAATCTCAACCATCTCATTAGACATGGTTTTGAGAACTTTTTGTAAGCCTTTCATGTCATATGGATCTCTTGGTGTCTTCTTCTTTGAATCATCCTTAAAGCTGAATTTCTTGGATTTTCTTTCTTCAATGGCATTTTTCTTATCCAAAGCAATAATCCTTTTTTCCACTGCAATTTCTTCTTTCATGTTCTCAGCCAAAGTTGGTTTAGGTACTCTATCAAAAAAAAATTCTATGTTTGAAGGCGAAGCATTTATATACCATTCACTTCTGACCTGTTCACTAGGCTTTGAATCTGTAGGGATTTTATTCAAAAGTTTGTTGAATCAAGAGTTAAAATCTTTAATGGGTTCCTTGGCTTCTGTCCTCAGGTTGGAAAGATCATTGATTAAGGTAGCTATGGATCTGTCATCTCCAAATTTGGTAAAGAAATGATCTGAGAAGATATCCCAACTTGTAATAGATCCTGAAGGTAATGAAAAATACCAGGATCCTACTACACCTTGCAAAGTATAAGGGAATAATATAACTACAACATCTTCATGTTCGACTCCATTCAAATTTACAACAAGAATAAAATTATTGATATGTTCTTCAGTTGGTATGTTCATGTCTGGACTGAATTTTGGTAGCTATTTTTTTAGCATGATCGGGTAAATCATGTAAAGGTGTAGGCATATTAACAGCTTTGGGTATAGCCCATGGTATTGGTGTTGCTTGTGCCATTGTTGGGATAACAATGGGAGGATTTGAATAAAAAACTGGTGTTTTATTAGTAACATTTGAAGGACTAGAAGAGATAGTTGGTGTTTGGATAGATGTTGTTTGAGCAGATGATGATGATGAGACAACTTTACTTTTTTGAGTTGGGGCTTGGGAAACATATGATTGAATTAGTGATGAAGAACTAATATCACTCTCTATTTCTGATTGGGTTCTTCTTGTTCTAACTCTACTAGGTATAGGAAATTCCTTTGGAGGAATACCAAGTTTTTCACTCTATGACCTAGTGAGAGGTCTGGATGAAACAAATTGTGAGGTAACACTACCTTCAGATATTTCAAACTCTTATAATAATAATGAGAATCCTTATAATTTATGAACTAAAGCTTCAACTTCAGGAGACTTAGGAGATTGATTATCTGATTGAATTGAGAATTTGGTAGTGGGTGTTTGAATACTCTTATCAATTTCTTCTCTGGTGATTTGAGATGTGGAAGAAATTGAAGAAGGCGATGAGGGTGAGTTGCTCTTATAATGGCCTATGGATTTGGATTTATCTTCCATTCATAGCTTAGGCCCTCCTTCTAGTGCCAAAAATTTTGAAGCCTCGAAAATAGCTGCTTCAAACATTGGGGGATAAACACCCGGTCGGGACCTTAAGACAACTCCTTTTCCGTTTGGTATGGTGGCTCCGACTAGATTTATAGGAACAGTTTCCTAATGACTTAAATGGGTTGGTGATGGAATGATTGGATGAATGGAAAATGGGACAAAATGACTGAAATAAACTATCTAATCTAATCTATAACTAATAAATAATTCTAAAACTAACCTAGGTATCAAATATGAATACAACTTTAAAATTGTTTCAATCAAATCTATAACCATAAAAATGTATTATAATTTAATTGAAATACGCAATATCAAATAATGATAACTCTGTTTAAGAAATTAAAAAGAGTTATAATATCACATTGCATTCATCATTTGATATATCATTTGCATATACTATAAAAGATGAATATTTCTACACACTCAGAAATGATATGTATAAAGAAATATTATAAAGAAAGTACATATAAATGATAGAATTTTTTAAAGAGAATATCTCACAACATAAGAAAACTAACAGTGAATAGATAGAAATACCATATCCGTCTTGATACTTTTCCGATGCAATTCGATATCCAAATCCAAAAACTTCAGTGTAAAACAAACTCCAAGATAGAGAAATGCAATTCTTAAAGACAATTTTCCATAAAAACCACTAGATGTGATCCTTTATAAAAATATAAGAGTGAATGGAGTAAAAAAATGTGATCTCCAAGTCAAAATATTACAAATTCAGGACCCCTTTATAAATGCATTAAAGGGGTTTAAATAGGTACTTAATAAAACAAAATAACTAAAACTATTCCTACAATCTATCTGATCAGAAATCTAGAAACAGAATTGCAATGTTGAAGTGAAACCAATTTATTGATTATCTCATGCGTTTAATGTGCCCAGATGGAATATTTTGACCATATATTTCACTTATGTTGGTTGACTTAGCCTTGAATGTAGCTATCCAGTATACGTAGCATTAGAGAATTTAGGAATGATACACTGAATGGAATTTGATGGCCATTTTTTGACTGTGTGGATTGATCAGATAAGTCCACATAATATCCCATGAAATTCCTTGAAGTTTGCTAATCTGTTGATTCTTATTGATTATCTCTTCCTTCCACCTAGAATCAGCTTCTTTTACTTTTGGTAATTTTCCTGGGGTACAATCTAAGATCAAATTAGTGGCGTACAAGCTGTCATTAACCAAGTGTGTTGTATTATTCATGAAACTTTTAGCTCTTGATATGGCTCTTTCTGATTTCATCAACTGTTGTTCCCATTCCACAAATTAAATTTCCTAGTGTCTCTTCTCAATTTTGGGAAGACTATATTTTCTTCCTTTCTTTGTATCTTGCCATGAAAGGAATTCAGAAATTTTATCATCAGCATCATCAATTTCTTGCCTGAGAGTGACTACATCATCTATCAAAGATGATGTTATTTCTCACAAGGGCTCAACTTGTGCCAACTTTAGAAAAAAATCATTTAACTGCTGAGATAGAAGTTTGTTTATTTCAAGAGCTTTAGTTTTGAATTGGGCTAACTTAGAATAATCCTTGAACTTGTCCAATGCTGATTGGAATATTTTCTCTTGTTCAATCTTTGCATTTTTCTCACTTTACATAATATTTTGTAACTTTTCTACCTCTTGACTCAACTGCTGTTGTTTGTTCAAGGCTTTTTCATCAATATTATTATTTTCAATGCTAAGCTGCTCTTCTAGCTATTTAGATCTGAGCTCCTGATCTTGCAATTGTTTTTCCAGCTGAACAATATTTTGTTGGTTCTCTATGGCTAGTTCTTCCAACATAGCTATCTATAAGTCTTTTTATTTCATCAACTGGGAGACTTCAGAAGCTTTTTCTATAGTTGCAACACTTTAGGCACCTTTGTATTGAGATAATTTGGTGAGATCCTCTGTCGGATTTCTCTCAACATTTTTATAAACAATATTCATAAATTCCACTTGTGATGTTGAAAGCGGATCCTTGTCAGTTCTTCTCCTCTTCCTCTATTTTATAACAACAGCTCTATGTTTGGGACTGTAGAATATGTCTAGAGGAGGAATTTCCTCTACTTTCAACATAATTTCACCTGTAGGATGTTCGGGAATGACTTCCATATCCTAATCTTCCAGATCTTTAACTTGGGGATTATTTTGAAATCTTATTTTTTGGGAAAATTGATTATATTGGCTCAAAAAAAGGGAAGAAACAATAACTTCAGCAGATTCTACTACTTTATCAGTAGTATTTTCTCTTCCAAGTTGTAAATCTGGATTATTTTTCATATCTCCTTTTACTGCTTGTTCAGTAGCCTTACTGTTTGTGTCTTCTATCTCAATATGCACATCAGTACTTGTGATTTGCTTTTATGTATGAGTTGTAGACTGCTGATCAGTATGTAAATCAAGTTTAGCAGCTATTTCTTTCTTCTCAGTATCAGCTTTGCTGCTAATGTCTTCTTTCTGCACAACAGGATTAGTTCCTGTTACTGCTTTGCTAGATGTATCCTCTTTTTCCTTCTGTTGTGAATCAACCTGTTGCATAGGAACTCTTAATTGATCCAAAGGAGCTTTGAGTAATATTTGGATTATAAATAACATAAAATTATTCATCTCTTCAATCTGGAATTTGGACTTGGCCAAATTATAAACTTGTGAAAAAATATCTACAGAAACAAACAAATCATCAAACTCATCTAGTTTGTGTTCAAATCGAGCAATTGAAACTGAAGTGGTAAAATCAAAAGCCACCTTCTTTGGGTCATATTGTCTTCCCGGGACTGTTGAAAGCTTTAGATTTATTATTTTGCTAACTTCTTTCTCAGCATGAAAAAAATTATTGAGAGTATAATCTCCACAGTTAAAAGGAAAAGTAGGCCACATTAGCTTCTTGTTATTCTTCAAATACCTAGACATGCCTTCTACTGTTAGTTGATATGAAATTTCCTGTGCTAATAGTTTATCTGGAACATACAGAGGAAGAATGTGGGGTTCTACAATACTCCTGAAAACTTTTATATATGTAAATATTTCTTCTTCGAACCAATCCCCAATCGAGGATAAATCAAATTTAGCCTTTTCAGAAAGTCTAGGAGGGAATCGGTTCAAAATGGTTTGAAAAACAAGGATAAGGAAACCGTGATAGATTCTATAAACATGGTTTCTGAAATGAAATTTACATAGGAATTTGTGATATATATGAATAGGAACAGGGTTTTTAGGGGTCCATTTCCATCCTAACATGGGAAATTTAGAATTGAAGTATAGGGCATCTAGAATATAGGCACAAAAGTAAAAAGGAGTATTATTTCCTGTGTTTTTGTCCTTCCTATACTCAAGAATCCTATTGGCTATCTTATAAGAAAGAATGACATCCCACTCCATTATTTTGGAATTTATAGCAAAATTGATTAAAGGTACCAATTGTATAGGGAACCTAGCTGAATTTTCATTTCCGAATAATCTGCACATCATTGCTGTGGCGTAACAGTATGGAGGCGAAAGGGATTCCACTGAGTACATACCTGATGCCTTGTTTTTGTGCTTTTTGGGAGCCCTTATCCATTCTCTAATCGGCTCTAACTGAGTCTAGTTGTTTTGAGTGAATTCTTGGATGAAGGCTTTATTGTAAATTTTCTACGGGTCTGAAAGGTGATACATTGCTTTAATATCCTCTGCTTTAAATGAACCAGATGTTGTTACAGCAGCTGAAACAAACATCCTGTTCTCGATGGTCACATTGTGAATTACCCACCGAATCACATCATAGTATGGGAAAATGTTTGCCCGACCTGCAATTCGGTGCAGGAACGAATTCACAAGTGCTTGAAGAGAAGTTTCTAAATCAGATTCTGAATCATTCTCATCAAAAACTTTTGCCTTCGCCGCAATGACCTTAGGATTTCCCCTTTCAATAAGGTTATATACCTCTTCTCAAGATAGTTTTCCAAGACCTTGACACGATGTGTCTATAAACAGCTTAATTTTAGTTGGTTTCTCTTTAGGTACCATGGCGAAAATAGGGGCTTTTGCAGTAACAACATCTTTTGCTTTTCTGGATCTCTTCAACATTTTGGTATCCGGTAATGTTTCCCTTGCTTTGCAAATGAAAGGGTTGGGTGTTCTTTGGTTCTCCAATGGAGGAAAATATTTCAGAAGTGATAGAAAGAGAATAATGAAGACAACTATATGAAAGATCTATTCATTGATTTCAATTTATTAATCTTCGTATTAAACTTAAATGCTCTCTTTAGAAGTCACACTCAACGCATTTGAAATAGAATCAATAATAATTATTTGTTTGATTTTCTATTAATAACAAATGTACAATTGAAGATCGACATTTTTTTGAATTGAAAACATAAAAATTTCCCTTTGAATCATGCAATTGCGATGAATAAATAACATATCTGCAATGTAAAATATGAAGCTTAAGTAGTAATTGCATCGGAAATGTTCAAAAGGGATAACAAATAATATTTCATGAGTTTTTCCGATTTTTTATTTCGATGATATATATCGCATCGGCTCTTTTCAAAAGAAATGAGTTACAAATGATGTTAGCCGATTTTGCGATTGCGATTACAGTGGGGCCCATCGCATTGGAGATTATAATATCATGAGTGAATATCACTTATTTCTCCGAAATGCGATTGCGATTGATCGCATCGCATCGGAGTTACGCCATTGATCAAATAAAGAGATTACATTTGTGATTTTCGATTTGCAATTTGTGATGGTGGTGGGACCCATCGTGTTAGCCCCCCTATGAAATTCTTGACAAGCAAGCTGGGGGCTGTGTCTTTCTGGATACCTTGAAGGAATGCATCTCCCCTGAAGACACATCATCCTTGAGGTCTCTGTGTGCTTTGCCTTATACAAATCCCCTCTGCTGGTTCCTCTTCCTAAGACCTGCGTTACCCCTTGTACCCCTGCAAATGTCCCTTTTTCCCTTTTCCTCTTTCTGTCAAAGTGTTTTTGTCCCCCTCTATTTCCCCCCTATCAACCTTCTAATTTCCCAAATATTCCCCTTTACATTCTTCCCTTACTCTTTGTTGACCTTAATTCTCCTTCACCCCTCTATCGTTACCTCCCTTTGGTGTAAAAACGCACTAAAATGGGTTTAAAACCCACTTTCTGACCTTGTAATAGGGCTTAGCCCCTTTTCGCTAAACCTTAACCACTTCCCCACGTAACCCTTTCCCAGAAACCAAGCGTTAAAAGCCTTAGGGGCCAATCGCATGATCGCATAATCGTAAAAGCGCATGTTTATGTGAAACGTTCCAATTGTCCATCACAAATATTTGCGATGTGATGGACTACGTCGCAAATATTTGTGATGTGATCGGTCGCGTCATCGCACTTTCCGCCCATCGCATTTTCCCCCGATCGCATTTTCCCTCCGTCGCAAGTTCTCGCATCGCAACTCCGCCCGATCGCATCTATCGCAGATCTCATTCTCGCGCGTTATGATCATTAGATCCATCGCAAATATTTGTGATGCGATCTGATCGTGTCACAAATATTTGCGATGCGATCGCAAATCGCTCCATCGCATTCTCCCTCTCCATCGCAATATCGCAAGTGCAGTTTTTGTGTTTGGGGCCGCTTTCCACCGTCGCACTTTCCACCTTTGCGATCTGCGCTCATCCCAGTTGCATCCATCGCAAAGTGCAAAGCGCAGTTTTTGTTTGTGCCGCTTTCCGCCATCGCACTTTCCGCCTTTGCGATCTACGCTTTCCGTATTGGGTCCCGCCTCGTACGATCATTCCCATACATCTCGTCTCTTTCCATTGCATTTCATGGCATTGTCGTTTGTATTTTCTCCGCAGCCCAAACTTTCGTATTTACATTAAAGTTTAATGTTTTTGTACATTCTTCCCCATTTCATATATTTTCCAACTGTTTGGTCTCCACCGTTGATCTACGTCCCTCGGTCATGATCTAACGGTCCACAAAGCATGTTCACACCAAACCCTATTTGTCGTTGTTTCCTCCATATCAATGCATTTTTCACATTCATTTCATTCAAAAACACTGTTCTCACCACCGCCATGTGTATGTCCTCCCGTCTCCCACAGCTACCCCTTATGCATGGTTTTCATCACCCAGTCCCATATTTTTCAGGGTTATCAGATGGTGAACGCCGCCATGGTTACACAACTTTCAATACAGCGGTGAGGTGACAGGACTCGCATTTAAAGAACAGGGTTCGAGCTCTGCAAACTTCCGCCGGCACCATTAAAGCTTAGAATGCACAAAAAAAGACAGTACGGGAGCAGGAGAGGGCTCGAGGCAAGAAATGGAAGTTTTTTGCGCCTTTTCAGAAATTTTAGAAGGCAGAGGTACCAGTTCAAAGACATTGAGGGTTACATGAAAAGTACAGCACGTAGAAAACCATATAATCAGGGTCTCATATTAGCAGAATGTTTCTTCCTAAGCACGGACACAGTACAAATTATTGTTTCAGTATGCATTGTGTCCAAGTGAAGTTTCCCCCCTCTCGACCGTCCAGAATACTATCAGAAACATTTATTTCACAGCATGGCAGACCATTCAGGCGTTTATTTGCCATTCTGTTCCTGCACCAAAAGTACTACAGAGTCCTGCAGACCAAAGTACAACAAGAGGCAGACATAAGTAAATGGAGGCCGAAAGGATTCATTCTTTCATCCAAGACATCTCAGAAATAAATGCAAAAATTTAAAAGCAGAATGGGCTTCGGCCCTCTTTCGTTTCAGAGTTTAATACTACATTTGACTCTTCACCTACCTCTTCTGCCCCTCTTCAGCTATAAAACTCATGAGGAAATATTGTATTGGTTGTTGATGAGATATCAGTGAAATTCAAGTATTCTCCTCTTGAGACAAGTTCTCTGTGTATATTGTAAGATAGGCTGAGATTTGATGTATTCAGACGGACTGTTCAAGCTATGGGCTATGATGTACCTGATTGGTATTGTTTTTAATATGACAAGCACATTTCTTTGGATCTTGATCTAAAGCAGCTGGTGATGTTTCCTCTTTCTTTGTATTTGTGATTGACTTGCTCTCATTGCATGCTACATTTCATTTCATTTCTGCTGGTAGGCAACAGAAGTATAACATAGGATTCACCCTTGTTAGGTGCCCTATGTTTCCTGCTCTCCCTACCTCAATGTTTTCTGCTTATATATGTATCTGAATGTTGATTTCAATTGATTTAACTAGTGTAGTGGATGTCATTGCCTGCTCTCTGATGTATGAATTAATGAAATCTATATTTAGATGTTCTTGTTAGGATTTAGTTGAATGTGTTGAGAACCCTCGAGGTCTAGAACCTAGTCTCCGCCTCTTTTGGGTCTTTCCATCCCAATTAAACCTTCCCAAGATCTCTTGTTTTGCCTCTAATTCTGTCCAAGCAGGCCTGGAGCTATATAACCTCTGGCCTGATGTATATATAGAGTTGGATGGTTCCCCTTCACTCATTTTCAATCCTTAATGTTCCATCCCACCAATCATCCTTTAAGATCCAAATTCTCTAGATGACTAGCCCAACTGAAAGCTTGCACATTAAACACAAATAAATCCTTTCTTGACTCCATAGCCCAATGGCTTTGATGATTCTCTGAGTTACCTGTCTCTACCTAAGCTTCATCTTTGCTCGTCCTTGTCTTATATTGGTCCTTCTTTTCCTGATTCCCTCCAACCAAACACAAACAATCAAACCAACAACCCTGAGCCTACAACTAGCCTAAAATCATAACCTAAGAGCTTCAAAGACATATCCTTTGACCTGTATAGAGAGATCCCTCTCTGGACCTAGGAGGGCTAGATCCTAAGGTCCCAAAGTGGTTTTATGTTGTCTCATATTTTGGTCTCTGTCAACCTGGCCAAAACATGGGAACCCCAACATAATGGCGACTCCGTTGGGGATTCTGAGTACATTTCACCTTAAACATTCGTAAAAACCTCAGAAACTTAGAACTCTAGTTAGGTTGACAGTAAGTCACCCCTTTCTTGAATCAACCTCCATTATTGAATATCCACCATAATCTTAGACAGAGCCTGGAAAGGGCCAGGTAGCCTCCAGATCTCATCCTCTTTTCAGAGGTGACATATCTGGTAAATGCCCTCCCAGTCAGTCTCTGGTTGGAGCTTGTTTTTTTAGAGGAGATTCCTGAAAGGTGATAGTGCCTGAGCACTGTGGTGGATAGTGTACCCCTTAGAAACATCTTAAACCCTCCACCTGGCGACTCCATTGTTCCTAAACATTAAAAGACTCCATTGGTGATCAGTAGGCCTGCTGATCATCTTGGTTTCGCATCAGAATCCACTGGAAGACCAGACCCAAAACATAATTAAGACTCCACTGGGAGACCAGTCCCTGAGACAACATTAACCACAGTAGAAGTGACAAATAGGGTTAAGTTTCTAGGCTTGTAAACAACATTCTGGCTTTCAGAACCATTCACACAAGAGCTTATCCCAACCCCGACCCACCGGAAATAGTTGAAAATCCAGAGAGTATCCTCAAAGGAGCTCCTACACCTAAAAGACCAACCATTTCCAGCCACATTCTTAGAGCTAATTCTGCACCAGAAAACCTGACAGCTCTCGCACATTTCCTCCCTGACCTAGACATACCTAATAGACTACCAAGAACTAGGTCATTCAATCATCTAGACCAGCAAGACCTCGAAGTTTACAATACACCAGCTAACAGTGGTCAAAACACTAGGGACAGTGAAACCCCTCCATCTACACCACCTGATATACACTTTGTCTAAAACTTGGGGCTCTCTCACCCTAGATCTGCTCAACAGACTTCTGCTGGTCCAAACATCCATTTCATCCAAATACCAGCTGCTCAAGCCAATCCTATACTTCATCAGAACATTAACATGGCAGCTTGGTATGCACCTTTAGTTCTACCCCAACCTTTTTTACCCTTACCAAATGATTATCAGTCAAACATCCCAGACTTCACTGCTAAAGAGTCCATAACAGCTCAGCAACATGTAGATAAAATGGAGGACTCTTTTGATTATATGGAAATTGATGATGAAACAATCAAAATGAGGATCTTTGCCCAAAGCTTAGGGGGCGAGGTCAAGAAATGGTTTAAAGGGTTGCCTCTTGGAAGTATTCAAGATCTCCCTGCATTATACCAGACCTTTATAAACAAATGGGAGGTTAGAGCAAACCCTCGCCAGCTCCTAGCAGAATACATGTCCCTTAAGAGGAACGTATGCGAGAGTGTTCACGATTACACCACTAGATTCAACAGCATTTACAATGCTCTCCCTCCACACATGAAACCTCCACAACGAATGGCCCTGGCTAAGTATCCTGATGGATTTGATGCTGACCTAGCCTATGAGCTTAGAGATAAAGAGTACACCACCCTGGAAGACATGCAGAAAGGAGCCATAACCATAGAATCAAACTTAATGGAAAAAAGGGCAAGACTAAAGGCTGAAAAAAGGGTAACATATAGGGATGACAACATAGCTTCCACGTCTGATCCCAAATATGACAGACTTTCAAAAAATGTGGAAGAACTTCAGCAAATGATAAAGAGGATGGTTGTCCAAAATAGAAACCAAAACCAGAACCAGAACATTAGAAGAAACAATGATGCCCCCAACAGACAAAGAGAGTCAGATCAACAAATCATTCCCCCATTTCAAGAAAAATTTTTAGATGAAGACGAGGGAATCATTGAAGAGTCTAAAGGGAATACCATAAATATGTTTGAAGCAGAGGACTCAGTCCTTAACTGTGATTCAGAAGAAGATCTGCCCTCATCTGCATATGGGGATGAGGAATGGTTAGAAACTGAGGATTACAGATTAGGTTTTGAAAATGCCATGATGCAGGTCAGAGAACAATATGAACTTAGGAGCAAAAAGAACCGAGCAGATCCAAAAACAAAGGCTCCTGAGGTAACCATCAAGAAAATACTTGATAAATCCTCTAAAGCATCTGCTGCAGACAACACAACAGCAGCCGAAAGTTCTGGTAAACATAAGGAGAAGGACAACCAAAACAGTCAAAAACAAGTTCAACCAACCAGCAGTACTAGCACCACAGTTAGTGCTCCTGATACAATAGTTCCCAACCCTGTACATAGTGAAAAATCACAAACTGATCCAGCTACTAAGGCAGTAGCAAATAAAATAGAGTCAAGTGTTTCCAAGACGCAGTCTGCTTTCAATTTAGAGAGTGAGATTGCTAAAATCAAAATCTCTGTACCATTATCTGAACTGGCCACTCAGAATGTATATAAAGGCCAAATTTTGAAAGCATTGAATCTAGGGGAAAACAATGATACTGTAAATCTGAATGATGATCAACCATCCCTACTCTTTGGTCCAAAAATTGAAGGGAAGTTTCAGGAAGGGGTAGTTCCACCTTTTTATATCAGTCTCAACATTCATGACAAAATCCTTCATAATGCCATGCATGACTCTGGTGCATCACACAATCTAATGCCTATGGTAGTGATGGAAAGGCTAGGCCTAGAAATCACCAGACCCTACAAAGACTTATACTCATTTGACTCTAGAAGAGTGAAATGCCTAGGCCTCATCAAAGACTTATGTGTAAGCCTAACCCAGATTCTTGCCAAGTGTATGGTCATGGATGTTGTGGTGGAAGATGTGCCACCAAAGTATGGCATGCTATTGTCAATATCATGGGGAGCCAAACTGCAAGGAACAATGCAGATGGATGGCTCATATGCCACTATCCCTATATTTGGCCAACTTAGAAGACTGTATAGAGAGTCTCAGATGAAATTCTTAGTCAGTAGCCCCGAGAAGCCTAAAAATTCGCCATTATACTCTGTACATACAGATCTAGACTCTTTTATCCTCTACAATGACCAATCCTCAGAAGAGCCCAGATCAGATAATGGAAATACAAACATACAGCCCATGGATTTCAACATAATGGCTACTCTATAATAATACGATGAAGAGGACCATGGGCGAAATACTGAAAACATAACTCTGAATGAAACAGAAACAGAACAAAAACAGCAAGCTAGCCACCTCCCTGATCTCCATGCCCATAATGAACCACAAAATGACCCCCCTCCTAGCACAAACCTCACAACTCAACATAATGGTGAATCCAACTGTAGGGGAGGGGATGAAGACGAAGTAAATAATGAACCCCTGTGGGAAATGAAATTTTATGGGTCCTGTACTAGGCAAAGTGCCGGAGCAGGAGTGTGGCTACATAACACAGGAGATGATCATGCAAAGAGCCACGTTGTGAACCTGCGTTTTAAGTGCACGAATAACATTGCAGAATATGAGGCTCTGATCTTGGGTTTAAATCTGTTGAAAAAATTAGGGGCCCGTAAGATAGCTGTGAGAGGAGACTCAGAGTTAGTGATCAAATAGGTGAATGGTGAATATTCAGCAAAACACCCCAGGCTTAGGGCATATAGTAATGATACTCTAGATTTGCTGAAAACGTTTGTTGAATATGAGTTAGTATTCATTCCTAGGGGGGAAAATGTAGTTGAAAATGGATTAGCTTGCCTAGCTAGCTCATATCCTAAGGCCCCAGTTGACCAAAAAATTATCATTCAGACCAAATTCAAGCCTGCAGTGCCAGACAATGAAAAATATTGGCAAGTCTTTGAAGGAGACAAACAGATCGAAGATTTCCTGGTGGGCAGGAATGAGTTTGAATTTTCTGATTTAGACTCGATTTCTGATGATAGCTGCCCAAGCGAGGATCCCCCATATGAACAAGAAACACCCTGTAACATAGAAATAAATTCTTTTTCTGAGCAAACTGGAAATTTCAACGAAAATAGTGAAAACGCAGAAAATGAAGAGGTCGAAGTGCTGCAGGCCAAAGACAAGACTGTACCCAGAGGCCTGGCACCCTTAGAGGACCTCTTTGATTTCGATGATGTAGCAAAGAAGCCCACTATAGAACATGCAAAATCAGATATAGAAGAATACAACATTGGCACTGAAGACAAACCCAAAAAGATCAAACTAGCTAAGTCTATACCTGCTAACATGAAGAAAAAATATATTGACTTGTTCAAGGAATTCATAGACGTGTTTGCATGGAGCTATGAAGACTTAAAGGCCTATGAAACCAACATCATACAACATAAGATACCACTAAAGGAAAATCAGAAGCCTTTCAGACAAAAACTTCGAAGAATCAATCCAAAACAATTGCCTGCAGTAGAGAAAGAGATCAGGAAGATGTATGATGCAGGCATAATAGTCCCTGTAAGGTTTTCTGATTAGGTGTCAAACTTAGTGGCTGTAAGGAAGAAGATAGGGGAGATCAGGCTATGCATAGACTTCAGAAACCTCAACAGAGCCTCCCTGAAAGATAACTACCCTTTGCCTAGAAAGGAGCATATCCTACAGAAGGTAGTGGGCTCCAAAATAATCTCCCTTCTTGATGGTTTTTCAGGATACAACCAAGTTATGGTACTCCCAGAAGATCAACTCAAAATAGCTTTTACCACTCCATGGGGCACCTTCATGTATGTGAAAATACCCTTTGGATTGATGAATGCTGGAGCTACCTTCCAAAGAGCGATGGACATAGCTTCTCAGAGGAGATAGGAAACTTCATAATTATCTACTTGGATGACTTGAATTTATTTTCTAAAACTGAAGAAGAACACTTGAAACATCTGGGGAAATTCTTTGAAAAATGTAGAAGGTACGGCCTGTCCTTAAATCCTAAGAAAACTGTTTTTGGGCTGCAAGAAGGTAAACTTCTTGGCCACATTATATCTGTGAAAGGGATCAGGATAGACCCACACAGAGTTGAGGGAATACTTCAAATTACACATCCAAGGAACATCAAGGAGTTGCAGTCCTTCATAGGGACGATCAATTTCCTTAGGAGATTCATTCCAAATCTTGCTGAACACCTTAGGAAAATGACTGAAATGCTAAAGAAATATGCAGGAATTAAGTGGACTGTTGAAGCCAAGAAATATTTTGAGTCAGTAAAACTTGCACTCATTCAGGCCCCTGTACTTATCAGCCCTGACTTCTCAAAAGATTTTCTGATCTTTTCATTTGCCTCCCAACACACAATAGCTGCAGTTTTGCTGCAGAGAAATTCAGAAGGTAATGAACAGCCTATAGCCTTCTTCAGTAAAGCCTTAAGAGATACACCCTTAAAGTACAACATCATGGAAAAGCAGGCTTATGCCCTGATTAAGGCCTTAAAGGACTTTAGGGTGTACATTCTGCATTCTCACACCATTTCTTTCGTGCCAAATATAGTGGTCAAAGATATCTTGTCCCAAGACCCAGATGGGAAAAGGGGCAAATGGATTGCTACAATATTAGAATATGACATTGAAATAAAACCCACAAAACTAATCAAAGGTCAAGGTCTGGCCCAGTTAATGGCTGAATCAAACTTGCAGGCCCTTGACATTAACATGATGAATTCCTTAGATGAGCAGGAAGGATTGCCCCATCCAACTGTTGAGGAGCAGTTTCAGAACTCTCCTTGGTATACTGATATCCTTTACGTTCTCACTAACCTCAATGCCCCTCCAAAACTGTCCAAAACAAAGGCCAGATTCATAAAACTCAAAGCTCGAAATTACTGCATTATGAATGAGAGACTATATTGGAAAAATACGAATGGCCTTTTGCTGAAATGTTTGTATGAAACTGAAGCTGAAAGAGTCAAACAAGAATTCCATGCTGGGCAGTGTGGAGGCCACCTGAGTTGGAAAGCCACTGCAAATAAGATACTCAGGGCTGTTTACTATTGGCTTACACTCTTTAGTGATGTCCATAAAGTGATTCTTGCCTGCCATAAATGCCAAATCTTCGAGGGCAAAAGAAAGCTCCTTCCCCTCCCTCTGCAACCGATCACCATAGAAGGTCCCTTCATGTAATGGGGCCTAGACTTTATTGGGGAAATTCACCCTTCTTCTTCTGGACAGCACAAATGGATCCTAACTGCCACAGATTACTTCACTAAATGGATAGAAGCCATACCCACTAGGAATGCCACCGATTCTATCATTATTAGGTTCCTAGAAGACTTCATCCTATCTCGGTTCGGCTGTCCAAGGAAAATAATCACCGACAATGCTGCTGCTTTCGGATCCAAAAGAATGGTTGATTTCTGTCACAGGTATGGAATAGCACTTGGACATTCAACTGCCTATTACCCCCAGGGTAATGGCCTAGCTGAATCATCAAATAAAATCCTGGTTACAATCATTAAGAAGCTGCTGGAAGAGAACAAAAGGTCATGGCATAAAAAGTTGATACATGCCTTGTGGGCAGACAGGCTCACTAAAAAGAAATCTATTGGCATGTCACCCTTCCAGCTGGTTTATGGAACCGAAGCATTTTTTTCCACAAGCCTTGGAGTTCCGGTGATCAAACTTGTCCAGGAGATCCAATCAGAGGAGAACAGTATGATGAGAAGAATTAATGAAACTATTCATCCGCAGCAAACAAGAGAGCAGGTTTATGGTAGAGCTGTCAGAACACAGGAAAGCATCAAAAGGCAGTTTGACAAAAGAACCAAAGCTTCAGACTTCAAAGTTGGAGATAAAGTTCTGAAATGGGATTCAAAGAGAGAGGACAAAGGCAAACATGGCAAGTTTGACAGTTTGTGGCAAGGTCCATATACCATACAAGCCGCTGTGGGTCCCAATGCGTTTTTTCTGCAAGAACTTGATGGCACAGAATTGTTTGGGGGTCCTGTCAATGGCAGGATGCTCAAACATTACTTCTATTGATTTTCCATTTCCAGTTGCATCTCCATTGTACATACCATTGCGAGTTTTCATTTTCAAAAAAAAAAAAAATGTTCCAAAAAACAGAATGAAAATAGAGGTTCAGACATGCTCAAAACATGAACCTCTGAAGTAAAAAGCATGGCCCAAACCTGATCAAAATCCGAGCCAAAGGAAGTAGAATAGCTGGTCCTAATAAGCTCAAAATCTGGATCAGCAGCGAAATAAGAACCAGCTCTGATATGCCCAAAACCAGAGCTGAAGCAAAGAAAAGAGGTGACTCAAATATGCTCAAAACCTGAGTCACAAGAAAGAAAGAAGGATATATCAAAACTGCAGATTTCATGCCTTCACAGTTTTGTTTTCAAGATCCCACTCTAGCAAGCCAGACAGTCTAATCCTGGCTTGGTTGTTTTAAATTTCATGTCTTAGAATGTAGGTGAAGAAACTTGTTGGAGAGTTTAATCCCAACAGGTAGTAGATTAGGTAGAGAATTGTATGAGGCCAACAGTCTAATCTGGCCTCATGGAGCAATAAGGGTAGATTTAGAATAGGTTTGTTTTTATTTTTCAAAATAAAATGTAAAGGGTCTGCAAGCTAAAATGCGCCCAAAGGGAACAGTTAGAACTTTAGTCTGGGTAGGTAGATTGGTTGGGAAATATTTATGCTGGTGTTCCAATCTTGTGGTGGCCACTGAAATCAAAGAAGAAATATGGCTTGTGACAGCAGGAAACTGGCCTATTCCAAAGATCATATCTGGTTTCTTGACTCCTCCAAGGAGAAGCCATCCCCATGTGGAGCCACTGTTAGCCCCCCTATGAAATTCTTGACAAGCAAGCTGGGGGCTGTGTCTTTCTGGAGACCTTCAAGGAATGCATCTCCCCTGAAGACACATCATCCTTGAGGTCTCTCTGTGCTTTGCCTTATACAAATCTCCTCTGTTGGTTCCTCTCCCTAAGACCTGCGTTACCCCTTGTACCCCTACAAATGTCCCTTTTTCCCTTTTCCTCTTTCTGTCAAAGTGTTTTTGTCCCCCTCTATTTCCCCCCTATCAACCTTCTAATTTCCCAAAGACTCCCCTTTACATTCTTCCCTTACTCTTTGTTGACCTTAATTCTCCTTTACCCCTCTATCGTTACCTCCCTTTGGTGTAAAAACACACTAAAATGGGTTTAAAACCCACTTTCCGACATTGTAATAGGGCTTAGCCCCTTTCCGCTAAACCTTAACCACTTCCCCACGTAACCCTTTCCCAGAAACCAAGCGCTAAAAGCCTTAGGGGCCGATCGCATGATCGCATAATCGCAAAAGCGCATGTTTATGTGAAACGTTCCAATTGTCCATCGTAAATATTTGTGATGCGATGGACTACGTCACAAATATTTTCCCATCGCATTTTCCCCCGATCGCATTTTCCCTCCATCGCAAGTTCTGGCATCGCAACTCCTCCCGATTGCATCTATCGCAAATCGTATTCTCGTGCGTTATGATCGTTAGATCCATCACAAATATTTGCGATGTGATCTGATCGCGTCGCAAATATTTGCGATGCGATCGCAGATCGCTCCATCGCATTCTCCCTCTCCATCGCAATATCGCAAGTGCAGTTTTTGTGTTTGGTGCCGCTTTCCGCCGTCGCACTTTCCACCTTTGCGATCTGCGCTCATCCCAGTTGCATCCATCGCAAAGCGCAAAGTGCAGTTTTTGTTTGTGCCGCTTTCCGCCATCGCACTTTCCGCCTTTGCGATCTGCACTTTCCGTATTGGGTCCCGCCTCGTATGATCATTCCCGTACATCTCGTCGCTTTCCATTACATTTCATGGCATTGTCCTTTGTATTTTATCCACAGCCCAAACTTTCGTATTTGCATTAAAGTTTAATGTTTTTGTACATTCTGCCTCATTTCATATATTTTCCAACTGTTTGGTCTCCACCGTTGAAAACCATATAATCAGGGTCTCATATCAGCAGAATGTTTCTTCCTAAGCACGTACACAGTACACATTATTGTTTCAGTATGCATTGTGTCCAAGTGAAGTTTCCTCCCTCTCGACCGTCCAGAATACTATCAGAAACATTTATTTCACAGCATGGTAGACCATTCAGTCATTTATTTTCCATTCTGTTCCTGCACCAAAAGTACCACAGAGTCCTGCAGACCAAAGTACAACAAGAGGCAGACAGAAGTAAATGGAGGCCGAAAGGATTCATTCTTTCGTCCAAGACATCTCAGAAATAAATGCAAAAATTTAAAAGCAGAATGGGCTTCGGCCCTCTTTCGTTTCAGAGTTTAATACTGCATTTGACTCTTCACCTACCTCTTCTGCCCCTCTTCAGCTATAAAACTCATGAGGAAATATTGTATTGGTTGTTGATGAGATATCAGTGAAATGCAAGTATTCTCCTCTTGAGACAAGTTCTCTGTCTATATTGTAAGATAGGCTAAGATTTGATGTATTCAGACTGAATGTTCAAGCTATGGGCTATGATGTACCTGATTGGTATTGTTTTTAATATGACAAGCACGTTTCTTTAGATCCTGATCTAAAGCAGCTGGTGATGTTTCCTCTTTCTCTGTATTTGTGATTGACTTGCTCTCATTGCATGCTACATTTAATTTCATTTCTGCTGGTAGGCAATAGAATTATAACATAGGATTCACCCTTGTTAGGTGCCCTATGTTTCCTGCTCTACCTACCTCAATGTTTTCTGCTTGTATGTGTATCTGAATTTTGATTTCAATTGATTTAACTAGTGTAGTGGATGTCATTGCCTTCTCTCTGATGTATGAATTAATGAAATCTATATTTAGATGTTCTTGTTAGGATTTAGTTGAATGTGTTGAGAGCCTTCGAGATCTAGAACCTGGTCTCCGCCTCTTTTGGGTCTTTCCATCCCAATCAAACCTTCCCAAGATCCCTTGTTTTGCCTCTAATTCTATCCAAGCAGGCCTGGAGTTAGATGACCTCTGGCCTGATCTATAGACAGAGTTGGATGGTTCCCCTTCACTCATTTTCAATCCTTAATGTTCCATTCCACAATTCATCCTTTAAGATCCAAATGCTCTAGATGACTAGCCCAACTGAAAGCTTGCACATTAAACACAAATAAATCCTTTCTTGACTCCATAGCCCAATGGATTTGATGATTCTCTGAGTTACCTGTCTCTGCCTAAGCTTCCTCTTCGCTCGTCCTTGTCTTATATTGGTCCTTCTTTTCCTGATTCCCTCCAACCAAACACAAACAAACAAACTAACAACCCTGAGCCTACAACTAGCCTAAAATCATAACCTAAGAGCTTCAAAGACATATCCTTTGACCTGTATAGATAGATCCCTCTCTGGACCTAGGAGGGCTAGATCCTAAGGTCCCAAAGTGGTTTTATGTTGTCTCATCTTTTGGTCTCTGTCAACCTGGCCAAAACATGGGAACCCCAACACATCGCATCGGAGATTTATAAAACAAGTGATTTGCGATTGTCATTGGTTCAATCGCATCGGAGTTTTTGAAAAATAAATATACAACTTATGATATCTCCGATTTGTGATTGCGATTACTGTACATCGGACTTTTTTTTTTTAATTAAATACTTTTATGTGATAAAAGTCTTTATATTTCATCGGATTGGAAATTCTTTAATTGTTGTATTTGTTTATAAACACTTGCTATGAAATATATGCTCTTTTAAAAATGAACCTTTATTTTTATTCAAAATGATCAGATTTCCTCTAAGGATTTTATTCCTATATAAATAGAAAAAAGGGGACCTATTTCTAAATGAAATTTATTCTAAAAAATTGAAATGGGGAGGGTTGTTGTACTGTACAACAATTAGCGATTCACTGGAAGAAATAGTTATCTCTGAAAAAATAAAATGAACACTATATTTCTAGTAAGTAAATTTTTTTAAAGATAATGAAAACCACCTTAGGATAATTCAAATAAAATCTAACTATGAAAAAGAATAAAAATCACTTACAATTTCTTTCTAATTCCTTAAGAATAAAAACATTTTTGGGTTATCTCAAGCTCTGATTGGTTGATAATAATGAAGTAAGTGGACCTTTCCAAGTTTAGCTTTTGTAATATACTCTATAATCATAGGCATTGCCTCTGCTGCCTGCAAACATTCATAGTCTCGACAGGGTTACCTTTTAACCATTAACCATTTCATTGTCCCATCCAACTAAGATTATGACTCTTTAAAATAAATTCATAAGACATATTATCTAATGTTTTTTTTGTCTTTTACTTATTTTTTAGTTTAAGATCCATTTTCTGGTTTCGTAGCCAGTTAGTAACAATTCCATTCACTAGTTGTAATTAAACTGAACAAGTTGTCTCGTGATGAGACCCCTTGTGTTACTTTTATAAGCCATTACCCTATTTTGGTATTCATTGTTTGTAATGTCAATTTTATTACTTCTTATGATCATGGTAAGGAGGATCATGATGAGACCTCTTATCTCTTAAATTTTTCCATATAATTTCTTAGAATTACATTCTAAAAATTCACAACCTAAATGGATGGGGTGAAATAGTTGTATCCTTAAGAATCAATGGATGACAATTTTCAGAGTTTTTTTTTTTGCTAAAGCTTGAAAAAGTCTTTACTTTTTAAAGATAACCTTTCTGTGCTTAATAAAATTATAATGATTTACATTTTCCTCAAAGTTTCAAAAGATCATGCAAATGTTTTGAACAAATTTTCAAAGTTTAACATTTTATTTTAAACTATCCAAGACTGTAATCATTTCCCTAAAAATTCTTATTTACGCAAAATAAATATTTATAATATTCTTCTTAAGACATTTTCTAATAGCAAAAGGTCAATTAGAGACTATTAACAACCTTTATTTACAAAACAAACAAAAATTGCAAAAAGGAATATGTACAAGTAAGAAGGGGTCACCTCCTTATGAAAAGAATTTCTTTAAGAAAAGTCCATTTACAGGAAGAGATTCTCTCTTTCCTGTTAAATCTTGGAGTATGAATGTATATGAGCCTATCTTTTCAGCAATTTGAAATGGTCCAAGCCACATTTTTAGAAATTTGGTATGCTTAGCTTTTTCTTCATGCACTTTATCCCATTTCAAAATAAGATCACCAATTGACAAATTTTTTGAGCCGGTGGAACTTGAATCAAAAGAATATTTTACAAGTTGTTGATTTTTTTCATGTATATTTTTTTCTTTCTCTCTATCTTCTTCTAATTTAAGGATTTGATCAAATCTCAACCGAATAGATGAGGAAGGATTTTCTTCAATAAATTGCACTACGGCTAATGATGGGAGAGCTAGATTTAATGGTATCACAACTTCTTTTCCATAAACTAAATTGAGAGGTGAAGTTCCTATAGAAGCTTTAAGAGTAATGCGATCAGCCCATAGTGCAAAAATTAAAGACTTGTGCCAATTGTTTTGATTTTGATCAATGGTCCTTTTAATGATTTTGATGAGATTTTTGTTAGTAGATTCAGCTAAACCATTACCTTGTGGATAATAATTTGCTGAATATTTCAATTTAAAACCTCTTTTGATTGCAAATTCCATTATACTATTTCCAGAAAAGTAAGATGCATTGTCGAAGACAAAAGCATTAGGTACACCAAACTTGGTAATGATGAGTTGATCGATGAAATCAATAATTGCATCAGAATTGGCTACCTTTAGAGGAATTTCTGCTACCCAATTTGTGAAGTAATATGTTGTTGTAAGGATGTATTTGTGATGTTTGGAAGAGTGAGGTACTATCTCACCAATGATGTCAAGCCCCCATTGCTCAAATTGTTGCTAAATGTTTACTGGTTTCAAAGGAAAAGCTGGCTTCCTTTGTCTTCAACTAGCAGTTTGACAAATTTTGCACTTCCTCACATAATCATGTGTATCTTTGAAAAGGGTAGGCCAATAATATCTAGCATGGATGATTTTGTGAGCTGTGGTATCACCTCCAAAATGACCTCCTACTGGTCCATCATGTAATTCCTGCAATACCTTTTTTGCGTCAGTCTTTTCAAGACATCTTAATAGGATTGAATCATAAATTTTTCTAAATAACACATTATCAATGATTTCATATTTAGCAGCATTCAATCTTAAAGCATGTTTGTTCGTATAGCTGAGATTAGAAGGATCATACCCATTTTTCAAGTAGAATATGAGATCAGCATATTGAGATTCAGAATCTGTAACACTTATCTGACTTACTTGAACAACATTATCTGGATCTTGATTTTCTGGTATGTTATGAGCTCCTACTAATAATCTGCAAAAACCTTGACCTCTAACAATATTGGATGGTTTAATATCAATATCATATTCTTGCAAAGCTGTCACCCAATTAGCCCTTTTTTATCCTACTTTTTGAATTAATAATTGTCTCAATGCAGAGTATGGGACAATAATTTTTGTATGTGTTTTTAGGAGAAAAGATCTAAAATGTTTGATTTCCTTAAACACAGTGAAGGCTTGTTTTTCTACATCGGAATAATTAATCTCATCCCCTTGCAGATTCAAGCTGAAGAAAGAAATTGGTGCTTCTATTTGTTGATCATTGAGTTGTGTTAAAACAACAGCATAGGATGTTTCGGTGGCCAAAGTATACAAAATAAAATCTTTAGAAAAGTCAGGAGTATTCAATGCAGGTGCACTAATGATTTCCTGTTTGATTGCATCAAAGGCTTCTTTCTCTTTATACCCCCATTTGAATACTAAATCTTTCTTAATCATATTCTGCATAGGTAAAACAATTTGAGAAAAATCGGGAATGAATATTTTTACAAAACTAATTTGCCCTAAAAATGATTGCATGGATTTTTTGTTATGAGGTAAAGAAATATCAGAAATTTCTTTCACTCTATCTGGGTCAATATATATACCATATTTTGACACAACAAACCCTAAGATTTTTCCTTCATCGAGAGAAAAGAAGGATTTCTTTAGGTTTAAAGAAATACCAAACCTTCTACATCGTTCAAATATTTGTTTCAGATCATGTAGGTGATTGGCTCTCTTCTTTGAATATACTGTTATGTCATCAAGATAAATAACAACTAATGTATTAATCAGACCCTTAAATGCTATGTCCATGGATCTCTGGAAAGTAGCTCCTCCATTTATTAAACCAAAAGGCATTTTCTGATAAGCATAGGTTCCCCATTTAGTTCTGAAAGTGGTTTTCAACCTATCATCTGGATGTAGTAATATTTGATTATAGCCTGAAAATCCATCAAGGAAGGACATGAGTTCAGAACCAGCTACCTTTTGAAGTATTTGCTTCATGGTTGGCAATGGGAAATTATCCTTTTGACATGCCTTGTTTAAATTTATGAAATCAATACAGATTCTAATATGACCATTCTTCTTCCTCACAAGTACCATTTTGGAAACCCAATTAGAATGCCTTACAGGAAAAATGATTTTGGCTTTCAAAAGTTTGTTGAGTTCTATTTTGATTTGACTTCCAAGATTTGGATGAATATTTCTTAACTTCTGTTGAATAGGCTTAACATCAGACAACATTGGAATCGTGTGTTGAATAACCGAAGTATCACAAGTTTTTAAGTCCTTATAATACCAAGCAAAGACATTTTTATACCTATTCAGAAGTTTGATGAAAGCAGTTCTTTCCTCTAGAGTTAAATTGAGTCCTAGATTAACGTTTTGAGGATTAGAGTCAGAGCCAAGATTTAATAATTCAAATTTCAAAGTAGAACTTTGAAGTTTAGGATTAGTAGCTTTCTTGAATCTGTCTTTAATATCATATAGATCCTCCAGTTTAACAACAGATTTAGGAATAGTATTTTCATTACTTTTTGAAATAATTTGTAGATCATGATCGTCTTCATCAATAATTTGTTCATCATAGGATTTCTCTGAAGTCAAGAAATTTAATATGTCTTCATTGTGGTAGAATACTCTCCAGTTCGTGATATTATCGGGAACAGATGGGCGAAAAATCAATTCTACTGAAAATCTATCAAGACTGCAATGTTCAGAAGGGAGGAGTTTGGATGCAACATTAGCTTACAAATCAGCTAATGTGTTTTGATTTCTAGGAATAGAAAAGATATTAAATGCTAAAAATTGAGTGGTAAGGTCTTGCACTAGGGTTTGATAATGTTTGAGATGTCCTGAAAGAAAATGGATGGTATTCCTTACTTGTCTTATGAAAATTTCATAATCACCATTTACTTTGAAGTATTTTACATTTAACCCTATAGATTTATAAGGCCCTTGAATCAAGGCTTCATATTCTGCAGTATTGTTTGTGCACTCAAATTCTAATCTACATGATAGCATGGTTTTCTCTCCTTCTGTATCAATTAGGATGCATATTTCTCCTGCTCCAGCACTAGATTTTGATCCATCAAAATATAAAGACCAAAATAAAGACTTATATACAGGTTTATCTACAGATGTATTAGAACCATTAACAATTCTAGAAGAATCAAATTGCGAAAAAATTTCAATTTGCGAAACAAAAGTATTTACAAAAAAGGGTGATTGTGGTGTAGTAAAATTCCCAAGGAATGACTCAGTAGAATAACCTCCAAGGATATTTTTGTTGAAAGCTATAGGTTCATTTGGTTGTTCAAATTCAGTTACAGTGTGCGTCATGTGTTTTTCTGGCTTGATTTTGATTTGATTTGGTTTCCCTTTATAGGGAAGCAACATTTGTGAATAATCAGTTGCGATATAACCATTAAGCTTTGTAGACCAATCCCTGCTTAAGAATAATCCATAGAATTCAGGAATATCTGCAATTAAAATATCAATTCTTTGGACAATCCTAGGATCAGAAGCTAGTCTAATGGTAACTGAATTGATTTCTCCTAGAACTTGAACTTTAAAGCGATCCAATTGTACAATGTGAAATGCAGAATTTTTTGGTTCAATATTCAATTTTGCACAGACTGAAGTAGGCATTATATTAGAGGATGCTCCGGAATCTATCAAACAATTATGAAAATTCTTGTTATAGATTTCATAAGTCAACAGAAAAGGAGGTGTATGAGAATTTGATCTTTCTCCAATAAGAATAGTATTTGTGTCATCTACTTTTTCTGGTGGCTTACCAGTCCCTTTAGCTGCTTTTACAACTACACCACTTGGTAGAGGAGAAATAGGTGTAGCATTTAATTCTTTTAACAACAACTTCTGTTGATATTTAAGTTTGTTTAGTTCATGTAAGGAAATGTTCACTCTGGTTTTCTTCATGTCTTCAACAATGTTATAATCCATAGGATCTAATACCACCAAAGTTTTAGATGTTGATGTATAAGGATTAGAAGATGATGGCTGATTCTGAGTGGGTAAGGGAGAAGCTTTCTTTGTAGGAGATTTGTCTTTGGTACTTGGAGTTGTAGTTTTCTTCATAGGACCAGATTGAACAGGTTCTGATGTAGATTTTCTCCTTGTACTTATAGGCATAGCTTCTTGTTCCATTTCACTGTCCGAGTTAGGGAGAATAAAATCCCACATTCCATGTAATTCAGCTATTTCTTCTTTTTCTTCTTCTTCATCTGATATTGGAGGAGTATCTTTTTCTTCTTCTTCTTCTTCTTCTTCCAATTCTGCATTGGATATTGAATTGGGAGGTTGAGATTTAGCTTGATTTCTCTTGAAATTTTTGAATGGTCTCTTTGTAGAAGTCTCTGCTACTTGCTTTTTAATCTCAACCATCTCATTAGATATGGTTTTGAGAACTTTATGTAAGCCTTCCATGTCATATGGATCTCTTGGTGTCTTCTTCTTTGAATCATCCTTAAAGTTGACTTTCTTGGATTTTCTTTCTTCAATGGAATTTTTCTTATCCAAAGCAATAATCTTTTTTTCCACTGCAATTGCTTCTTTCATGTTGTCAGCCAAAGTTGGTTTAGCTACTCTATCAAAAAAAAATTCTATGTTTGAAGGCAAAGAATTTATATACCAATCACTTCTGACCTATTCACTAGGATTTAAATCTGTAGGGATTTTAGTCAAAATTTTGTTGAATCGAGAGGTAAAATCTTTAATGGGTTCCTTGGCTTCTATCCTCGGGTTGGAAAGATCATTGATTAGGGTAGCTATGGATATATCATCTCCAAATTTGGTCAAGAAATGTTTTGAGAAGATATCCCAACTTGTAATAAATCCTGAAGGTAACGAAAAATACCAGGATCCTGCTGCACCTTGCAAAGTCTAAGGGAATAATCTAACTACAACATCTTCACGTTCAACTCCATTCAAATTTACAACAAGCATAAAATTATTGATATGTTCTTCAGCTGGTATGTTTAGGTCTAGACTGAATTTTGGTAGCCATTTTTCAGCATGATCGGGTAAATCATGTAAAGGTGCAGGCATATTAACAGCTCCAGTTCTAGCCCATGGTCTTGGTGCTGCTTGTGCCATTGTTGAGATAACAATGGGAGGATTTGAAGAAAAAACTAGTGTTTGAGTAGTAACGGTTGAAGGACTAGAAGAGACAGTTGGTGTTTGGACAGATGTTGTTTGAGCAGATGATGATGATGAAAGCATAATCTTGGCTCAGCCTGTGAAGACATTGCATCTATATTATCAAAAGAAGAAGAAGCTTCTTATAGAAAAGAGAAGGCTTGCAGAAGAGACAAAGCCAAGTCTCCATTATTTGGAGAAATGGAGGGAAAGAAATTCTCAAAACTTCTTCTCCAAACTATGCATGAGCTTAAAAGAAAAATCAAGGGAATGAGGAGGGAAAGACATGTGGATCCCTCAAGAATATTTGCACATGAAGAAAGCTCCAGATATTCATATTATGGGTGTGAGAATTCAACCACACATTCAGATCTACAATGCTCTACCAAGCCTATGTTCATAGATAGAGAAATGGAGGAAGGAGATGTACCAAAGGAGGAGACTCTTGTTGACTATCTTCAAGAGTATGAATCTCAATCTGAAAGGTTCAAATATCATCTAAAATTACAAGGGTTTTGCAAGCTCAAGGAAAATAGAAGACCTAGCAATCATAATAGAAGCAACTGGTGCAAGCAGCATGATTTGGGTAGATTCTTTCTATCTAATTTTGATGGGTCACCTAAATGTACATCAAGGGCTTGGGTAAAGGAGCTAGACAGATATTTCCAGTTACACCAATTTTCAAAAGATGAAGCCCTTAGAGTAGAAGCATTTCATCTTGAAGGTAAGGCTTATGATTGGTGGTTTTATGAAATTTCTTTCTTGAATCATGTATCTACTTATGCAATTTTCACTAGGAGGTTAGTGAAAATATTTGATGCAAAATATTCTGAAACATCCTTGGTTGAGCTAACCAAGCCTAAACAAACAGAACCTTTGCATGAGTTGGAATGATCCATAAACCCAACTCCATTCTAGTTCAATGCTATTGATGGGGTTAAAAACTTGCAGAATACCTTGCTAGAGGCAAGATCCCCAATTCAAGAAGAGCTCTCTTCTCACAAGGAAGACATGGAGATCTCTTTTTCAAAAGAGGATCAAAACAAATAGCCTCTTAATGATGCTGAGGTAACCTCCATTCATGATGAAGGGGAAGAGAAGGCTAGAGGTAACAACGCTGTCACATTAGGAGCAGATCTAGTACCTCATTGAGGTAGATGGAGCAAATTCTCCAATGAGAGGAGTTCTTGTATCATTGCAAGAAGTTCCAAAGTATCTCATATGTGGAGATCAAGGCACAATCCATGAACAACATGTACCGTTATTGATAGATTGTGAGACCTTACAGATGAAAGGAGAAGGTAGGGAAGATGGCTAACATCATATGATTAGTAGCACACACCCCTATCTATTTCAAAAGATTGATGCACATAATAGGCAGAGTAATTTTTGTATTGAGGGCAAGGGAAAAGTTATCCATTCATATATGTATTCTACTCTTGATATTGATGTCTCATTGCATGGAGGAATTCCACCTAGGAGACAACAAGATCAGGAGATGATGAGATATGCTTCACATCTGGTTGCATCACTCATTGATCCCAAAGTGGTGAGGACCTTGGGAGGACTTGACACAGTGTTGAGAGTCTTGGGTAGACTCAAGGAGGAGGGAGACATTCTACCAACATCATCACTACCCACTCTCACTTTAGATATTGCGTTGAGAAAGGAGTTGCAAGGGAAATATTTCAGCATCTCGATGTGTGACTTTGGCATAGGAGATGTAAAAGAAGAGAGTAGAAACTGAAAAAATCTTCACATGATAGATCAGCATCACTGTCACTATTGAGTATTGACCCTTATTGGAGATCCCAGATATTAGTGGAATACTCTAAGGATCTCTTTTCATGTAGAGTGATTAATGACCAACTATCTAATGGGAGATATACAATGGTAGATGGGGTCATCTATTTTCAAAGTAGAGTCTTCTTGACTAGAGCCTCTAAGCTCAATGAGAAGCTACTAGATGTAGCATATGAAGGATTGCTATCCAAACCCACTGGTTTTATAAGAGCATACCGTACTATCTTGGAGGGATTCATTTGGGAAGGCTTCAAAGAGGAGATGCACCATCATATGAGGAAATGCATGGATTATTTAGAGGATGAGGAGAGACATGACTCTTTGATAGAGTTATCACATCCACTTCCTTCCTCATTAGGAGTGAGAGGAGGCCCATATATGAGCCACCTTACTAGCTTGAACCAAGTACATGGTAAAGAATGCATTTTTGTACATCATGATTCATTTACTATATATTTTAATTTCCTTATCATACGTGTGCAGGGAATTGTTCCAATGGGGGGGCACTTTTCCTTCTAGACTTCATGGTCTACTTGAGGCCATAAGCAGCATTGATGATGCTCACTCCCTAGGGGATCCTAGGGAGATGCTATCTTATGCAAGGTATGCTCAATTCGCACCATACACCATACACCTTCTCCAAGCTTGTGAGGATATTGGGGCAGCAAACAAGTGGTTGGGAAACCACTCATCATGCCATATTCTGATGTAGTTAGGAGTAAAATGGCACTGGTTGCACTTGAGGGACCATTTTCCTTCTGCATTACTACATATGGAAGCTAGCATGACTTTTATTGTGATACCATATGTTGATGATGTTCTTATTATTGTTGGGGAAATGATTAGAGGGATGACACATTGGTTGGATGTGTCCATTGGGAATGGAACTTCCCACATTTCTTCATGCTTCAAGGGGATGGGACATTATGTGGCTGCTACATTATATCACTTGTTTCCTTATGAAGGGAGACATATGATTGATTTATGTCTTTGGGAGGAGCCTCTCACATGGGAGGAGTTTTTCTATGAATTACCATTCTGGAGGGTGATTCATTTTATATGGATGATAGCTTGGAGGATGGAGCTTCACATGGGGATGAAGGTTCCCTATATTTTGCAGATCCATCCTTGCAGTTGCTTGAGGACAAGCAAAATTTGGGAGGGGAGGATTGTAATATTCCTAAATTTGCATGCATCTAATTGGAGTATTAAAATCTATTTTTTATTTCTTGTTTGATGAATAAGTGGGTAGGGAGACCCATAAATATCTTTATTAGGAATAAAACCACTTCTCATGTGAAAGTGGATCATATTTTAAGCTTAATAAAGCACCCTAAGGCATCAACAGGGGCTAAAGCATGTGGACTAGGTCAACCTTGACAAAATCAACAGTGTTGTCATGGAGGAGTGGCATTCAATGAGGGATAGCATAGTTTTATATGGAGACACATTGCCTGGAAGTAGTGTCATTAATGGATGGGGCTAAGGGTTTGAAAGATCATTTATTATATAAGGAAGAGGATGGAAGCCATATTATTCATGTTATGGTATGTTATGATTTATATTATATGGTTTGTTTAGACATATATCTTTCTCTACCTCTTTAGCTGAGATTGAGTGCTATTTAGCACCGAGTGTTCCTCATTGGGATTCCCACCTCTTCCATTGAGAAAATCTTGGAGGAGTTTGCACTACATTTTCACATTCAGGTTTCAGGCCAAGCTTTAGTCTTGTGGTACAATGTAGTTTTTGTTGAGAGATGTGCTAACTCCTGAGTTGCAGGGTGCAATAGTGGAAGATCTTGTTGGGTGTTTTCTGAGCTAGTTTTGCAGTGGAGGAAGGGTTCCTTCCATTGGGATACCATTAAAGGAGACCCTTGGGCTTATTTGACATATTTGGAATCAAACCAAGTTTATTTTATCCCCTACAGTGCATTTCCAATCCATATATACGTTATTTTAGTGAGATGTTGCAGTGGGCAACCTAAAAAGAGGAGAAAATCCAAAGTTAAAATCTAGCCAAACCATTTCTAGGTTTTTCTGGGTTTTTGAGTAGAATCAGTGGTTAAAATACTCGATCATTCTGAACACTCTAGCAGCCTTCCACACATGGTTATTCTCCTTAGAAGTGGTAGTTTCCAACAACAGCAGTTTCCTCAAGAGTAGTAGTTTGATTTCCATTGAAGGGATCAACCCTTCATTGAGAGAGTCCTTTTAGAGGAGTTCTTTTAGATCTACATCATACTCAACCACCTCCTTCTATGTGCTTCAGTTGCAGTGCATCTTCAGCCCCAGGGTTTTAGATCCACCATTCATGTTTTGTGTATTTCCAGAAACCCTTCCTGGGTTGTCTTGGAAAAGTGTTGAGGAGCATAGATCTAAATTGTTATCCCTGTATGAGCATGATCTTATCAGATCCATTTATATATATGTTCAAGCTGTAGTATTAGTCACTAAAAATGTGATGTGCTTGCTTTAGTACTTTGTGTATTAGTGTATTACATGTTTTGGGTACATTTTGGCATTGGAGGCTTCTTTTGCCTATCTTGAGGGGCTGGATCCCCAAGATATTGTACTTATTTATTGTTGTTATACGTAATACCATGGATCTATTATTTGGCTCATCTGTAATGTGTTAACATTTTCTATTATTTACATTATTATGAGCTATATTCCTGCTTTTCCCTTTTGGGATATTACAATGGTATCAGAGCATAATCTTGGTTCATCCTGTGAAGACATTGCATCTATGTTCTAAGAAGAAGAAGAAGCCTCTCACAGAAAAGGGAAGGCTTATAGAAAAACAAATTTAAGTGTCCCTTATTTGGAGAAATGGAGGGAAAGAAGTTTTCAAAACTTCTTCTCCAAACTATGCATGAGCTTAAAAAATAAATCAAGGGAATGAGGAGGGAAATACATGAGGATCCCTCAAGAACATTTGAACATGAAGAAATCTCTAGATCTTCATATTATCGGTGTCAACATTCAACCACACAATCATATCTACAACGCTCTACCATGCCTATTTTCATAGCAAGAGAGATGGAGGAAGGAGATGTACCAAAGGAAGAGACTCTTTGTGACTATCTTCAAGAGTATGAATCTCAATCTCAAAGGTTCAAAGATCATATAATCTTCCAAGGGTTTTGCAAGATCAAGGAGAATGGAAGACATAGAAATCATAATAGAAGCAATTGGTGCAAGAAGCATGATTTGGGTATATTCTTTCTATATACTTTTGATGGGTCACCTAAATGTACAGCAAGGGCTTCGGTAAAGGAGCTTGACACATATTTCCAGTTGCACCAATTTTCAAAAGATGAAGCCCTTAGAGTAGCAGCAATGCATCTTGAAGGTAAGGCTTATTATTGGTGGTTTTATGAAACTTATTTCTTGAATCATGTATCTACTTATGCAATGTTCAGTAGGAGGTTAGAGAAAAGATTTGATGCAAAATATTCTGAAACATCCTTGGTTGAGCTAACCAATCCTAAACAAACAGAACCTTTGCATGAGTTGGAAGGATCCATAAACCCAACTCCATTCCAGAATGCTATTTATGGGGTTAAAAACTTGTAGAATACCTTGCTAGAGGCAAGATCCCCAATTCAAGAAGAGCTCTCTTCTCACAAGGAAGACATAGAGATCTATTTTTCAAAATAGGATCAAAACAAAGAGCCTCTTAATGATGATGAGGTAACCTCCATTCATGATGAAGGGGAAGAGAAGGCTGGAGGTAATAACACTGTCACATTAGGAGCAGATATAGTACCTCATGAAGAGGTATATGGAGCAATTTCTCCAATGAGAGGAGTTCTTGTATCATTGCAAGAAGTTCCAAAGGATCTCATATGTGGAAATCAAGGCACAATCCATGAACAACATGTGCCATTATTGATATATTGTGAGACCTTACAGGTGAAAGGAGAAGGTAGGGAGGATGGCCAACACCATATGATTAGGAGCACACACTCCTGTCTATTTCAGAAGGTTGACGCATGCAAGAGGCAAACTAATTTTTGCAGTGACGGAAAGGACAATAATGTCCATTCATATATATTGTAGTCTACTCTTGATATTGATGTCTCATTTCATGGAGGAATTCCACCTAGGAGGCCACTAGATCACGAGATGATGAGAGATGCTTCAGATCTAGTTGCATCACTCATTGATCCTAGAGGGGTGAGGACCTTGGGAGGACTTGACACAGTGCTAAGAGTCTTGGGTAGACTCAAGGAAAAAGGATAAATTCTCCCAACATCATCATTAGCCACTCTCACCTTAGATATTGCACTGATAAAGGAACATCAAGGGAAATATTGCAGCATCCTGATGTGTGGCTTTGGCATAGGAGATGTCAAAGAAGAGAGTAGCAACATGATAGAAGCTTCACATGATAGATCAGAAACATTGTCACTATTGAGTATTGACCCTTATTAAAGATCCTAGCTATTAGTGAAATACTCTAAGGATCTCTTTTAGTGCAGAGTGCTTCATGACCAACTATCTGATGGGAGATATATAGTGGTAGATAGGGTCATCTATTTTCAGAGTAGAGTTTTCTTGACTAGAGCCTCTATGCTCAAGGAGAAGCTACTAGATGCAGCATATGAAGGGTTTCTCCCCAAAACCACTGGTTTTATAAGAGCATACCATACTATCTTGGAGGGATTCATTTGGCAAGGCTTCAAAGAGGAGATGCACCATCATATAAGGAGACACGTGGATTATTTTGAGGATGAGGAGAGACATGACTCTTTGATAGAGTTATCACATCCAATTTATTCCTCATTGTGAGTGAGAGGAGGCCCATCTATGAGCCACCTTACTAGCTTGAACCAAGTACATGGTAAAGTTTGTATTTCTGTACATCATGATTCATTTACTATGTATTTTCATTTTCTTATCATACATGTGCAGGGCATTGCTCCAAGGGGGGCACTTTTCCTTATAGACTTCATGGTCTACTTGAGGGCATAAGAAACATCGATGATGGCCACTCCCTAGCAGATCTTGGGGAGATGATATCTTATGCAGTGTATGCTCAATTTTCACCATATACCATACACCTTCTCCAAGCTTGTGAGGAGATTGGGGCAGCTAAAAAGTGGTTGGGAAACCACTCATCATGCCATATTCTGATGTAGTTAGGAGTAAAACTACACTGGTTGCACTTGAGGGACCATTTTCCTTCTCCATTACTACATATTCCAGCTAGCATGACTTTTATTTTGATCCCATACGTTAATGATGTTCTTATTATTGTTTGGGACATGATTGGAGGGCTGACACATTGGTTGTACGTGTCCATTGGGAATGGAACTTCCCACATTTATTCATGCTTCAAGGGGAGCATGGGACAGTATGTGGTTGCTACATTATATCACTTTTTCCCTTATGAAGTGACCCATATGATTGACTTATGTCTTTGGGAGGAGCCTCTCACATGGGAGGAGTTTTTCTATGAATTACCATTCTGGAGGGTAATTGATTTCATATGGATGATAGCTTGGAGGATGGAGCTTCACATGGGGATGAAGGTTCCCTATATTTTGCAGATCTATCCTTGCAGTTGCTTGAGGACAAGAAAAATTTGGGAGGGGAGGATTGTAATATTCCTAAATTAGCATGCAGCTAATTGGAATATTAAAATCTAATTTTTCTTTCTTGTTTGATGAATAAGTGGGTAGGGAGACCCATAAATCTCTTTATTAGGAATAAAACCACTTATCATGTGAAAGTGGATCATATTTTCAGCTTAATGAAGCACCCTAAGGTGTGAACAGGGGCTAAAGCAGTGGACTAGGTCAACCTTGACCAAATCAATAGCGTTGTCATGGAGGAGTGGCATTCAATGAGGGACAACACAGTTTTAGATGGAGACACATTGCATGGAAGTAGTGTCATTAATGGATGGGGATTAGGGTTTGAAATCTCTTTTGTTATATAAGGAAGAGGATGGCAGCCATATTATCCATGTTGTGATATGTTATGATTTAGCTTATATGGTATGTTTAGAAATATATCTTTTTCTAGTTGTTTAGCTGAGATTGAGTGTTGTTTAGCACTGGGTGTTCCTGATCGAGAATCCCACCTCTTCCATTAATAAGCTATAGGAGGAGTTTGCACTACATTTCCACATTCAGGTTTTAGACCAAGCTTCAGTCTTACGCTACAACATTTTTTTGGTTGAGAGAGGTGCTGAGTTGAAGGGTGAAGCTATGGAAGATCTTGTTGGGTGTTTTCTGAGCTAGTTTTGCAGTGGAGGAAGGGTTCCTTCCATTGGGATACTAGTAAAGGAGCCCTTTAGGATTATTTGACATATTTGGAATCAAGCCAAGTTGATTTTATTCCCTACAACGCAGTTCTAGTCTAGATCTGCATTATTTTAGTGATTTGTTGAAGTGGGCAACCCAAAAAGGGCTGAAAATACAAATTTAAAATCTAGCTAAACTATTTCTGGGTTTTGCTGGGTTTTTTGAGTGGAATGCATGGTTAAAATACCAGATCATTCTAAGCACTCAAAAAAACTTTCACACATGGTTCTTCACCTCATAAGTGGTAGTTTCCAGTAGCAACAGTTTCCTTAGCAGTAGTAGTTTTCTTTCCATTGAAGGGATCAACCCTTCATTGAGAGATTCCTTTAGGAGGAGTTCGTTAAGATATACATCAGATTCAACCACCTCCTTCAATGTGCTTCAGTTGCAGTGCATCTTCAGCCGTAGGGCTTTATATCCACCATTCATATTTTGTGTATTTCCGAAAACACTTCTTGGGTTGTCTTGGAAAAGTGTTGAGGAGCATATATCTCCATTTTTAGCCCTGTATGAGCATGATCTTATCAGATCTATTTATATATATGTTCCAGTTGTAGTATTAGTCACTAAAACTGCGATGTGCTTGCTTCAGTACTTTGTGTAGCAAAGTATTACATGTTTTGGGTACGTTTTGGCATTGGAGGCTTCTTTTTCCTATCTTGAGGGGCTAGATCCCCAAGATATTGTACTTATTTGTTTTTTTTATACATAATACCATGGATATATTATTTGGTTCATATGTAATGTGTTAAAATTTGATGTTATTTCCATTATTATGAGCTATATTCCTGCTTTTCCCTTTTGGCATATTACAACCCTCCAACATAACACAACTCTAAACAGAAACTATGATGTAGTTGAATATTGAAGCTTTTCCTGATGCGTAGATGTGGACTATATAGCTCAATAATCTCTCCTGAGTAGAATGAGTGTGCAATTCCCACTCGGGAACACCCTTGTAATAAAGAGTACAACAGACCCTGCTAAACAACAAAAGCATGTATAGAAATGTCACCTGCCAATTTTGAGATCTGAAAATATCAAAATCATTAATCATCTAACCGACATTATATGGATGGATTGCCCTTCCTTATATTCATTGCGAGCCTTCTCACCTGGGGTCCCACTCATTAAAGACACTACTCATATGGATAATATCTCACATTAACTTTGCACTGTTTCACATTGATGATCCTCTCTCTATACCAGCGTTGTTGATTTGGTCAACATTGACCTTGTCCACATGCTTTTTCCCCTATTCACAGATGGAGGTGCTTCATGCAACTTTCAAGAGGATCCATTTTCACATTAAGAGGGATTTTATTCCTACTAAAGATATTTATGGGTCTCCCTACCCACTTATTCATCTATCTAAAAGTCAAAAGAAAAAATGAATATTCCAATTAGCTGCATGCTAATTTAGGAATATTATAGTCCTCCCCTCCCAAATGTTGCTTGTCCTCAATAAATTGCAAGGATAGAACTGAAGAGCCTTCTCTCTTCCTCCTGTAGCATCCTCATATGATAAACTTCTCCAATGAACAAGATGCTTTCTCATCATTATGTCTCCAAGATGCTCCTCCCAAGTGCATAAGCTAGCCTTTGGTGACAAATCCAAATGGCTCTCATCATGAAGTAGTGGGATATCCATGGAGGAAACTATATGTTTTCTAGAGGCCTTCTTGAGGCATGGAATCTGAAATATATTGGGAACTATCATTCCCATGTGAATCTCCCTTCCCCAAGCTCTCATCCACACAAAATGAGTCACCCTCCAAAATGGTAACTCATGGAAATACTCCTCCACCTTAGGCTCCTACAATGTTGGTGGGCTACATAGCTGAAATTGATAGACCATATTTTCTATCCCACATATTCTCTCTCTCCACTTATGATTATTTTAGAGTGGCTGCTGATTTTGTGTTGCAACAATGTTGCCTTCAAGAGGAAAGAAGAAAATTGGGTCCTCAAAGATTCTCTCTCTAGTGTCATGAATCATGTTTTCCCAAACCATCCCATATATTAGGAATAGAACATCATCTCCATATGGCATCCAAATGAGAAAGATATTGAAGGTTTCATGTAGTGCTGGAAGGTACCAACAGTTTCCCATCTGGCTACAACGTAATTTTTCTAACTGTTGTTTCAGAACATCATATGGAAATTTGTCTCCCAAACATTTTCTAGTTGTGCATGTCATCTCATCTACTAGAAAATAGTAAATGGAATTTTATATCAACCGAGCATACAAATAATAGCACAAAACTTTCCCAAATACATACAAGAAATGGCTATCTCCATCACCAATGTTGGTCTTAAAAATACCATGACGCCTAAATAGAATATATCCTTCTTGTGGAGAAATGCACTGTATATAAATGGAAATAGAATGAAAATACTGTGTTAGATGATCAATAAGTGCAAAAACACAACTCTTTCCATGTGCTGAGAGTAGGCTAAAAATGATATCCATGGATGATCTCTGCATAGTGGTCTAATATGTCTCTATGAGACACTTGTGAATGGAAAGGAATGAACCATGTGCTTCATGCAAGGCTTTCTTCTTATGCATGGGGTTCCATGTCAAGAAAATCATATCATGGTAATAAATGTCTCCATCCACTACTCCATTACTCTCATCTCTTAATTTTCCATCAAGTGAATCATATGTGAAGTGATCCTAGGAACACTCCATCAAAAAGCACAAGCTCCCAAGTGACAACGTTGTTGGCCTTTGTAATAAGGCTTCTGTCATCTCATAGCTCCATTCTTTGACATGCGAAATGCCAAACTCATCTACCATAATGCTTATATATATGGGAGAATCCTTCCAAATTGGATGTACCTCCTGATTCTCCAAAACTAAGGAGTAGCCCCTTTGCACCATGATTGTGCCTCGATCTACCCCTGCAACATGATGCAAAGTATGGGAGAAAATCAGCCCATGCTCTCCAAAGAGTATCCAAAGAAACAAAAACTCTTGTTTCCACCTCATCTTCACGTCATACAAGTCATTTAGTAACATCATGATAGCTGAATTTTAGAATTCCCCATACAACCAAATCTTTTGTTGCCATATCCTATGGGTGCCATGCAATGCCTCAAACCATAACATACCTCTAGAAATAGTATATTTCACATGATGGCCAAACCCTTTCAAGAGTAACCAGCGCAACCATGCCTCCTGCTACCCTTTGTCTTAGATCTTCAAGTGGCTCACCAACCTCTTGCTTACCATCCACACCCATTCATCCAAATGTGGGTGTCTCATACCATGCTCCAAATTGGTACCCCTCCAATGGAGAATACCATCCTCCCAAATCAGATTACTACCTTTGCACTTCATGGGAAGTTGAAGTACAATCTCCTGTACATATTCATATGAAGAGCACTCATCAATGAACAATTTGACCCCATAAGGATCCAAATATGTTGTAGGAAAAAATTTCTCATTGAACTGTGAAGTGCTTATCATGAATGTAATATTCCTAAAATTTAGCTTTTAGCTAAATGGAATATTATAGACCATTTTATCACTAGGTAGGTGAATAAATGGGTAGGGAGGCACATAAATCTCCTTAGAAACAATAAAAACACTTCGAGTGTGAAAGGAGACCATATAAGCATCTAAATTAAGCACATTGAGTGTGAACAGGAGGATGGAGCATGTTGAGTAGGAAAACTTTGACCAAATCAAACAGCGTTGTTATGGAGGAGTGGCATTAATGGTGGGACAACACAGTTTTGGAGGGAGATTGTTTGCATGATGATGGAAACCCTAATGAGTGGGACCCAAGGTGAGAAGGCTCACATTTTTTATAAGGAAGAAGATGGCAACCATAGGAGGTTATGTTATTGATTATTGATTTTATCGTCTACATGACTATTTTGCATTCTTCAGTTGTTTAGTTGAGATTGTTGTGTTGTTTAGCACTAGGTGTTCTTGAGCGGGAATCCCATCTCTTTCCTTGATAGGCCTCTTGGAGGAGTATTTCACTTCATTTTCACATTCAAGATTAGGGCCAAGCTACAACTTTCTTCATCAGCGCATTTTCTTCAAAATATTGTGGTGTGTTGCAGGGTGCAGTAGTGAAGAATTTTATTGGGTGTCTTCAGAGCTAGTTTTGTAGTGGAGGAATGTTTCCATCTATTGGAAGGCCTGTAAAGAATCCCCTTGGGATTATTTGACACATTTGGAATCAAGCCAAGGATTATTTATCCCCTACAGCACAGTTTCAGTCCAGATCTCTGTTATTTTAGGGAGGAGTTGCAGGGGTAGTTGCAGTGGTTGTTTTGGGAGATGATTTATTCAGTGGAGGAGCCATTATTTAATCTAAAGGATCTATCGGAGGAGAGATGTAGGTTTCTACATCAACTTCAGCCATATATTCTCATTTATATTGTTGCAGCATATCTTCAGCCCTAGGGCTACAACTTACATTGGCACATTGTGTGCATTTTCCAAAAACCCTCTTGGGTCGTCTTGGAAAGCTGATGTAGTGCCCAGATCTGTATGTGTAGCCTCAATTTAGGCCTATATCAGTATTTTTATATCATTGTATGATCTCTAGATGTATTTATTCTTATTATGACTACACTGTAGCAGCCTCTCTGGCAATTTTTATAGAAACAACATCTCACTTTGAGAGTGTTTATGTATTGGAGGCTTATGTGATCACATCCTATGATTTTTGCGTCATTTTTTTGTACTTATTTGTTGAATATATGATAAATATAATGGCTCCATATTGGTATCATGGTTTCATGTGTTAAATATTTGTTGTTTCTTTCATTTTATGAGCTATATTGATGCTTTTCTCATTTGGGAATATTATAGTGGCATCATAACATAATCTTGGCTCATCCTGTGCATTCAGCCAATATGTCACCATAAGGAGATGATTCTCACAAGGAGAGAATATGTATAGAAGGGAAAAAGACAAGACTCTAGTATTTGGAGGAAGGGAGGAAGAGGAGCTCTCAAAGCTTCTTTTTCAAACTATGAAGAGCATTAATGAAGATATCAAGAAGATGAGAAGGGAGACGTGTAGGGAATCTCCAAGGGGGTTTGAATATGAAGAAAATCATAGATTTTTACATGATGGGTGTGATAATGTGGCCAAAAAATATGATCCACTGTGCATTTTTATGCCCAGATTCATAGCAAGAGAGATGGAGGAAGAATATGCACCAAAGGAGGAGACTTTGAGTGACTATCTTCAGGAGTATGAATCTTAATCTGGGACATTCAAGGAGCACTTGAACTTCCAATATTTTTTCCAACTCAAGGAGGATAGAAGACCCAACAAACACAACATAAGCAGAAGAGGTAGATTATTTCTACCAAATTTTTATGGGTCATCTAAATGCATAGCCAAGGATTGGATAGAGCAGCTAGACTCGTACTTGCAGCTACATCAAGTTTCAGAAAAGGAAGCCCTTAGGATAGAAGTTCTGTGTCTTAAAGGTAAGGCTTATACTTGGTGGTTTTATGAATCCTCTTCATTTAATCATGTAAATATAGCTACTTATGAAAGATTCACTAAGAGATTAGTGAAGAGATTTGATTGAAAACAATTTGAAACGTCTTTGATTGAGCTAGCCAAAACAAAACACTCAAAACCTATGCATGAGTTGGAAGGATATATTACACCAAATCCACTCCAAAATTCTATTGAGGGGGATAGAAACTTGTATGATACCTTGCCAAGGGCAAGATCCCCATTGCAGGAAGATATTTCTTCTCAAAATAAAGACATGTATATTCCTCGTTTAAGGGAAGACCAAGATCTAGGGTCTCTCATTGTTGATGAGGTATTCTCAAATATTAATGAGGAGGAAGAGAAAAGAGGAAGTAACAATGTTGTAACTTTAGGAGAAGAACCATCACCACATGGGGATGGGAATGAAGCTAGTGTTTCAATTAGAGGAGCTTTTACATCTTTGCAAAAGGTTCCCAAGGAGCAACATGTCACAGTAGTGATGGGCAGTAAGACCTTGATGGAAGGAGGAGAAGAAAAGGTGGATCAAAATCAAAGGATGGGGAGCATGCACCTTTGTTTATTTCAAGGGATTTATATACAGAAGAAGGAGTCTGGTTTGCACAGTGAAAGGAGGGACAACTCAGTCCACTCACCTATACAGTCTACTTCAGACTTTGATTGTCATTACATGGAGGCATTCCACCCAGGAGGCCACTAGATCAGCAGATGAGAGATAGCTCACCACTTATTAATCTAGGAGGGGTGAGAACCTTGGGAGGATTTGGCTCGACGCAGAGGGTCTTGGGTAGGCTCAAGGAGGAGGGAGACATTCTCCCAATATCATCATTACCCACTCTCATCAGCTATTCTGCGTTGGGAGAAGATGTTTTTGGGATGGAGGATGGCACCATCATGGTGCAAGGAGAGCACTCCATGGCATTGGAGAATAATTTTGGGTATGTGTTATATTCTTTCCACGAATAGCCCCCCCTGTCGGGGTCCGGGGCAGCGCCCCGGTGAAAATTTTTGGTCCTTAATTTCCGGTGGGTAGTCCGCGTCCATGGTTTTGTGCATGGTTTTTCACATTGTTTTGGGGTACGATGGTTTTTGACCCCTGGTATTTTTTTAGATCCGGTCAAGGGAACTAAGGTTATGTTCTATTCCAGGGTTTATGGATTGGGGTTTATGTATGATTCAACATGTATATATATATGTGTTGTAACACTAAAAGGAATATAATGAAAAATCAAGATGGTTGTCCCGATTTGGGATCCAGGGGAAAATCTCTATGTTTATCTGTTTTATGTTTTATGATCTCGCTATTGTTTATTTTATGTTATAAGATTCGTGTGTAGATAATTTTTGTTCAGGGTTAAAACCTACAGATACAAGGATACTCCCGCATAGGAAGGAATATTCCCCATTTGGTAGAGGAGGGTGGCCACTCATGCATGCATTGGCCAGACTTAGGAGATTTTGGAGAGGTGATAACTTCCTATGGAAGAATAACCTCCAAAAGCTTCAACCTTCACTTGAGCATGAGAAGGTACAGGAGGGGAAATAGAAACATGTTAGCAACATAATGGTGCTTGAATTTGGCATAGGAGATGCCAAGGAAGAAGACAACCACATGGCAAGCACTACATAGTATACATGAACAACGCTATCATTAGAGAGTTTAGATCCTTATTGGAGATCCTAGCTATTGGTGGAATACTCCAAGGATCTCTTTACATGCAGGATACTTGATGATCAATTTCCAGATGGAGGATATCCAATGAGATATGGGGTCATATTTTATCACGATAGGATCTTCTTAGCTATAGCCTCAAGGCTCAAGGATAAACTACTACATGCAGCCTATGAGATATTGCTTTCCAATCCCACTGATTTCATTCGAGCATGCCATACTGTCTTGGAGGGATTCATGTGGGAAGACTTCAAATATGAAATGCACTATCATATCAGGAAGTGCATATATTGTTTGGAGGTTGAGGGGAGACAAAGATCTTGGGGAGCATTATCATCATCACCTCCTTACTCATTGGGTGTGAGAGGGAGCTCATCCATGACCTACCTCACTAGTTTGAACCAAGTGTATGCTAAGGATTGTATTTCTGAGCATCATGATATATTTACTATATACTTGCATTTTCTTAACACTCATGTACAGGGCATTGCTCCAAGAGGGTGAAATATTTCTTATTGGATTCATGGGCTACTTGGGGCCATGAGCAATGATGATGTTGGCCATTCCCTAGAATATTTTGGGGAGATGATGTATTCTTCATGGTGTGCTTCATTGGAAAAAAACATCATACACCTTCTTCAGGCATGCAAGAATAATGGGGAAGCTAACAAGTGGTGGGGGAAACACTTGTTACATGATATTCTATGGCAGTTAGGAGAAAAATTATGTTGGTTGCACATGAGGGACCATTTTCCTTCTCATTTACTGCTCATGGCAGCTAGCATGGCTTTGATTGTGATTCCATATGATGACGATGTGCTTATATTTGTTGGGAACATGATTGGAGGGAAGGCACATTGGTTGGATGTGTCAACGGGGAATGAAATTTCCCACACCCTTTAGGCTTCATGCTTGAAGGGGAGCATGGGAGATGGTATAGCCACTAAAGTAAATCAATTTTTTCTTTATGAAGTGAGACATATGATTGTTTGGAGCACTTGGGATATGCCTCTCATGAACATTTGGGAGGAACTTTTCTATGAATTACCATGCTGGAAGGTGATTCATTTCATTTGGATGATAGAATGGAGATGGGAGTTTCTCACTGGTAATGAGATCCCATATGCTTTTCATCACTCCTACTTTGAGGAGGCCATTAGACAGCAAGAAGGTTTCCATATATACCTTCCATTTTGTCATGATGAGCGCCATTTCATTTATCCATCAAAGACCAAATTGCACATGTGGGAGGAACCATTGGGGGACATAATTGTTGTAAAATATCTCAAGCACTGGTGGAGACTATTGGATGAGGAGGTCACAAGAGGAGGAGGGGAGAATTTTTCTCAACCCTTACAGTTGCTTGAGGACAAGCAACATTTTTTAGGGGAGGACTGTAATATTCCTAAAATTCAGCTTTTAGCTAAATGGAATATTATAGACTGTTTTATCACTAGGTAGGTGAATAAATGGGTAGGGAGGCCCATAAATATCCTTAGCAACAATAAAAACACTTCAACTGTGAAAGGAGACCATATAAGTAGCTAAATTAAGCACCTTGAGTGTGAGCAAGAGAACAGAGCATGTTGAATAGGTCAACTTTGACCAAATCAAACAACTTCGTTAAGGAGGAGAGGCATTAATGGTGGGACAATGCAGTTTTGGAGGGAGATTGATTGCATTTCATGGTGGAAACCATAATGAGTGGCACCCAAGGTGAGAAGGCTCACATTGTTTATAAGGAAGAGGTTGGAAACTGTTAGCCATCTATAAATTTTGTTATACCTCATTATGGCTAATTAGTTTTCAGTTTTCAAGAAACAAATTTTATGAAAACTTTGTGACTCCTTCAAACCTAAATATGTTCATTATCCTCAAAGAAAACATGTCATCAATAAACTTCACTCAAAGCCTCTAAGTTACCCTGCCAAGACACAAAGAATACTGCTTTCAAGCCTTTCTCCATCAGTTCATTTCATAAAATCCATTCTTCCCATATTTTCATTCATCCTCATAATCAATTTTCTCTTCACTTACCCTCATTTTCCCATAAAAATCCCTTTAAGCCTTGTAAAATCCCTTTATAATGGTTTAAAACCATTTTTTATACTTATTGGAAAACTTCAAAAGGTCTAAAAACCCACTTTAGCCTATGTTTCGCCCTTTTTGAACATCAGGCCTTAAGCCCCTGCAGGCTTAAGTCCTCAGTCCCATTCTTCATATGACCAAAACCCACAAACTGGGGGCTAAAGTCGCAATCCCTCTTATCGTAAACCCTGGTCCTCTTACTCCCCCATTGGAAAATATTCTCTGCTTCTTTTAGCCCCTCCATTTCTTATTTTTTTCATCTCCCGCATCATATCTATCAAAAGATAATCCCATCCATTGATCCTCTCAATCCAATGGTGGTCCTCTCCTCCCCTCATCCTCCTTCCTCCCCAAAAATCTCTTATCCGCTCTCCCCTTGATTAAATCACAACCGTTGATCTTCAAGATCCAACGACCATCGCTCACTCTCACCATTTAAATCCACCCAATAAACATCCCACTTCCTGACAAAAAACTGATGTCATTGCCGATCCCACCACTCCTCTGACCAATTAACTTTGTGAAATTGGGCCCATCCATTTTCCTCGATCCGGCTCCACCAGATTCAATGGTCTATAATCATTTTCACGCGCGATTCATTCGTATGGTTTAACACCCCATTTATAAACTAAATGGGTGGTTTTCCAAGGGACATGCATCATTCAATTAATGGAATCGCATTCATTGAACCCAAAACCACTTACCACTTGTATCCAGCGTGAAAACCACCTCGGTATTCCTCCAAAACCACTTTTCTCCCATTTTCGCACCAGATTCAAGTTTAAACACTATCCCACCTGGTTCCGCCTGTGGAATCCTCTCATCCATGCATATTTCCCTTCTCTGCAAGCACTCCTCCGCCTCCCTCGAACCTCTGAAATGAATTTAACCAAAAAACAAAGGTTTTTATTTAATTTTTTCATTGTTGTGCAAGTTTAATGGCTGAAATTTTGCAGGCCATCCCACAGCCAAAGAAAATAGTGGAAAAGCTTAGGATGACAATCCTAACGGCTGGATGAATGCAAAAGGGGACCCAGGGTTCGAGTTCCAAGGTTTGATCAGTGGCTCATGAACACTGATCGTGTACTAAAGCCCTCTAGTGCATGGAAGCCACCTATAAAAAGAAAACACAGAAGAACAATGAAGATTAAAGATTAAGGAATAAAGCAAGAAGATCGAGGACTTAACAAATTATTTACAACGATAAAGCACAGTTAAGGACAAATTAACTAAAAATCAGAAAAGATTATTAAAAATGCCAAAAAGCATTATCAGAGGCCTAATTAGAGTTTTAAAGATAAATTAGACAGATCAGCAAGAAATAATGCTTCGAATGACAAATAATTGAAGCAATTACTTCTCCAAAGACCAAAAATGCCACCTACAGACCTAATTTGCCTCAAAAGACACATAAAGTTACTCCAAGTCAATGATATTTTTAAATACAGCTTAGACGTTATTTCCAGCCTACCTAAAAAGCCTAAAAGTCTACAAAATCCATTAAGTATTTCAAAAAGTTAATATAACGTAGAGTTATAAATAAATATATTTTTCCTTGGGTCTTGCATGGTCTCAAAGGTACAAAACATTAAACTCTGTCATTTATGAACCACTAGAAACCCCTTCTTTCACTCCACCTCCTCATTTATCTATAAATAATGTTTGAGGATTTCATTGTTATTGTTGGTTGGATTATTATTGGAGTGTAAGATAGTTGTTGAAGCTGTTGAAGTGTTGTTGAGTAGTTGAATAATACTAGGTTGAGAAGAGAATTTTTTGAGTTGTATAGGCTTGTTGGACTTGAAGTATGTAACTGGTTTGAAAATCAATAATACAAGTTGATTTATGGGATCCTGGTCTATGTTAATGGTGATGTTATTCCCCACTATTTTTGTCTTTATTTATGTTTTACATACTGTCCATTTTCTCTGATAAAGTGTTGGGAAAATACTGAGAGGGGGGTGAATCAAGATTTTGAAAAACTTATTTATTTTTCTTGTTCTTTTAAACCATACGCTATACGAGCAGACACGCGTATACGCGGATAACTTGAGAAGGAAACTACGCGTATACACGAAATACAAATAAACGGTTAATTCTTAACTTAGATGGGTGCTATGCTCATTCCTTCGGCGAGGAAGTTAGAAAGCGACTTGGAATATAACATTAACAACAGAATAAAGAATCACATATCATCAACACACATGAACACCAGGATTTAAGGTGGAAACCCAATTCGGGAGAAAACCACCGCTACCGTCGTCTCAGTATTCAATATTTATTATATAAAGAAAACATCTTACAATCATGTACTGGAGCAGACTCATACTAGCACGCAGGCACCCACCTGCAGAAGGCTACAACCTTCTCTCGTTTACCAGCCTCTCCTAGAAGGGAGCTACGACCCCCTGATATTTGCACCAGCCTCTACTGGAAGAAAGCTTCTAATTTCAGACTGAAGGCTTCAACCCTCAGATCCACTGCAGACCACGTTTCATCAATTTTCAAACTGGATCAAACAGCTTCACCACAATCCTTCACTTGTCAACAAGCATCCTTTTCTCATTTCATAAAACAGAACAGTGATACCACTATAACCAGAATATCAGAGACATCCCAGACTTCAGAACAGATATGCAGAACCTCAATTATCTTCTGAGCAACCAGCAATTTAAATATCATACGGGATTTTCTTTAAACAGACTCGCGTATACACGCGCCCTTACTGAAGTGAACCCGCGTATACATTTGTGCAATTTGTCAGAAAAACCCTAACAACCCATACGCTCTTTTGTCTGAATAGAGCCGTGTATACACGCTCTTTTCATGAAACTAACCTGCGTATAGATCTATAAAAGATAAATTTTGCAGATCAGACCAGATCTATGAACTTACCCAGATTTCTTCAACTTCTTCAACATATTTGCGCCAGGTCTTCATTACTTCAATTCAAATCATCCAAGAGATTCACCATTTCAAGATCTAGAGATCTTGAACCTTCATTATGTTCATAGATGCATCATAGATTCAGATCTATCAATTTAGAGTAGAGTTCAACCATGCAGATATACTTCAGAGTGAAGTATTCATTAAAGCCCAGACACACACACCCTTTGCACAATGAAATTCTTCTCCTTATATAGATTTAGCCTTTTTCAATACCATGAGTCAAAACCACATTACTTCCAATGGTATTCCTGGACGGGATCAAATAGACAATCCAACGCTCAATACAATGGGTCAATACCATGGTATTAACCCCTGGTTTTATAAATTTAGAGTGAAATTAGGCTTACGCGACTTGGCACGATCTTTTCCGCGTGCATACGCGACTTCTCCTAAACAAACCCGCGTATTCTTCATTACATACCTTGTTTGACATTCTTCTTGCACATACTGTAGATTATTTCTTCTGCAACTTCTGTATTGATTGTAGATACATCAGATTTACATCATTAACAAGTTCATCAAGTACAACTTCATCAGATAGGTTGCCATCAAGGACAACACTCTGCATTATATTTCCAATCATCTCATTTCATCAACTAAGTTGCCATCAAGGACAACACATGCCAACAATCTCCCCCTTTGGACTTGATGGCAACCATGATGGTGTTTGATCAATCTCCCCCTATTCAAACACCATGTCATTCTCCCCCTTTGACATCAAGGGCAAAGGTCAGATCAAAACCATCACGAAGTGCAAGAGCATTGTAGATCTGATGTGTATTGAAGTTTCCATGCTCCCCCTGAGTTCATGCTGAAACTTCAACCATAATTTTCAATAAAGTACATGACTCTAAGACCAAGGACTCATACTTACATCAATGATCCAGCAAAGTGGATTTAGATATGTGACACAAGCACCCAAACAAGTGGGTTTACACATTTTGACTCAAATACCCAACCAAGTGGGTTTACAAATTTGAACAAGTCCTTACATGACTGAATATTACAAATTTACATCATTGATCTCAACATGACCTTTACATCAAATTACAAATATTACCTTTTATAATCAAAACCAAAAAGGACTTCAAGAAAGTGATCATATTTCAGAATCACAATGCCCAATGCATAATACTCAGCAAGGCTAATGATCCCCCTGAACCTGTACATCAGTTTATTCCTTCATCTCCCCCTTAGCTTGTGCATCCTGAACACGTTCAACAGAAGATCATCAAGGCACCTTAACCCAATTTCAGAGAATGAATCAAAAATAGAAGAGATAAAACATCACCATAGATACCATACAGTATCAGAGATATCAAACATCACTGCAGTTGTGCTAAACAGTGATGACCCCACACAAAAATTGTCAGCAATCAACCATACGCGGCTTTCTGAGGATAAACTTGTGTATATACGCGACTGTCTTTAAGGAAACCCGCGTATCCACTGTAATCTTTTGAATTTAATCAGATCTGACCTTCTGAGAGGCAGAGACAACACCCAGCTTCTGTTTGAGATATTCGAACGCTTCCCTGGGCAGAGGTTTGGTAAATATATCAACAACTTGTTCTTTGGAGGGAACATACTCCAACTTCACCTTTTGTTCAAGCACTTGTTCACGTAAGAAGTGATACTTGATGGGAATGTGCTTGGTCTTTGAATGCATAACAGGATTCTTTGAGATACTGATAGCACTTGTGTTATCACACATAATGGATATAGGAGGTGTACATTTGATTTGAAAATATTGCAAGGTTTGCATCATCCAAAGGAGTTGAGTGCAACAAGATGCGGTAGCCACATATTCTGCTTCTGCTGTAGATAAAGCAATAGAACTTTGTTTCTTGCTAAACCAAGATACTAACCGGGGCCCCATATAGAATGCACCACCACTAGTGCTTTTCCGATCATCAACATTTCCAGCCCAATCTGCATCAGTGTAAGCATGAAGAGTAAGATTAGCATTCTTTGGATACCATAGTCCAAAGTCTTGAGTTCCTTGTAGATATTTGAATATTCTTTTAACAGCCTGAAGGTGAGACTCTTTTGGATTAGCTTGGAATCGCCCAACAATCCCAACTGCATGCATAATGTCTGGTCTAGTCCCAGTGAGATAGAGTAGACTTCCAATCATAGATCTTTATTCTGGTTGATTCACCGTGGGAGAATCATCATGAGAACTGAGATTACATCCGGTTATCATTGGTGTACTTATAGGTTTGCATTCTTCCATGCCATAATTCTTCAGAATTTTCTTAAGGTATTTTGCTTGTGATAAGAATATACCATCTGTTGTTTGATGTACTTGCAAGCCAAGGAAGAATGTTAGTTCCCCAAGTAAAGACATTTCAAATTCTTGCTGCATAACAGAAGCACATTTCTGACTCATAGATTCTTCATTACTTCCAAAGATGATATCTTCAACATATACAATCACAATCAATAATTTATCATTTTCAATTTTTTTGTATAAGTTGCTATCAGCAGACCCCTTTGTAAATCCTTGTTTATGAAGATATTTTTCAAGACGATAATACCATGCCCTTGGATCTTGTTTGAGACCATATAGAGACTTTTTAAGTCTACAAACAAGATTTATATCATTTCCCAAAATGAATCCTTCTGGTTGTTCTATATAAACCTCTTCTTCTAGATCACCATTGAGAAAATCAGATTTAACATCCATTTGATAAACTTTGATTTGTTGAAAGCTTGAGAAGGCAAGAAACATTCTTATAACTTCAAGTCTAGCTACAGGAGAAAAAGTTTTTTCAAAGTCTATACCTTCTTGTTGAGTGTACCCCTTGCAAACAAGTCTAGCTTTGTTTCTTACAACATCCCCATTTTCATTTAACTTGTTTTTGAATATCCATTTAGTTCCAATGACATTTTTATCATGTGGTCTTGGAACTAACTCCCAAGTGTGATTCTTTTCAATTTGATCAAGCTCTTCATTCATGGCTTGAATCCAACATTCATCTTTGCTAGCTTGATTGACATTGTGTGGTTCAAAAGTGGATAGAAATGCCAAATAGCTAGAGGATCCCACAAGAGTCCTTCTTGTTTGTACACCTGATCCCTTGTCACCCAAAATTTGAGATTCTGGATGGTTCTTTTGAACATATCTGGATGGATCGTTTTCAGATAAATCATCTCCAGATTCTTCATTGGGTTCGCTTTCTGTATCATTTCTATTTGATGTAGAAGGATATACGTCATCATCACCTTCATCTGTTGTTTTTTTTTCTTCTTTTGGAGCTGCAGGAGACTCATCAATAACAACATCAATACATTCAACAATCTTTCGAAGTCTTCTATTGTAACATTTATATGCTTTAATTTGAGAGGAATAACCAATATGTATACCTTCATCTGCTCTTGGTTCAAACTTGCCAAGATTTTCATCATTATTTTTGATAAAACATTTTCTCCCAAAAACTTTAAAATACTTCACAGTGGGAGGATTACCATACCAGAGTTCATATGGCATTTTGTCACTATTTACACGAACATGTGCCTTGTTGAGAATATTTACCGCTGTATGAGCTGCTTCTCCCCAAAAAGTGTCAGGTGTTTCGAAATCATCAAGCATGGCTCTAGCCATTTGTTGAACTGTTCTATTCATTCTTTCTACTACACCATTCTGTTGTGGAGTGCCTGCTACAGAAAACTATCTTTTTATGCCATGTTGTTCACAAAATTCAAGAAATTCATTTGATGTATATTCACCTCCTCGATCAGATCTAAGAAATTAGATTTTTAGATCTAATTCATTTTCAACCAGAGCTTTGAATATCTGAAATTTCTCAAATGCTTCATCTTTGTGTTTAAGCAACCCAATCCAACACATTCTAGAGAAATCATCAATAAATAAGATATAGTATTCTTCACCACGTGGTGAATTTTTCCTCATAGGTCCACATATATCTGTATGAATAAGTTCAAGAGGCCCACTTGATGATCCTTCCTTGGCATTAAATTTCACTCTGGTCTGCTTACCGAATTGGCAAGATTTACATATGATATTTTCAGGAAGAGTAATATTAGGAAGACCACGAACAGCTTTAAGTCTGCTTGACTTGTTGATTTGAGAGAAGCTCAGATGCCCCAACCTTCTATGCCATAGCCAATTTTCTAAAGATTTTCTCAAGTAACATTGTTCTTTGCAGTTCTTAAATACATACAGGTTACTTGGAGTTCTGTTTCCTTTTATAATTGTTTTACCTGTATCAAGATCACGTACCACACATTCTTTTGAACTAAAGACAACTTCAGTTCCTTGGTCACACATTTGACTTACACTTAACAAGTTATGTTTTAATCCATCCACATACATGACATTATTGGCTTTCACTTTTTATTTTAAGAAAACATACCCTTTTCCTTTAATAACAACAGGTGTATCATTTCCAAAAGTAACATTCTTTTCTTTTTCTAGAGCACTATATGCAAGAAGTTTGTTCTTGTCACCTGTCATGTGTTTTGAGCATCCACTATCAATGTACCATTGATTTTCTTCACATTATGCAAATAAAGCTGTGCCACAATTTTCAACCTGTAAATCCTTCTTTTTCCATACTTTGGTGCTTGAAGGAACATGTTCTTTTGGCTGGACTTTTCTCCTGCATTCAGATTCTTCATGGCCAAATTTATTGCAATAAGCACATTCAACTTCCTTTCGAAGAAGAGAAAAGTTGTTATAGGTATTCTTCTTTGTTCCAATATCACTCCTTTTCTTTCTTGCTTCTCTTGTCATGATATTTTTATATGCAACACATTGAACAGATTTATGACCAAAATTGTGACATGAGAAACATTGTCCATTGAAGTAGAAATTTCTGCAATCATGAAATCTTCTATTTGAATTTACCTGCTGGTTCGTGTTCCTTTGAGGAGTATTCGAGTTGAAGTTCCTTGACTTGAGTTGATCATGCTTTAACTGTGGGAATTCTTTATCCCTTTGCTAAGTGGCAGAATGTTGTAGACCAGTTGTAGCTGCTTTTAGATAGTTTGGTGCTGAAGCCTGAGAAGATTCTCCGGTATATCCAATACCTATCTTTATAAGAGGAGAACGTTGTACCTTGATAATTTCATCCAAGGTTTCAGATCCTTTAGCAAATCTAAGGTTTAGAGTCTTTACTTTCTCAAGTTCTTTTCTTAGACTTACCACTTCACATTCTAATTTTTCATTGTGCTTTTTCTCTTCTTCAATCTGATTTTTCAGAGTCTCTATGATTATTTTACTTTCTTATAAGCATATTTTGAGTTGATTATTTTCATTAAGAAAATCATTGTCCTCTAGAGCATACATAAAAGTATCCTTTTCTTCTTTAGATTCATTTTCAAAAGCCATAAGAAGTCTAAGATCTTGTTGACCTTCTTCCTCACTATCAGATAACCCATCACTATCTTCATGAGTATAGTAACTTTTTCTAGTGCTAGACCGGTTCTTATTTATTCTTTCTACTTCCTTTCCTTTAGCAGGTGTTTCTTTGTAAGGACACTTGGCAGCATAGTGACCAACTCTTCCACAATTAAAGCATTTGAAAGGAAACTTACCTCTAAATCGTCCTGTACCAAGTTGAAGTTTCTTTTCAAAGTTTGCCTCCTCTTCTTCTGAAACATATCCTGATCCTTCTACTTCTTGTACTTCTTTCCCTTTTGTAGAAGCTCTAAATACGGCTTCTTTGACTTCATATGGTCCTCCTCTTCTCATTTCATAAGCAGTTAGAATGCCATGAAGTTGCACCACAGTAAGGTTTTGAAGATCCTATTTTTCTTCAAGAGCAGAAACTTTTGACTCAAATTTTATCGTTAGTGATCTCAATATTTTCTCAACCAAAGTAGATTCTGCTATTGTTTCTCCCAGATTTCTCATACGATTTAAAATTTCATCAAGACGTAAAAAGAAACTAGAAATACTCTCATCACTATGCATTCTTAACTTTTCATATTCAATTCTGAGAGTTTGGAGTTTTGCACTTTTTACCTTTGCATCACCTTCATAACTTAGAATGATTTTGTCCTATATTGCCTTTGCTGTATTCAGCTGCATGACCTTGAAAAATTATGATTCAGTTAGACTCCCTAATAGAGCATTGACTGCCTTTGCATTTGTTTCATAATTCTTCTTTTCTGTTGCATCCGTTGGTACAGTGGCTAGATATTGATATCCTTGTTCAACAATGGCCCATATATCTGCTCCCATAGACTGAAGATAGGACCTCATCCTTATTTTCCAGAAGATTAGATTACTTTCGTTGAAGAGCGGAGGCTTGATGGTGTTGTTCCCTCTTGATTGCTCATCTTGCTTGAACTTCCTTCTAGCGGTTAAGCCTTTTCAGAAGGACCTGGCTTCGATACTGTTGTGTAACTAGCTTCAAAAATAGAAGAAAAGAGATATAAATGCCTTAGAAATAAGCCACTTCGAGGGGGCAACCTCCAATACATTACATAAATGCACAATTCTTGGATGATACAAATGAACAAAACCTCCTTCTATATATAGGAGTCCATGGGGCCACAATATAATCCTAGTGGGGCCATAATGTAATCCTAGCCGACCTAACAATAATAATTTTAGGGCACAATAATAACAATATGGGGGTTACAGGGGTACAACAATAACAATAAGTGGGGCTACACTAACATAATAAGGGACTACACTATTAATATAGGGACTTAACAGATACCAATTGTTGGGAAAATACTGAGAGGGGGGGGGGGGGGTGAATCAGTATTTTGAAAAATTATTTATTTTTCTTGCTTTTAAACCCATACGCTACTTTCCTGAACAGAACTCGTGTATATATGCGGATAACCAGAAGGAAAATCGCGTATGCACAGAGATACAAATAAGCAGTTAATTCTTAACTTAGATCAGTGCTTTATTCATTCATCAGAAGTTAAGAAAGCAGCAAACAGGTGCAGTAAGAACAGAATAAAGCATCACATATCATCAACACAAATGAACACCACGATTTAAGGTGGAAACCCAATTCGAGAGAAAACCACCGATGACGTCGTCTCAGTCTTCAATATTTATTATATAAAGAAAACATCTTACAATCATGTACTGGCGCAGACTCATACCAGCACGCAGGCACCCACCTGCAGAAGGCTACAAACTTCTCTCGTCTACCAGCCTCTCCTGGCAGGGAGCTATGACCCCCTGATATTTGCACCAACCTCTTTTGGCAGAAAGCTTCTACTTTCAGACTGAAGGCTTCAACCCTCAGATCCACTGCAGACCACGTTTCATAAATTTTCAAACTGGATCAAAAAGCTTCACCACAATCCTTCACTTGTCAACAAGCATCCTTTTCTCATTTCATCAAACAGAACAGTGATACCACTGTAACCAGAATATCAGAGACAACCCAGACTTCAGAACAGATATGCAGAATCTCAATTATCTTCTGAGCAACCCGCAATTTAAATATCATACGCGCTTTTCTTTAAACAGAATCGCGTATACACGTGCCCTTACTGAAGTGAACCCGCGTATACATTTGTGCAATTTGTCAGAAAAAACCCTAACAACCCATACGCTCTTTTGTCTGAATAGCGCCGCGTATACACGCTCTTTTCATGAAACTAACCTGCGTATAGATCTATAAAAGATAAATTTTGCAGATCAGACTAGATCTATGAACTTACCCAGATTTCTTCAACTTCTTCAACATATTTGCGCCAGGTCTTAATTACTTCAATTCAGATCATCCAAGAGATTCACCATTTCAAGATATAGAGATCTTGAACCTTCATTATGTTCATAGATGCATCATAGATTCAGATCTATCAATTTAGAGCAGAGTTCAACCATGCAGATATACTTCAGAGTGAAGTATTCATTAAAGCCCAGACACACACACCCTTTGCACAATGAAATTCTTCTCCTTATATAGATTTATCCTTTTTCAATACCATGATTCAAAACCACATTACTTCCAATGGTATTCCTGGACGGGATCAAATAGACAATCCGGCGCTCAATACAATGGGTCAATACCATGGTAGTAACCCCTGGTTTTATAAATTTAGAGCGCAATTAGGCATACGCGACTTGGCACGATATTTTCCGCGTGCATACGCGACTTCTCCTAAACAAACCTGCGTATGCTTCGTTACATGCCTTGTTTGACATTCTTCTTGCACATACTGTAGATTCTTTCTTCTACAACTTCTGTACTGATTGTAGATACATCAGATTTACATCATTAACAAGTTCATCAAGTACAACTTCATCAGATAGGTTGCCAACAAGGACAACACTCTGCATTATATTGCCAATCATCTCATTTCAGCAACTAAGTTGCCATCAAGGACAACACATGCCAACATAAAGAAGAGAAAATTTAGAGTAGGATTTACTGAAAATTACCCTATTTCTGCCTGAAAGATTTATCTTTATGTTTTCTTTTGCTAAGGTATGTTTAGAGGATTCTTAATTGCCCTCTATATTTATCGAGCTTGCTGATTTGAGAATGATCCAATGAAGAAATGTTGGTAAGCCCATGTCTTTCTATGTACAACTTGAGATATTGTTTTTGAATGTTCTTTTCAAGGTTTTCTAAGTAGAGCTAACCCAGGGAATTCTATGGTTTTCCCTGACCTCTGGCTAGTATTTAACAGTTGCCTTGAAAGATCCCTTGAGAGTATGCCGAAAGCAGGCTAGAATTCAAAGTTTATGTCTGATCTTAGGTTATTTTCCTTGTTCTCTTATATGTTTTCTCCTTTCTGAAAGTAGTCTTAGGATTACTGGATTGTTGTCTGAAAAGTGTGCTTTAATAATAAAAAATTCCAAATAAGTCTATGGTTTTCCCTATCGTTTGAATTGATTCAAACAGTTACTTTGAAAGGCTTTTCTTGTCTTAGTGAAGTTTGATTCTTACTTGGTTTTAGCTTTGCTTCTTTCACAACAGTTTAATGTTTCATATCACAATTCAATCTAAAATATCCTTTGATATAGATGAATTTCCTTATGGAAACCCTTGAATAATTTTTGTACAATTAAATCCTTTTGTGACTCCATATCCCAATGGGTTGATATTGTTTCTTGACCTATCCTTTCAGCTAAAACATTATTCAATCCACTCTCACCTTCACCCTTCAACTGACCTCTTCATATTAATGATATCCATCCCAACCAAACAAAAAAGTTCTTTGAGCTTCATAACTAGCCTAATATCATAAACAAAGCATAAAAATATATCCTTCGAAAAAACTTAATAGAGATATCCCTCTTTGAATCCAGGAAGGCTAGGTCCTAGGATTCCAAAGTGGTTATGATGTGGCCCCCTGGAGTGTTTATTCTTGCCAATATTGTAAATCACAGGGAACAAACATAGTGGCGACCATACTGGGGAGTATACTGAGTAATAGATAACTTCACAACTCAGAAAACCCCTTTCCTAAAAATGAATCAAGTGTCTTCTAAGATTGGTTCCTGATTGTTGATGGTGGACAACAACCATTCCAATAAGACAAGTAAGAATCCTCCACCTGGTGACTCCACAACCCTGAATAGACCAAAAGACTCCACTGGTAGAGAACTCCAGACAGGTTTTAAATATTACTGACCTTTTCTTGGACTGATCGAACAAAATGTCAAGTTCTGTGGCAGACCTTCTCTATGATGAAATTCCAAATCAGTTATGAGAACTTCAGCTTGATGATGATGATCTCTTAAAAGCTGCATTTCTCATTTTGAGGTCAAAAAAATGTAACCCTGAAGTTAAGAAAATTTTCCTAGAGATAGTGGTTGAAAAATATGAAACTAACAATGATCTTTTGAATTCTCAAATTCAGTCATATACTTTCCAAGATCCTAAAAAACTCTTGGAAAGTATGCCTTCCCCTAAGCAAGATGAAATTGTACTACCTTTCGACTTGCAAGTAGAAGAAGATAGTGCTTTCAAGGACCATAATGAAAAGGAGGTTTTCAAAGCTAATGTTTGGGATACAGATAACCAGCCAATCATGAAAGGCTTGAGAGAAGAAAGTTTACATCTTGCCTTGGTTGATCCTGTAGTAGATTACATGGAAGTCTTGATTGGCTCAAATTTCCAGACATGCATCCTTTACAAGGATAAAATACATTAGAAGCTGTCATTATCTATAATAACTTTGGTTATGAAGGCACATGATCAAGGTATATTGTTTTTTCCTTTGGCAAGCAGTCAAGATGTTCACCCATTTTCACTGCTGCTCAACTAGCTGCACTGGAACTATTGTATCACTTAGGCCAGTATAAATTTCATTAGATTAGGATAGATAGGAATGAAAGTAAAGTTCAACCTTTGAGCATCTTATTAGTTTGTAGTTGTTTTTAAAAAAGAAAAAAAGAAAAAAAAATTTGAGAAACACAAAAACAAAAGAAAAGAGGAAAAGAGGGCTGATAAAAGAATAGGTACAACCCCATACCAAAAAAGAGAAAATATGAAAGTGTAAAAGTCCAAATGCCACTACTTTGAGAAGAAATTGTTATTCAGTCATAAAACCTAATCATGACTGAATAAATTTGAATTTATGCTGATAGGTTAGTGAAAAAGAATTTTCCAAACTATGTAAACTTGGCTTATCAGTACAATAGATTAGGGAAAAAGAGAAATGGCTCCAAAAAGATCAAAACTTGAGCCAAAGAAGGAAAGAAGGATGCTTGGAAAATTTCATATCTTAAGCCTTCAAAGTTTTGTTTTAAATTTTCTGCAAATAAAGTCTATGTGTAGCTTGTACATAATGCCATAGCCCCCATAGAAAATCAAACTATCCAATCCTGATTTGACTGTGTTTTGAGTTTCCTATTTTAGAAATAGAGAATAAAAATCTGTCAAACAGTTTAATCTTGACATATAGTTAGAATAGGTAGAGAAAGAATGAGTTCAACTGCCTAATTTGAACTCATGGAAGATATAAGGGTAGAAATAGATTAGTTTACTTCTTTCAAATAAAAGAATAAAATGATGTTGAAATGGTTTGCAAGTCCAAGTGCACCCACTGAAGAAAAAATGTTAGGAAAAGTAGGTTGTGTAGGTAGAAGTTTTGGAGAAAAATTATCTTGTTATGATTCTGCAGATCATATTTTTAAGCAGTATGATCATCAAAGGAAAAGAGGAATATCAAAAGCAAGGAACAAGACACTGGTCTAGTTTCCAGAGATTTATCTCTAAGGTTCTTGACACCTCCAAGGAGTTTGCCTCCCCAAGTGGAGCCAGTGTTAGCCATCTATAAATTCTGTTATACCTCATGATGGCTAATTAGTTTTCAGTTTTCAAGAAACAAATTTTATGCAAACTTTGTGACTTCTTGAAACCTAACTATGTTCATTATCCCCAAAGAAAACATGTCATCAATAAACTTCACTCAAAGCCTCCAAGTTACCCTGCCAAGACACAAAGAAGACTGTTTTCAAACCTTTCTCCATCTGTTCATTTCATAAGCTCAATTTTTCCCATCTTTTCATTCATCGTCACAATCACTTTTTTCTTCACTTACCCTCATTTTCCCATAAAAAACCCTTTAAGCCTTGTAAAATCCATTTATAATGGTTTAAAACCCTTTTTATACTTATCAAAAACCTTCAAAAGGTCTAAAACCCCACTTTAGCCTATGTTCCGCCCTTTTTGAACACTAGGCCTTAAGCCCCTGTGGGCTTAAGTCCTCAGCCCCATTCTTCATATGACCAAAACCTGCAAACCGAGGGCTAAAGCCACAATCCCTCTTACCGTAAACCCTAGTCCTCTTACTCCCCCATTGGGCAATATTCTCTGCTTCATTTAGCCCCTCCATTTCTTATTTTTTCATCTCCCACATCATATCTCTCAAAAGATAATCCTAGCTGTCGATCCTCTCGATCCAACGGTGGTCCTCTCCTCCCCTCATCCTCCTTCCTCCACAACAATATCTTATCTGCTCTCCCCTTCATTAAATCACAACCGTTGATCTTCAAGATCCAATGACCATTGCTCACTCTTAGCATTTAACTCCATCCAATAAACATCCTGCTTCCCGACAAAAAACTGATGTCACTTCCGGTCCCACCACTCCTCCGACCGATTAACTTTGTAAAACCACGCCCATCCCCTGCCGGCGATCTGGCTCCCCCAGATCCGATGGTCTATAATAATTTTTGCGCACGATTCATTCCTATGGGTTAACGCCCCATTTCTACACGAAATGCGTGGTTTTCCCAGGGACACTTATCATTCAATGAATGGAATCACGTTAATTCAACCCAAAACCACTTACCACTTGTATCCAGCATGAAAACCGCCCCAGTATTCCCGCAAAACCACCTTTCTCCTAATTTCGCGTCAGATTCAAGTTTAAATGCTATCCCGCTTGGTTCCGCCTGTGGAATCCTCTCATCCATGCATATTTCCCTCCTCTGCAAATGCTCCTCCACCTCCCTCGAACCTCTGAAATGCAGTTAACCAAAAAATGCAAGTTTTTATTTAATGTTTTCATTGTTGTGCAAGTTTAATGGTGGAAAATTATGCAGGCCGTCCCACAGCCAAAGAGCATAGTGGAAAAGCCCAGGATGATGATCCTAACGGTGGGATGAATGCAAAAGGGGACCCAGTGTTCGAGTTCCAAGGTTTGATCAGTGCCTCATGAACATTGATTGTGTATTGAAGCCCTCCAGTGCATGGAAGCAACCTGTACAAAAGAAAACATAGAAGAAAAGTGAAGATTAAAGATTAAGGAATAAAGCAAGAATATCAAGGACTTAACCAATGATTTACAAGGATAAAGCACAGTTAAGGACAAATCAATTAAAAATAAAAAAGTTAGCAAAAGGACAAAAAATAGAAGATGATTAAAAAGGCCAAAAATCATTATCAGAGGTCTAATCATAGTTTTAAAGATAAATCAAACATATTAGCAAGAAAGAATGCTTAAAATGACAAATAATTGAAGCAATTAATTCTCCAAAGACCAAAAATTCCACCTACAAGCCTAATTTTCCTCAAAAGACACATGAAGTTACTCCAAGTCAGAGATATTTGTAAAGACAACTCAGAAGTTATTTCCAGCCTACCTAAAAAGCGTAAAAGTCAACAAAAGCCATTAAGTAGTTCTAAAAGTTAATATAATGTAGAGTTAGACATAAATACATTTTTCCTTGCACCTTGCGTAGTCTCAAAGGTCAAAAACATTAAACTCTGTCGTTTATGAACCATTAGAAACCCCTTCTTTCACTCCACCTCCTCGTTTATATATAAATAATGTATGAGGAGTTCATTTTTATTGTTGGTTGGATTATTATTGGAGTGTAAGATAGTTTCTAAAGTTGTTGAAGTGTTGTTGAGTAGTTGAAGAATACTAGGCTGAGAAAAGATTTTTTTGAGCTGTAGAGACCTATTGGACTTGAAGTATGTAACTGGTTTGAACATCAATAATAAAATTTGATTCATGGGATCCTTGTCTATGTTAATGGTGATTTTATTCCTCATTGTTTTTGTCTTTCTTTATGTTTTACATACTGTCCATTTTCTTTGATAAAAAATAGAAAATTTAGAGTAGGATTTATTGAAAATTATCCTATTTCTGCCTAAAAGCTTTATCTTTATGTTTTCTTCTGCTAAGGTATGTTTAGAGGATTCTTAATTTCCCTTTAGATTTATCTAGCTTATTGATTTGAGAATGATTCAATAGAGTATAACCATTGAAGAAATGTTGGTGAGCCCATGTCTTTCTATGTACAACTTGAGATATTGTTTTTGAATATTATTTTCAAGGTTTTCTAATTATAGTTAACCTAAGGAAATCTATGGTTTTCCCTATCATCTAGCTAGCCTTTAACAATTTCCTTGAAAGATACCTTGAGAGTATCCCAAAAGTGGGCTACAATTCAAAGTTTCTGTATGATCTTAGGCTATTTTCCTTGTTCTCTTATATGCTTTCTCCTTTCTAAAATTAGTCTTAGGATTACTATATTGTTGTCTGAAAAGTGTGTTTTAATAAAAAAAATTCCAAAGAGTGTCTAAGGTTTTCCCTGTCTTTGGTTTGCTTCAAAAATTTAATTTGAAAGGATTTTCTTGTCTTAGTGAAGTTAGATTCTTAATTGGTTTTAGCTTTGCTTATTTCACAACAGTTTAATGTTTCATATCACAATTTAATCTAAAATATCGTTTGATATAGATGACTTGCCCTATGGAAACCCTTGACGAATTGTTGTACAATTAAATCCTTTTGTGACTCCATAGCCCAATGGGTTGATACTATCCTTTCCGCTGAAACATTCTTCAATCTTCTCCCACCTTCACCCTTCAACTGACCTCTTCAGATTCATGATATCGATTCCCAACAAAAAAAACAAGTTCTCCAAGCTTCATAACTAGCCTAATATCATAAACAAAGCATAAAAATATATCCTTTGAAAACACTTAATAGAGAGATCCCTCTCTGAATCCAGGAAGGCTAGGTCCTAGGATTCCAAAGTGGTTCTGATGTGGCCTCCTGCAGTGCGTATTCTTGCCAATCTTGTAAATCACAGGGAGAAGACATAGTGGAAACCATATTGGGGAGTATACTGAGTAATAGATAACTTCAAAAATCAGAAAACCACTTTCCTAATAATTAATCAAGTGTCTTCCAAGATTGGTTCCTGATTGTTGATGGTGGACAACAACCAGTCCTATAAGACAAGTAAAAATCCTCCATCTGGCGACTCCACAACTCTCAGTAGACCAAAATACTCTACTGGTAGAGGACTCTAGACAGGTTGTAAATATCAGTGACCTTTTCTCGGACTGATCGAACAAAATGTCAAGGTCTGTGGCAGACCTTCTCTATGATGAAATTTCAAATCAATTATCATAACTTCGTCTTGATGATGATCATCTCTTAACCCTGAATTTAAGAAAAAATTTCTGGAGATAGTGGTTGAAAAATATGAAACTAACATTGAGCTTTTGAATTCTCAAATTCAGTCATATACTTTCCAAGATCCTAAAAAAATCTTGGAAAGTCTCCCTTCCCCTAAGCAAGATGAAATTGTACTACCTTTTGACTTGCAGGTAGAAGAAGATGGTGCTTTCAAGGACCATACTGAAAAGGAGGTTTTCAAAGCTAATGTTTGGGATACATATAACCAGCCAATCATGAAAGGCTTGAGAGAAGAAAGTTTACAACCTGCCTTGGTTGATCCTATAGAAGATTACACGGAAGTCTTGATTGGATCAAATTTCCGGACATGCATCTTTTACAAGGATCAAATACATCAGAAGCTACCATTATATATAATAACTTTGGTTATGAAGGCACATGATCAAGGTATACTGTTTTTTCCTTTAGCAAGAAGTCAATATGTTCACCCACTTTTCCTTCTACTCAACTGGCTACACTGGCACTATTGTATCACTTAGGCCAGCAGAAATTTCATTAGATTAGGATATATAGGAATGCAAATAAAGCTCAACCTTTGAGCATCTTATTAGTTTGTAATTGTTAAAAAAAAAAAATGGAAAAAATAAAATGAGAAACACAAAAACAAAATAAAATTGGAAAAGAGGGCAGATAAAAGAATAGGTACAACCCCATACCAAAAAAGAGAAAATATGAAAGTGTAAAAGTCCAAATGCCACTGCTTTGAGAAGAAACTGTTATTCAGTCATACAGCCTAATCATGACTGAATAAATTTTAATTTATGCTGATAGGTTAGTGAAAAAGGATTTTCCAAACTGTGTAAACTTGGATTATCAGTAGAATAGATTAGGAAAAAAGAGAAATGGCTCCAAAGAGATCAAAACTTGAGCCAAAGAAGGAAAGAAGGATGCTTAGAAAATTTTAGATCTTAATCCTTCAAAGTTTTGTTTTAAATTTTCTGCAAATAAAGTCTATGTGTAGCTTGTACATAATGCCATAGCCCCCATAGAAAATCTAACTGTCTAATCCTGATTTGACTGTGTTTTGAATTTCTTGTTCTAGAAATAGAGAATAAAAATATGTCAAACAGTCTAATCTTGACAGATAGTTAGAATAGGTAGAGAAACAATGAGTTCAACTGTCTAATCTGAACTCATGGAAGATACAAGGGTACAAATAGATTAGTTTACTGCTTTCAAATAAAATAATAAAATGATGTTGAAAGGGTTTGCAAGTCCAAGTGCACCCACTGAAGAAAAAATGTTAGGAAAAGTAGGTTGTGTAGGTAGAAGTTTGGGAGAAAAATCATCTTTTAATAATTCTGCAGATCATATTTTTAAGCAGTATGATCATCAAAGGAAAAGAGGAATGTCAAAAGCAAGGAACAAGGCACTGGTCTACTTTCTAGAGATTTATCTTTGAGGTTCTTGACACCTCCAAGGAGTTTCCCTCCCTAAGTGGAGGAACTATTAGCCATATATAAATTATTTTATACCTCATGATGGCTAATTAGTTTTTAGTTTTCAAGAAACAAATTTTATGCAAACTTTCTGACTTCTTGAAACCTAACTATGTTCATTATCCCAAAAGAAAACATGTCATCGATAAACTTTACTCAAAGCCTACAAGTTACCCTGCCAAGACACAAAGAATATTGCTTTCAAGCCTTTCTCCATCACTTCATTTCATAAACTCCATTTTTCCCATATTTTCATTCATCCTCATAATCACTTTTCTCTTCACTTACCCTCATTTTCCCATAAAAAACCCTTTAAGCCTTGTAAAATCCCTTTATAATGGTTTAAAACCCTTTTTTATACTTATCGAAAACCTTCAAAAGGTCTAAGAACCCACTTTAGCCTATGTTCTGCCCTTTCTGAACATTAGGCCTTAAGCCCTCGCGGGCTTAAGTCCTCAGCCCCGTTCTTCATATGACCAAAACCTGCAAACCATGGGCTAAAGCCATAATCCCTCTTACCATAAACCCTGGTCCTCTTACTCCCCCATTGGAAAATATTCTCTACTTCATTTAGCCCTTCCATTTTTTATTTTTTCATCTCTCGCATCATATCTCTCAAAAGATAATCGTAGCTGTCGATCCTTTCGATCCAACGGTGGTCCTCTCCTCCCCTCATCCTCCTTCCCCCCCAACAGTCTCTTATCCGCTCTCCCCTTCATTAAATCACAACCGTTGATCTTCAAGATCCAACGCCCATCACTCACTCTCACCATTTAACCCCACCCAATAAATATCCAGCTTCCCGACAAAAACTTGATGTCACTGCCAGTCCGACCACTCCTCTGACCGATTAAGTTTTTAAAACCGCGCCCATCCCCTGTCGTTGATCTGGCTCCCATAGATCTGACGGTCTATAATCATTTTCGCTCGTGATTCATCCCTATGGGTTAACACCCCATTTCTACATGAAATGGGTGGTTTTCCCAGGGACACGCATCATTCAATGAATGGAATCACGTTCATTCAACCCAAAACCACTTACGACTTGTATCCAACATGAAAACCACCTCGGTATTCCCACAAAACCACCTTTCTCCCATTTTCGGGCTAGATTCAATTTTAAATGCTATCCCACCTAGTTCTTCTTGTGGAATCCTCTCATCCATGCATATTTCCCTCCTTTGTAAACATTCCTCCAGCTCCCTCGAACCTCTGAAATGCAGTTAACCAAAAACACAGGTTTTTATTTAATGTTTTCATTGTTGTGCAGGTTTAATGGTGGAAAATTATGCAGGTCGTCCCAAAGCCAAAGAGCATAGTGGCAAAGCCTAGGATGACGATCCTAACAGCTGGATGAATGCAAAAGAGGACCCACGGTTTGAGTTCCAAGGTTTGATCAGTGCCTCATGAACACTGATCGTGTATTGAAGCCCTCCAGTGCATGGAAGCCACCTGTACAAAAGAAAACACAGAAGAACGGTGAAGATTAAAGATTAAGGAATAAAGAAAGAATATCGAGGAATTAACCAATGATTTACAAGGATAAAGAATAGTTAAGGACAAATCAATTAAAAATCAAAACAGGCAGCAAAAGGAAAAAAAACAAAAGATGATTAAAAAGGCCAAAAAGCATTATCAAATGCCTAATCAGAGTTTTAAAGATAAATTAGACAGATCAGCAAGAAAGAATGATTCGAATGACAAATAATTGAAGAAAGTACTTCTCCAAATACCAAAAATGCCACCTACAGGCCTAATTTGCCTCAAAAGACACATAAAGTTACTCCAAGTCAGAGATATTTGTAAAGACAGCTCATAAGTTATTGCCAGCCTACCTAAAAAGCCTAAAAGTCAAAAAAAGCCATTAAGTAGTTCAAAAAGTTAATATAACACAGAGTTAGACATAAATACATTTTTCCTTGGGCCTTGCATGGTCTCAAATGTCAAAAAAATTAAAATCTATCATTTATGAACCATTAGAAACCCCTTCTTTCACTCCACCTCCTCATTTATCTATAAATACTATATGAGGAGTTCATTGTTATTGTTGGTTGGATTATTATTGGAGTCTAAGATAGTTGCTGAAGTTGTTGAAGTGTTGTTGAGTAGTTGAAGAATACTAGGCTGAGAAGAGAATTTTTTGAGATGTAGAGACCTGTTGGACTTGAAGTATGTAACTGGTTTGAACATCAATAATACAAGTTGATTCATGGGATCATGGTCTATTTTAATGATGTTGTTATTCCTCACTATTTTTGTCTTTCTTTATGTTTTGCATATTTTCCATTTTCTCTGATAAAGAACAGAAAATTAAGAGTAGGATTTACTCAAAAGTACCCTATTTCTACCTGAAAGCTTTATCTTTATGTTTTCTTCTGCTAAGGTATGTTTAGAGGATTCTTAGTTGCGCTCTATATTTATCCAGATTGTTGATTTGAGAATGATTTAATAGAGTATAACCAGTGAAGAAATGTTGGTGAGCCCATGTCTTTCTGTGTACAACTTGAGATATTGTTTTTGAATGTTCTTTTCAAGGTTTTCTAAGTAGAGTTAACCCAGGGAAGTCTATGATTTTCCCTGTCCTCTGGATAGTCTTTAATAATTTCCTTGAAATATCCCTTGAGAGTATGCCAAAAGTAGGCTAGAATTCAAATTTTATGTCTCGTCTTAGGTTATTTTCCTTTTTCTCTTATATGTTTTCTCCTTTCTGAAAGTAGTCTTAGGATTACTGGATTGTTGTTTGAAAAGTGTGCTTTAGAAAAAAAATTTCCAAATAAGTCTATGGTTTGCCCTGTCCTTTGGCTTGCTTCAAAAAATTACTTTGAAAGGATTTTCTTGTCTTAGTGAAGTTAGATTCTTAATTGGTTTTAGCTTTGCTTCTTTCATAACAGTTTAATGTTTCATATCACAATTAAATATAAAATATCCTTTGATATAGATGACTTTCCCTATGGAAACCCTTGAAGAATTGTTGTACAATTAAATCCTTTTGTGACTCCATAGCCTAATAGGTTGATACTGTTTCTTGACCTATCCTTTCAGCTAAAACATTCTTCAATCTGCTCTCACCTTCACCCTTCAACTGACCTCTTTATATTAATGATATCCATCCCAACCAAACAAACAAGCTCTCCAAGCTTCATAACTAGCTTAATATCATAAACAAAGCATAAAAATATATCCTTTGAAAACACTTAATAGAGAGATCCCTCTCTGAATCCAGGAAGGCTAGGTCCTAGGATTCTAAAGTGGTTCTGATGTGGCCCCCTGTAGTGTTTATTCTTTCCAATCTTGTAAATCACAAGGAGCAAACAAAAACCATAGGAGGTTATTTTATTGATTATTGATTTTATGGTCTGCATGACTATTTTTCATTCTTTAGCTGTTTATTTGAGATTGCTAAGTTGTTTAGCACCAAGTGTTCCCGAGCGGGAATCCCATATCTTTCCTTCAGAGGCCTCTTGGAGAATTATTTAACTTCATTTCCACACTCATACTTAGGGCCAATATTCAACTTTCTTCATCAGTGTATTTTCTGCAAAATATTGTGTTGTGTTGTAGGGTGCAATAGTGGAGAATTATATTGGGTGTCTTCAGAGCTAGTTTTGCAGTGGAGGAAGGTTTCCATCCATTGGAAGGCTTGTAAAGAAGCCCCTTGGGCTTATTTGACACATTTTGTGTTAGGCCAAGGAGTATTTATCCCATACAACACAGTTTCAGTCCAGATCTACGTCATTTTAGGGAGGAGTTGCAAGGGTAGTTGTAGTGGTTGTTTTGGGAGGTGATTTCTTTAGTGGAGGAGCCATTATTTCATCCGGAGGATCTATTCAAGGAGAGTTGTATGTTTATACATTAACTTCAGCCATATATTCTCATTTATTTTGTTGCAGCATATCTTCATTCCTAGGGCTGCAACTTACATTGGCACATTATGTGCATTTTCAGGAACCCTCTTGGGTTGTCTTGGAATGATGATCTAATGCCCAGATCTGTATGTGTAGCCTCTATTTAGGCGTATATTAGTATTTTTATATCATTGTATGATATCCAGCTATATTTATGCTTAGGATGACTGCATTGTAGAAACCTCTCCAGCTTTTTGTATAGCAGCAACATCTCACTTTGAGAGTATTTATGTATTGGAGGCTTATGTGATCACATCCTATTATTTGTGCCTCATTTTTTTGTACTTATTGTCTGCATATATGATAAATATAATGGCTCCATATTGGTCTCATGGTTTCATGTGTTAAATATTTGTTTTTTCTTTCATTTTATGAGCCATATTGCTTCTTTTCCCATTTGGGAATATTACAAAGAAGGATCTATCATAATAATGAGAGATATCATCCATCATAATATGTATTCCATCAATCATATGGCTATCCCCTAATACACATGTAGAATGGTCATTGGAATGCTCCAATAATGGTTGGGCCCCCAACTCATCACGGTTGCTCAATGACATCGTTGTTGATCTCCACAATGGTGCATATGTTGTCTCATGATCATGCTCAATGTTGAACATATAGTTTTGCATTAGATTGTTTAGGAAAATACTCATCCTATCCTCCAAAATTCTACACTCCAACCCCAAGAGTTGTGTGCATCTCAGCAATGACATACTAGGATGAATGTACATTTCCTCCTTGATTCTATCAAGGGTTCTCTGTGCAGTGATAGTCTGCTTCTCCAAATCAATAGTGTATCTTGACCCTAGGTCATGCAATGGCATGTCCCCACAACCTTCCATAAGATGTGATGAAATAATAGAAAGTGGAAACATTTTCATACCTTGGTTTTTCTTAGGAACATCTTGTACTGCTACAAGGGTTCCTCCTACCACTGTGATGACTTCCCCGACTACTGGTGATGATGGCTACTCCTCTATGGCTGCACCAGAACTGGTATAAGTCTCCTCCTCCTCATGCATCTCTAAAATAGTGCATGGGACTATAAATTTAAAGAGATCAAGAGCACTTTGCAAAGTTTCAAGTGTTCTTTCTCCTGATGTAAGTGCTCCTACAGCAAGTGGTGGTGGAATTTTATTCTCCTCTGATTTCTTCTTGTCAAACTTCTTGATCAACCTTTGAGTAAATTATGCATATGCAGTCACTTTTTCCTGACTCAAATGGCTGAACCACCAAATTTTGTCTTCACCCTCAAGGTGCAGCGCTGCAATCTCAACAACTTCTCTTTCTACTACTAGATGTAGCAGTAAGAATGCATTCAAATCCATTCCCCAATCTGTTCTTGTGCATGTGGATGACTCATAAAAGGTAGACAATAGAAATATATTATGATTCCTCCTATAGTTGCAAGGTATCCTTTCTTATTTGATCTGAATAAACTGTGGGAGAGTCGGATTCTCCTTAAAAGCTCTTGATTGAGATCTATATTATGGAAGATACTCACTTAGAATCTCATGATCTATGTTTCCTCCATATCCATGGCTTTTATCTTCTTCTTCAAAATAAAATGGCATATTATATTTCTTTGGAGCTCTATGAAATACTGGTCCTTTATTCTGTTGATAGGAAGTACATGAACCTTCCTCATCTTGAAACCCTCTAGAGGTCTCATTGCATCTGTCATATCTCATCTTCTTGAACTCCTTGGAGAGGTTCTTCATAGATCTAAAAATATATGAGGCAAAGCTCATTCCTTCCATCTTTGTAGATCTCTCTTTTTCTTCTTATAGCATATTGGCTGAAACTCACAGGCCGAGCCAAGATTATGCTTTGATACCACTGTAATATTCCCAAATGGGGAAAGCATCAATATAGCACATAAAAATGGAAAATGGAAATGAATAAATCAATACGCCATTACATGAGGAAAATGTACAACCATCTTATTAAACATATCATCAAATAATAGGCACAAGATCTTGAGGATCAAGTCACTCAAGCAATACAAAACAAGCCTGCACTAAGAAAATATGTCAATACATGAGAAATAACTGTTATACAAGTGCCATGACCTAAGACCGCGTATTTTTATGAAATAACTTATACAAAAAAATATAAAACAATATGTATCTACTGTTATATAGCTAAAATTATGCCGGGAGTGAATATCTAGACTCCCAAACACTTTTCTTAGACAACCCAGAAAGGGTTTCCGGAAATACCCAAAACACAAAAATGATAGAATGCAGCCCTAGGGCTGAATTGTAGCTACAACTGAATAACTAGATGGGTGTTGATGAAACTCATGTAGAAATTTATATATCGCCTCCAATAAATCATTCAAGTGAAAGGCTGATCCCAACACTGAAGATCTCACCCTCCAAATCAAGAACTGAAACCTCCACTTCAAATCCTCACTAGAATAACACAGTCAAAGAGGGAATTTGTGTTGTAGATGATGGAAATAGGTTGGCCTAGTTCCAAAATATGAAAAAAATCTCAGGAAAATTCCTTGATAATCTCCCAATGGGAAAAATACTTCCTCCACTTAAAAACTAGCTCAAAAAGTGACCCCAACAATCCTCCACTACAACACCCTGCAAAAAAACACAACTCTGAATAGAAACTGCGTTATAGCTAAAGACTCAAGCTTGGCCTGATGCCTAGATTTGGAATATACAGCTCAATAATCTCTCCTGAGTAGGATGAGTGTGGGATTCCTTCTCGGGAAAACCCTTGTACTAAATACTACAACAGACCCTGCTAAACAACAAAAGCATGCATAGAAATGTCACTTGAAAATTTCCAAATCTAAAAATATCAAAATAAATAATCATCTAAGTTGCCTTCTATGGCTTCCTTTCCCTTCCTTATATGAATTTTGAGCCTTCTCACCTTGGGCCCCACTCATTAAAGACACTAATCACATGAATATTATCTCCCATTACCTTTGCACTGTTTCACATTGATGATCCACTCTCTCTATACCATCATTGTTGATTTGGTCAACATTGACCTTATCCACATGCTTTTTCCCCTATTCACACATGGAGGTGCTTCATCCAACTATAAAGATGATCCCTTTTCACATTAATATGGATTTTATTCCTACTAAAAATATTTATGAGTCTCCATACCCACTTATTCATCTATCTAAAAGACAAAAAAAAAATGAATATTCCAATTAGCTGCATGCTAATTTAGGAATATTACACTGTTGTACATATGGTGTTGTGTGCATATTTCATATGCAGTGATGGGTATAGATAATGTTATGTACATTTTGGATATGCAGTGTTGTGTATATATTTTACTATGCACATGATGGAAATGTGGTGTTGTGCACATGTTTGATATGTGGTGCTATGGATATATACTGGTATGTACATGTTGTATATGATGTTTTATGTAAATATGGTGTTGTTTGCATGTTTTACTTGTGGTTCTATGTACATATGGTGTTGTATGCATGATTTTACATGTGGTGTTGTATGCATGATTGTACAAGTGGTGTTGTGTACAATTTGTACATGTGGTGCTATGTGCAGGTGGTGTTGTGTACATGTCGTGCATGTGGCGCTATGTAAATGTGGTGTTGTGTACACATTGTGTAGGTATTTTTATGTAGACATTGTGAAGGTGGTGTTGTGTACATGTGGTGTCATGTGCATGTTTTGAAAGTGGTGTTGTGTGTTGGTGGTATTGTGTAAATGTTCTACATATGGCACTGTTGTACGTGGTAGTTTGTACATGTTGTATATGTTGTGTTATGCACCTATGGTACTATGTGAATGTTGTACATGATGTTTTGTGTACGTGTGATATTTTGTATGTGCATTAAGTATTCCCGCTATTGTGATATGTGTATTCGTTGTGTTGTACTATGTGTATGTATATGTATTGTTTTGTACATCAGATGTGGTTGTATGTAATGTGTTGTACACCTAGTGTAGGTGTATGTATTGTGTTCTATTGTACACCATGTGTGGTTGTACGTGTTGTGATGTACATCATGTGTATGTATACGTAATTGAAGAGAAGAAAAGGCATTGGTTGCTTTCCGAGTGTGGTAATCGATCTAGTGTGTGAACAGAAAGAACAAAGGCAGAAGTAAGGAATGACGGATAAGTATTGATATTTTGCTTCAATTTTATTATATATGCGATATATGATTTTGAATTATGATGGTTACATGTGATTTATGATTATTGTTTTTGATGATTTCATGCGATTCATGATTTTAATTTATGATGTTTGCATTTTGAGCTAACCAAACATGACATGTTTATACATGATGATTTAAACAAACAAATAATTTGACTTATTGTGATAGGAAGTGAACAGAATTGCAAGTGTAACATATTGAAGAGCTATGAATAAGGTATAATGTGAATTTTTTTAAATTTATTTTGAATCTAATGGTGTTTATGTTCTTGGTATTGGAATGAATGGAAATTCTCAGTTGGATGGTTGAAACTAATTGCAATAATTACCAACAACAAAAAAAGGAATTGAAATAGACAACGATATGTTGGTAAAGCATTTTAGGAATAGGTTCATTATGGGACACTGGTACCCAATAGTCTCCATTAGTTTCCCTAATAATTTTATGGTCAGTATGATGGTTCGAGGTAGGTATATGCCTTGGTTTTCAGACCTTCTATTGCGAGGAATCCTTTACAAGGGAGGTGTCACCCGAGGGACAATGTAGTTGAGAATGAGATGCCCGTGAAACTTGGAAGGTGTGTGAATGAATGGAAGGGGCTAATCATATTTCCCGAGGGAATATGTAGCAAATAATGGAAGGTCAGGGAAGGATTTGTTTTTGTTATTAGCATTTCTAGATGGAATGAGAAGCACATTGGGAGTGTTCCCTAGAACAATGAGCCAGAAACTGTTTGTTGAGGGAATAAGTGGTGGAAGATTGTAGCACTAGAACTCGATGCATATTTTACTTTGGCATTAGATTCTAGACTTCCTAGGAAGGAGGTGAGTCCTAGTATTACTTTGAGGGTGGAGGTGTGAGCCTCTGGATTCCCTTTTTGCTGATACGAGCATCACATCCTTTTAGTTTCCATATGTCCATATGTGTATATTATTATAAATACTATATCGAGCCATGTTTATAAAGCTCAATAAACAATACGATTATTTGTTGGTTTAATAAAATGTACATAAGTGTTGGCTCAAGGGGTCTTGACCCAGGTTCGGAGTTTCAAGGTTTTCCATCAAACCCCTATACTACTGGCCCTTTTGGCAGTGACCTGATTGCGCAGGTCAAAGTATCACCTGAAGTAGTATGGGTGGGTGCTGGAACCAGGTTTCCGCACCCTGAGAAAGGATAGGTAAGGCAAGAAAAGTTGCTTCTGGCCTTGTGATACCCATATCACCTCTTTCTACACAGGGTCAATAGGTCTCTTTTCACATCCACGTGCGCTAGATCTATAATAATATACTTCTATGACAGTAGCACAATATTGCATAAAAAAAAACATAACAGGTCCAAATACAGCAAACACACTTACACAGATATTTCACAGCTTGAATACAGAATGCACATAATGCAGTAATCACCAATGATTTTCACAAATAGTACACATAGATTTAGTTCTCAAGCAACCTTTCTTATTCATCAATTCATCAATTTCTTCTTACAATACCCATCCCAGCCTGCACACACATCAGTAGGGTCTGCACATAGCTAGACTCTGGATCTCCGCGCACACAGCCAACAGGAGTCCTTTCCCAAAAAAACTAAACAAATATCTTAAACCAAAATTCGCATCAATAGCCCTTCATTGCCTACCTCACAATACAAAATGTTCCTCTATTTATAATAATCTAGCCTAAAATTTCCTATGGTTTGTAAACCGTGGCTTTCAGATCCCTGGTTTACCCTTTTTCCCATTACAATGCTTTTGAGGCTTTGACCCACCCCAAAACCCCTACGCTAGAATAAATATAATCAAAAGTACTCAAAATTGGACCAGTTTTTCAGCTCGTAGGAGACCCTGTTCCAACAGTCCCCCAACACAATCTTGTGACTTGTCCCGAGTCACTGTGGCGGTGCGGTCACTATCTGTGTGCGCAAGGTAGTAAGGGCGACGATCAGTGGAGGTAACACTTCTTGAATCTGGGTAGCAGCACTCTGTGCAAGGTCTACCAACTTTTGGGAGGTCAGTCCTTCAGTCACCGTGGTGACACTTTCAAGAATTTGATTAAGTCACTTGGTTGCGCCATCAATGTCCTATGAAAGTTGGAGGGATGTGGTAGCCCAAGGCTTCAGACGTTCCTCCAGGAGGTGCTATTTATGCCAGAGTTTCTCAATATTGTCTTGGAGATCATTGCTGGTTTTTAACCATGCTAAGCGCTGGGTAGGTACCAAAGTGGTCAGCGTAGCGTTGACCTACTCGAAGGCTTCTTCCTTCTGCCGTAAGTCCTAATTGATTTTCTGAAGGACCGGATTGCGCTGAACCTCAGTCCAGAGTTGCATGGCTGACTCTAGAAGCTAGGCACCCTGAGAAATTTTCCCTGAAATAATGGTTGTCATGTCGGTGATTAGGGAAGCATGCTGGGCGCAGACTTTTGGGGGCGTTTTGGGCTGTAGTCTGGTCTGTAAGTAAGTGATTTGTTGTTCCAACTATTTCTTGACAATGTGTATTTCCATTCGAGATGCCTTGAGGGCCACAACCAATTTTTCTACTTTAGCCTGAGGTGTGTCCACGGCCGAGATCTCGTTTGTAACCTCTGTACAGAGCTGGTGGATCACTATTTCGAGCTCCACCTGTTGTGACACAACAAGGAGAAAATCAGCAGCCTGCAACGCGATGGTGTGCTTGGCTGTAGCAAGCCGTTGGTGTACTCACTAGTCATGATGGTAAATCTCCTGGAAGACAGCATGATGGAGGCCCTATAAGGCTCCGTGGGGTAGCTTAGCTAGGTCCAACTGGGTTCCTGTGCCTACCGGGGGCTGCATTCCTACCAGAGCAGTGCTAGGTATAGCCCAGATATGATTTTCCTCCTCGAATAACGCCAAACTGTTATCGACCGAAGGGGTGCATGCCTCACCCATGCTAGTTGACAGCGTATTTATTTTGATCCGAAGCACGCAGATCTCAGCCTGCAGAGAGCCGACTGCGGCCTTCTGTTGTGCCTCGACAAAGGACCACTTGTCTTCCATATCCAAGGTGACTGTGTCCACGATTTTCTCAAGGTCACCGTCAGTTAGTGTGACTGTCGCATCGTATTACGCGTAGTGGGCATGTTGTTTCTTTTGAGATCCTGGTGCTGACTCCCCTAACATTTTTGTGCTGGGGGGAGGGGTGGTAGCTCTGTCAAGTCCTACCTGGGCCTTAGCCGCGGTGGTCTGTGGCAGCTGTGCATCCCTATTCTCGGCTATGTTTGAGGCCGTCTGGTGGGGCCCTGTGGTCTCCCCACAGTTATTCATGAGGCCTTTTTCCCAGGCAAGGGGCCATAGCAAGATCAGCAGGTCAATTTCCTCAGCTGCTACCATATAAGGGAGTGTTGTCCATGTATTATTTTTGAGGTTGCGAATCCGAACATGGTACATGGTAACTTGGAACACGACAACACTCTTGTATTTGTCATATATTTTCGGGGACAACCGGGATCGAGAGATTATGGCGGCTACTACACTACTCTGGAAGAGGATCCAAAAAACCTTGTTATCCTCAATGCACTATGTATCCTGAGAGTCCCATAAGTGAGCATACCAAGCTCTCTCTCACATCCCAGGAGGAATTTCAAGGAGGATCGACTCCTCGTGGTTGTCCTAGACGACTAGTGCTATTAGGAATAATAACCATGAATAGAAGAAAGACGTCCCTTGCTCCTGGGATTCACGGACATTAGCTAGAAATTCATCACACAAGTATTGAGCCAAATTGAAAGAAAGGCCCTTCACGTACTGCCCGGCCAACTGGATCACATAGGTGGGGATAGTCGCAACCTGGAACTTCCTCATTAGCTTGCAGTCTAAGAGTCAAGTACCCATCTGTGTGGCAGGGTACTCGTTGATTTCGATGCACCGCATAGGTCTTCCGCACAAACGTAGCAGTGGCTACTTCATATTTTTTTCCTACCCGCTCTAACAGGTGCGACCCTTGCATAGGAAGGCTTGTAATCTTGTGGATCAACGCAGCATCAATAAGGACCCTGTTGTGAATCCATAAACAACCATCATGAATGAGGGCGAGCCAATCGATCTATGACATTGTAATGGCCAAAATGAGGCATTCAGAGTAGATTCAAAAGTCCTAATCCAGCCAAGTTGCATACTCATCGCTGGGGCACCACCGTGACTCCATCATCTATATGGATTGTATCAAAGTATAATGTGGGGGCCAATTCCAGGAGGGTTTCAAAGTCTGCCAAATCGTGATCATCAAACTTTACCTCATGGAGTAGCCCACAAGGATCGCTGAGGATAGGGACTTCCCCTGGGGTTAGGGGGGTTTTCAGATAGGTGACCAAGCCATCTAAGTTTTTTGGCATTCGCGTAGATGGCCTACATGGGTGAAAAAATGGAGGTAACCAATTGATTGTGTTAGCAGGAAGACCACCCTCCTGTGCGTCTTGATCTGGAGGTGATGCTAACGGAGACCTAGCATGTCTTGGGGAAGTCCTAGGCTTCTCGGTAGCCCACCTCGCCGCTTTCAGGGTTTTTCCTGAACCTTGTGCTTTTTCTTTGCCTTTCCTTGTGACCGACATGGGGGGGAAATTCTTCCAATTCAGACTCCACCTCTAGGACTTCTTCAACATCAGGCCCCGTCGGGGCTGAGGGTTTGGCAGGGTTAGTAGCTAGCATCCTTGTGCAAAAAATGAATCCCAGCCCTAGGTGAGTACTATTAGATGGAGTAGGTTGAACAGACATGAGAGGGACAGTGTGGATACGAAAAATTTGATTACTCAAATGTTTCCACAAGATGCATGAGGTAGGAAAGTTGTGCAAGTGAAATAGTACCTATGGCTGAACTATCCTGCTCTTTTTATAGCACCCCCAAGCGTGCGATGGTGAGGTAAACTTTATTCAAGGCAGGTTCCCTAGGAAACGGTAAAAAATCCCCATAATTTGTTTTATTAAATGCCTAGAGGTCGCTTCTTCCAACGGTAACTTCTGCTTTTTACCAATAGGTATTGTTCCAATGGCTAGTTTCCGCATCCTCGGTAGGCTTGACCCATTTGTTACGCTAGAGTCACCCATCTGTAGCAACTGCATGTGCCCTCCCCAATACAGGCTCGATTCCTAGGCAACTCAAGACCCATGACCAAGAGAACCCTATCATCTGTGCAAGTGAGGCTTTAAGGGGGGATGGAGTCAGAGCGTATTGCCTTAACTGCAGCTGTTCTGTTGTTGTAGAGGTGGCCGGGTGTATGAGATCTCTACTTCCTGAGCATATCACTGTTGTAGAAATCCTTCTACTTTCTCATGGGTTAGCCTAACCTTTTCCCAGGGTTGGCTCGTAGTAGTCTATTATTCCTGGTTCTGCCCAGGTCCTTACCTCTGAGGAAACATAGCGGAAGTTTTTTGTGATTCAAAGACAATGCAGTGCAGAGACATCATGTAACCGGTTCTGCCAAGTCTCTATTTCCTCATTGGGGTTAGATAATCATTCAGTCTCCCGCTCACAACAATTTACTTTACCCTCAGTTGGGTTGTCCGCCTCTCATGCAGTCAACTTATAGATATAGTCCACATCTTCCTCCTTGGGTACTGGTTCCGTATAACGTTTAGCTTCCGCAAGGTCTAATGGTATGACTACCATGGTGCCATTATTTTCGAACACGATGCTCCTTTTTTAAAGTTAATGATACCACCCATGTCGATGGCCCACTCCAATCCCAGTAACGCAGGGTAGGGGTACGCATCCTCGACGATTTGAATGACTTTGAAGTCAGCCCGAACTTTTACTCCTGCGATATCTACCATAATCCTTGAGAGCCTCCCCAATGATACGATCTTTTGGTGATTAGCCATTTGTAGCTAGATAGTAGACCATTCCAGCTTTGGTTCACCCATGTGTTGCCAGGTTTTCTTAGGTAATACATTGGCATCTAGTCCAAGGTCTAAGATAACCTGATCCATCTCATAGTTTCCGATCTGGGCTGTCAACCACATCTCCCTCCCAGTGCGTTTCTGATACCTGTATAATTTGTGTAAATCCTTAATATCAGGAGATACGGTGGTGTGTGTTGCACAGCTATCTATTAAATCCTGTAGATTTTGCACTGCCTGGGGGTTGCGCAACAATCTCATACATGCCTGTAGGAAGGGTTTTACCTCCTCAACTGCCTTCAGCTCCCCAGGGCGTAGGGACGTAGATGCCTCAGTCCCAAGGAAGTCCCTTCGAGCTTCCATAAATGTTTCCCTTGCTTTGTCCAGGTCCAGCCCTTCTTGTTTTCTAACTACTTTGCGGATCAGCGTTTTAGTTCCAACCTTCTCCTCAATCCCCCTAGTAGCCAATCCACTATGCGTAAAAAAATTTACACTCAGACCCTTACCCCTTAGCTTAGTCTGAACCATCTGCACCTTCTGCGTAGGTGGGAGTTTCTTCTCTTGTATTTTTACTATTAGGGCCGAATAATATTCAAGCATATGGCCCAATTGCATGCAATGCCTGCAGGACTGTCTCGTAGGGATCACGCAATCCCTCACAAAATTCCCTGTGTCCCCACAGTTATAGCTAATCAATTGGCCCCGGCCCTGACTTGCGCTTCCAGTTCGACTTCTGTCCTTGCTTCCGGAGGGGGAACCACTCAAACCTGCGGGGGTTTTTGGTGAGGCAGGGTCTGACTGTACTTTAGGAAAATTTCCCCTTCCTATCACTAAATTATGGATTTGGAAGTTCTGCTCATCATGGCCCACTAACCGGCATAATCGGCACAAGTGTTTCTTTTGTTCTAGGACGTTGGTGCTCGGACAGGGGCAACAGTTGGTATCATGCAGCCTATCTACGTGGCCATCCTCGTACCAGAACGTAGGTCCACTTGGGCCCCGTCATCCTGGGCTAAGCTCCTATGATTCTAGGCACCTCAGACTAGGTTGTCCTGTTCGTGAGTGGCCTGGGCACAGATCCTTCGTATGCCCTGATGCTTGCCATAGTTCTACGCCAGCTTCCCTTCCTTGTTCCTATCGTAGGTCCTGAATCTCCAAGTGCATTGCATAGAGCTACGCTTGGATCTGCTGTATTCCCAACACAACATCTATCCTGGGTGTAGCTTCTAGTTTCATGGCAACTTCCAACGCTTTGTCCTGTGAGTCAAAATTATGGTGACCCATAGGTATGAATAGGTGAAGGAGTAGCATGGCGATGAACCATTATGTATGTTGTCTGTCATCATACTTAAATTCTCCTTCTCTGATAGCTTTCTTTAGGCATTGATCAGCTTCCCACATGGACTCAGTTGTTCCTTGCTTGAAATATTTCACGCCTGCTATGATCTGAGAGTAGGGCTTAGGTTTCTGGAACTGTGTTTTCAGGGCGTCCTTAATATTTTGAATGGATGCACTCCCGTTTTGAGATAGGTACCGCATAGACCAATCCAACGCTATTTCTTCGAAGGCCAGGGACAATTGCACTTTATTCATAGTATTTCTTACCACACCTGCACAATCCATACCGAGTCTGCCACAAACCAAAAATGAGCCATGTCCTCATCGCCCACACCCTTAAAGGTAGGTAATTTTAAGTGCGCTGCCATGTCTCCTTCTAGCGTTGTGCTTCTCTGCAGATTGGAATTCTTTGACTCCAACCTGTTCCTCTTCTTTGTCAGGCTTCCAGTATTCTCTTCTCATTACACGATCCCTTTCTCAAAATGCTTCGGGTCTGGGCAACAGAACCATTTGTTGGCTCTAGGGGTCCTGACCCAGGTTCGGAGTTTCAAGGCTTGCCAACAAACCCATATACTACTGGCCCTTTCGGCAGTGACCTTGTAATATCCCTTTTTCTGAAATATCACAATCTATTCTAGAGATTGACTATAGAGGCATTTACTGGATATGTCACCTTATATAAAGGATGATATCCAAAGGCTACCTAGCCCTCTACAGACTCTATCTATAGATTTTGTAATTTTCCTCCTACAGGAATTGCCCAAAGAATGAGGCTGCAATGATGTATGAACATACAATGTATTTTCTGCATTATTTATCTGAGCCTGCTTATGGAAAGAAGTAAACAACCAACATATATGGTTATAGCATCAAAAATAATGCAATGACTTGAGGAATCAGTCATTCAATCAAGATAATACAAGCCTCTCATTACCTGTATGGTAAACATGAAGAACACCGCTATATGGAACAAGCCCTAGGCTATGAATGCATTGTTTATTGAGGCACTATTGAATAAAATAGAATGATACAACGATATATCAATATGAAGCTCAAATAAAGTGGGGGAGCATGATCTCAAACCCTGAAAATACAATACATCAATCCTTAAGAAGGATTGGCTGAAATACAAGAAAAATGGCACTCCTACAGAAATGCCGAAGTTGCTGGGTAGTAGCAACTCAAGAACTGGAAATAGATAGAAAAGGCTGAAATGGCTGCAACAAATGAATAACCCTCCTCCAATGGAAATCTGAAGTGAAAGGTTGATCCCTTCACCTAAGATTTCACCCTCCAACTATCTGCTAATCCCTCATAGCAAATACTCTCCAAGAATAATGTTGTCTGAGAAAGGGAATACGCCACATATGATGTAAAATGGTTGGCCTGATGCCAAATATGGTGGAATAAGCTCAGAAACCACCTTTTCTGATCTCCCAAAGAGATGGAAGCTCCCTCCTCTAAAAAAGTAGCCAAGGATGGTGCTGTAGAAAACCTCCCCAGTAACACCCAGCAACAATGCACAATCTCCAGCTGAAACTGCGCTGATGAAGAAGGATGTGGCTTGACCTCAATGTCTGAATATGGGGAATAGAGTGCAATCCTCCAAGAGCTACTAAAGAAGGAGAGGAAATCCTAAACATGAATTCCCTCAGTAATTATTGCTAACTAGCAAGATGTTTCTACAAGTCCACCGGACCAAAGATGAATAATTCTCAAGATGATTTGCAATGGCTTCCTGCCCTCCTTTTAAACAATATGAGCCCCCTCTCAATGAACCCCACTCATTAGGGTTTCCTTCCTCTATAAGCTTCCCTCCTTATCCTACTGCGCTGGCCCACAATGTTCTCTCCACCTCATGCTACTGCGCAGTTTGACTTGGTCAAACTTGACCAAGCCTTCTTTCAAAAGCTCCCTTTGACACATGGAGGTGTGAAATAAAGCTCCAAAAGTGATCCCCCTTCATACCAAGAGGATTTTTATTACATATTCATGAAAATAATGGGTCTCCTACCCATTTTATTTATCTCCTATGTGGAAATGGAAAAAATTAATGTTCCATATAAATTGGGAACATTACAGACCTGCTTGTGCAGGTTAAAGTCTCACCCGAAGTAGTATGGGTGGGTGTTGGAACCAGGTTTCCGCACCCTGAGAAAGGATAGGTAAGGCAAGCAAAGCTATGTCCGACCCTGTGATACCCAGATCTCCTCTTTCTAAATAGGGTCAATAGGTCTCTTTTTTCATCCACGTGCGCTAGATCTATAATAATATACTTTTATGACAGTAGCACAATATTGCATAAAACAGAACACAATAGATCCAGATACAACAAACACATTTACACAGATATTTTTCATCTTGAATACATAATGCACATAATGCAGTAATCACCAATGATTCTCACAAACAATACACAGATTCAGTTCTCAAGCAACCTTTCTTATTCATCAATTCATCAATTCCTTCTTACAATACTCATCCCAGCCTGCGCACACAGCAGCAGGGTCCGCACACAACTGGACTCTGGATCTTCGCACACACAGCCAGTAGGAGTCCTTTCCCCAAAAACTGAAACAGATATCTTAAACCACAATTCACATCAATAGCCCTTCATTTCCTACCTTACAATACAAAATGTTCCTCTATTTATAATAATCTAGCCTAAAATTTCCTATGGTCCGCAAACTGTGGCTTTCGGACCCCTGGTTTACCCTTTTTCCCATTACAATGCTTTTGGGGCTTTGACCCACCCCAAAACCCCTACTCTAAACTAAATATAATCAAAAGTATTCAAAATTGGACCAGTTTCGCATCTCGTAGGAGATCCCGTTCCAACAATAAGTGTATGTGTTTTTTATTGTAAATGTCGTAATGAGTTGCGTTATAAGGCTCCATTAAACAGTATGCTTTTCATTTTTTTAGTAGTGATCAATGTTAATACTATAACTAATGAAGTTATAAAGCTCCGTAGGAAGTAAGTTTTTTTTTTTAAGTGATTTTACTCATTATAGATGTCATTGAACATCGAGGATGGTGTTCCCCCAAGGGGGAGGGTTCTATAACAACCCTAGTTAAAAATACATGTAAAAAATATAAGACCAAAGTGATGGGACATGTATTCCGAGTTGAATGGTGGAAAAAACATCCTAGTGGGTGTTCATTTTGGTTTATTATGGCTAATTAAATTTGAAAAGGAAATGGAAAAGGCTTTGGAAAGGAAAAGAGGCATTATTGGTATTTTATGTATGAAAATAAAGGAAAATAGGAAAAAAAGGTTGTGAAAGGTCACAGGTTTCATGTGAGGACAAAAATGAAGGAAAATTATGGAAAATAAAGGAAATAAAGGCCTCATTGACAAAAAGGCTTTTGAGGATCAGATGATAACCTTTTATTAGTTCTATGGTGGAGCTATATTCTATTCTCGCTCTGATACTCTTGGACACTTAGATTTTCTTGGAGCACTCTTGGAGGCATGTTGCATACTTGGGATTTGGAGTAAGAAGGCAAAAGGAAGGGGAGTAAAGCATAAGAGGACATGGGAATCAACATATACAATTGGGTTTCTTTGTAGGTATCGAGTTGCAAGTATGGTTTCATTGCTAGTTTTGGCATGCATGGTACATCCATGTGGTTTCTTGGTTATTATCTATCACTGGCATGGAATATTTCATTGATTGACAATGGTTTTTCCTAGTCTTTCCATATCCTCTATAGTCATGGTGTTTTGGGCTTCTTTCCTTTTGTTTTTGGTTGGTTCTCATGTGCCTTTGATTGTGGGTTGAGTTATTTTTTCCTGGTGCCTTTGTTGGACAGTCACTCTCGAGCCCTGAAAAAACCTAGGTTGAGTTACTAGTCCTGGAGCCTTGGTTGGAAAAATGCTCTAGAGCCCTTGGTGGGTTGATTTAATAGTCTTGGAGCATTGGTTGGAAAAAATATCTAGAGCCAGGGAAAAATTGTCGGTTGGGTTACTAGTATTGGAGACTTGGTTGGAACAAACACTATAGAGCCCATGAAATCTTGGGTAGAGATGGATCTAGTGATGGTTAGTGATGTTTGAATGTGTCATGGAATAACTGGTTGAGGGTTGAGGTGGTTGGCCTCTAGAAGCCATGGTTTGTTTTTTCTTGATGTGTTTCATGAGATCTCAAATTAATGCTTGGAATATGGCACGACGTGACCAGGTGAAAGAAATATTTAGTTCAAGCTAGTCTATGGCTATGTGGTACGTGGAAGTCCCTAACTTGGTTGGATTTTCATATTTTAATAAGAGTTATTTTTCCCTTATTTTTTCATAATTAAAGGTACTTTATGCTATATGGATTTAATAATATATATATATATATATATATATATATATATATATGGTTATTTTCTGGTTATAAGCATGTTTTATGATAGTTATGATGTATGGATCTCATCATGTTTTGATCATTATGTGAAAAAATAAGTAATGAATGACCTAATACATGATAATGAAACTAATGTGAGAAGGCATCTATTCTTCTTGACGATTATCAGATAAGTATGAGACCCCTATACTCATATATGTTGTTGAAAATTATAGATTTCATATTTGCGATATGTTTGACGAAATAAATTTCAGGGTTGGGCATGGTTAGCTCAATTCCTTGATAATTTTTTGTGTTAAAGGCTTCGTCTTTGTCATTTATTGTCCTGGAACGTCTCATTAAGTTCTAGATAGTTTTTTTAAGCGTAGCCCTAAAAAAGTGGCTTATAAATTACAGTAGTGGGCACAAAAAAACCTAGGAAATTCCCAGTCACATGCATGGCCATGCTATGGGATCCACTAGAGGGTCCTGATTGCACTCATACCCATGAAATGGGAGAGATTGTGTAATATTCCCGAATTTTCACCTGATAATTGGAATATTAGATTTCTTAATTTTCTTAATGAATTAAGTAAATAAAAGGGTGGAGGGACCATAATCCTCAATATGAATAAATATCCACTTTTTGCGTCCGAATGTGTAATAATTAAGCCTAGATTTTCATAATGAGATAGTTTAGAAACTACTAATGTGAATGGAATTGGACATCATGCCTCATTAATGAGATAGATCATGGAAGTTGACACAGTCAACTAAGATCTTGAAGATATCAAACAAAAGATCATGGAGCATTCATGATGAGATGATGGAGGAAGTTGTGCAATTAATGCACACATAATGGAGAGGGTGTACATTGCACCTAGACATGATGGATGACTTGACTAGACAACGCAGTAAAAAATGGAGGATCTTGTCCACATGCACATCATAGTTTAGATGAGGGCCAAGGCATGGGAAGGATCAAACTCTATATAATGAAAATGAAGGCAAGAATGAAGACATTCTTGTGATTATTGATGTTGAGGATCTGTTTAGATCTGGAATTGTCATGTGACATTCCATTGCTTTCTTGGGCTGTTTAGCAAAGATTGCAAGTGTTGTTTAGCATAGGTTGTTCCTGGTTTGGAATCCCACCTCTTTCATTTAATAATATCTTGGAAGAGGATTGTACTTCATTCTACATCAGGAATTGGTGCCACATATGTTTTCCTACTTTCTGCAGAGCATTCATATTCAAAAATTGCAGATTTTTGAAGATCAGTTTGGGAGGTGGAGGTTGTCTTCAGTATTTTAGCTAGAGAACTAGTGAAGGTTTATTCATATCACCTTGGGCTTAAATATTAGCATTCCCAGAGCTTCATTTCATATCTAGCATCAGGCCAAAATTTATTGACCTCCTAGCAGTAGTAATCCCTTCAGGAATTATGTTGTCCATTTTGCAGATCCAAAATGAGGAAGGAAGTTCCTAGCAATTCAGCTAGTAATCCTATGAGGGACCATTCCCTCACCTTACCATCAGTATTTCCATCAACCTGGAGTTTATTGCAGCATATTTCAGTAGGTAGAAGGCCTCTCTTTCCCTTACAGCTCATTTTCTATGAGTACTTGTGTTGCAGGAGCTGTAATCATTATTGGAGGATTGAGAAGCTAGATCTAGAGCTTCTAGCTTGTAGATTTGAAGGAGGGATCAACCCTTCAATCTTAGATCTGATCTTGTGACATATTTCAGCCATATATTTGTCATATCTATCTTTAGATCTATAATCCCAGTAGATTAAGGATCAAACCCTAGCAGAGTGATTTTCCAAAGTTGTAGATCTGGAAAATCCTTTTTGGGTTATCTTGGGAATCCATCACATTGGCCAGATCTTGAATTTTGGCATCATCGGAGCTCTATATTTCAGTAGATATGAATTTTCCTTTTCATCCTATAGTCATATATTCATATTCTGCTGAAGGGACGGCATAGCATTTGCTTCAGTAGCTCTCCAGTTACGCAGTGCCTGCTTTGGCATGTTTTCAGGGTGATTCTAGGCCATCTCTTTGGCTAGATCTACTTATATTTTGTACATTGTGTAACTGAATCCTCTCCATATAATAAAATGGCTCATATTCTATATAAATTTTGATGTTTTCTTGAGATTTATTGTTTACTTAGTTTTAGTTCTTATATTTTGTTTAAGTATTACTACATTCTCCCTTTTGGGATTGTTAGGGTCCCGTGATTTAGCAGATTGGTAGACCAAATGCACAGGGTAACATGAAAATAGTCTTTGGAGTCGTAGGACCTATCCTTCCTAGACTCAGAGAGGTCTCTCTCTATTATATGTAAAGGATGTGAACTTTTTGCTATTAGGGTTTGATTTTAGTCTAGTTGTTAAATGTAGGGTTTGTTGCTTGTTTGGTTGGGTAAGATGGTCAAGTAGAATAGGTGGAGTGAGAGGTATAAAAATCATTGGGCTATGGAGTCTATGAAAGTCATGGATATCTCAATAATGAACCAGGATGCATAACAAGGAAAATCTAGCTTGGTCAATTGGATCCTTAAGGTATGTATGAAGTGGAATGAACAATAAGTTGGTGAACAAAGTAAGTGTCTAAGTGTAGTGAAGAATCCTTAAACAAATACCTTTTAAAAAAGATTTATCAAATACATGATAAACATAAGAACATAATCATAAGGCAGGGCAAACCAATAGCTCTTAGATTACACTTTAAGTAAACAAGCATTCAATATGAACAATTCAGTGAACCATATAAAGCAAGAAACTAATCTGACTTTTAGTGATTTCACCTTCAAGATTTAGAAAACATTCAAGATAACAAATAAATTTAATCAATGAAGAGGGAATTAGTAAACATCAATGATCAAGCTATAAATAAATTTAAGGTAACTTCTCAAGCATTGACAAAGGGAATGATCAAAACATGGCCTCTTTGGCTAAACCTAACAAGCAATACTTCAAAGAGAGATTCCAAAACATAGTTTAAATAGCATCAAATAGGTAGGGCTAACCATAAAACATATTTGAAACTAATGTATTGTACCATTCATGGAATAAACAAGCATAAGGAGGTCTAAGGAGCAGCTAATAATTCCTTAAACAAACCTAGCAGAGGAAAACACAAAGACAATAAAACAGGAAGGACTAAGGTGCTTCAAAGAACATTTCTTAACCTATACTCTTATGTTCTACTGCAATATAGAAGGATGGAAACATAATGAAAACATGAGAAAAAAATAACATAAGAGAGAAACACTTCACCAATAACCAAGCTCAGGGATCCTGTAAGCTATCCTCCTTCATCATTCATCAAAACAAGGCATTCAGAAACTCCACAAAACCAATTTCTTCTTCAAGCACAAGAAAACCATGTATTTCTCTCAAAACTCATCAAATTCCAAAATTTACAATGAAATCCATCATGCTCTATTTATCTAGAAAAGGAGGTCAAAAACCCTAGATAGGGTTGGAAAATGTCAAAATCACTCATAAATGTCATAAATGCCTAAGAGACCATGCAAGGCCCAAGGCACAAAATATCCTATGAAATAAATGCCAAAATAACTTATAGCACCTAATTATAGAGTGAGTTTCCTGAAAAAAAACCAAAATATGATTTTTCAATAAATGAGTGTGTTTTGTTGACTTTTGGTCCAAAACACACAGTGTTGTCCATAAGCGCAACGCCACCTTAGGCAGAAAATAGGTCCTTTTGCAACAAAGTTTTGGAGACCTTCCCGATGTCGGATTTTTCTCCGTGATGGCTCGTTGGAAAGAAGGATGAGTCTTCTTCCAAAAAATTCCATTTATTTCCTAATACAAATTTTGTAACCTATAAAAAATATTGAAATCCCAACAATACTCTGAGCGCAACGCCTAGCCTGAAAAGGAGGCAGAATGGTGAAAAATGAGGTGTTGTTTGACCTTTTGAGGGGTAAAAAATGATCCAATTTCTTTGAAATTTTGTGGGAATAGTGTTATAGTCATGAAAAATCCAAAAATGTAGATTTTTCCCTCTAAGGATTTCTGAGGGAAAAGCATAGCGCCAGTGGCGCTGCGCTAATATGCCTTCAAAATCTCAAAAAACAAAAACTTGTCCAAAATCCCTCAAAATTGGTGGAGGTCTTCTTCAAGGGGTTTAAGAGACCTGTAGAGAAGCTGATGCTGAAATTCCAAGTTTAGCTTCATCTTCTCCTCCTTTTAGTGCTTTGGTTTCGATGAGGGCCTCTTTGAGTTTGGCACAAGCAAGATTGTTTTTCATTGCATAATGCTTGGTCATCTTTTTATGGAGAGAAATTCCCCTTATAATATTCTTAAAATACTTGTGTTAATTCTTATACTACTAAATGATACGCTGAGCCATCTCAAAATATCTCTCCATCTCCCTAATTTGTGCATCTTTTCTTTGGAGTAGTATTCTAGTGGCCATCTCCTCATCTTCATTATCACTGTCTAGGTCAATGAATTGGGGCTTTTGTTTAGTTTGGATGCATTTCTTACCTTTCTCACCTTTCTCCATATTTTTTTTTTCCTTTTTCAGGCTTTTGAGTTGAAGAATGTGGCATGGTCCCTTGCCTCTTGGAGGAAACAAACACTAGCCTTGGCCCTCTCTGATAAGTGCATGCAAGAATTATGATGGTGATTTTGTTGGTCTCTTTTCCATGGCTGTGATCATCATTCAGACTATGAGTCTCTTCCCATTTTTTACTTCCATCATGACTAGGGTTACCTTCATTTTCATCTTCTGCATTGTCATCATTGTCATAATCATTGAAGGGCTGATTGTTGTCATGACTATTTTCCTCTTTTCCATTGTGTTTTGTCTCATTGGTATCAATTTTACCTTCAATGTTTGTATTCTCCTTACTGTCTTCATCCTTGTCATTTTCCTCTTCTTCATTTTATGTTTCTGCCTTTTCATCATCAATGCTCATGTCATTTTGACTGTCAATCTCTTCATCTTCCTTACTATCCTCTTGCATATTGTCACTGTTTTTCTCACTGTCATGCTCACTGTCTTTCTCTTCATTCTCTGTTTTTTCCCCTTCTTAACTTTTATCATTAATTTTTGTCTCTGCCTCATCATTTTCCTCTTCTTCCTCATCATTATTTTCCTCTTCCTCACTGATTTCATCACCTTCATTGTCTACACTTTTTTCATCAGCCTCACTCTTTTCCTCACTTTGGGCTGACTCATTTTCACCATTACCATCACTGTCATTACTTTTTCCATTATTTCCACTCTCATCCTCTTCATTTGATGCATCAAGAGAAGGGGAATAAGGGAGGTTTCCTTGAGGTGAGGGCACTTGTGTAGATGAGGAGGGAAATTTTGGTTCATGAGCAGGTTGTGGGCTTGTGAAGACTTCATGTGCTATGAATACCTCCCAAGGTATACCCTCTTGTTCCAACTAATGTAATACCACCATCTTGATCAAGGAATGGTGAAATACACTTTTCATTTGTTGGGAAGGATTCCTTCTCCGGACAACATAAGACATTTTGTCCATACTTCTATAGATGTAGTAGGGCAAGTCGAGCATCTTAACCCTTGTGAAATGCATGACGAGTCTAAGATGGTAGGAATAAAACCTAGAGTACCTCCACTCAGAGGTGAACTACTTCATGATAACTTTCATCAAGGGTGAAAATCTCTGTTTGAGGTGTGAGAAGGGAAAAACAAACTTGCAGCCTTGTCTGTACCTAATCTTGACAAATGGTTCATAATAATCCTTGTCCAATTTGGGTTTCTCAAATCATTTTTCACCAACAACAGGGATACCAGTAGCATTTGAGATGGCATATACTTACAGTTCAAAATCCACTCCTACAAGGCTGGATTGTTTATTTTGCAGATTGAGGATAAAAAGCCTTGTAAGCTCAGGCTAGTTTTGTACTTGTTTGAACTTCTCACAAATTGAAAACATCCCACATTCTGGAAACATGATAGGATCATGAGAGATGAGGTGATAGCCACTATGCTCTGGGGTTCAAATATATTCACTTTTCTTCCCTTGTGATTTGGCCTCATAGGCCTTTGACCTCTGTCACTGCTGTTGCTGTCTTCTACCCCTGATATGGTGATAAGAGATGTTTGTGGACAACCTAGGGTTTGGAGGAGAAAAATGAGAATGGTGGTGAGGGTAAAATTTACAAATGAGTGATATGGAGGGTACTTTAAGGAATAAGTGCTTTGGAGCTTAAGGGGGCTTCTATTGAAAATGAATTGTAACCACACTAGCTTATTCTCCCTCAAATGACACTTAACTTGTTCAAGGAGGCCAAAAAAAAAGGTGTAATATGAATTTGAGACCTAGGGTTTGCACACCTACAGTTTATTTACTCATAGGGAAGGGAGAATTCCTCATGAAACTAGAAATAGGTATGCCTGATTTACCCTATTATGCGATTCTTGAACTGGAAGTGACCTCATATGGATGCAGTGCCAGCCCTGCATTCATTGGTATAATAAGATGACTCCAATATATAACCCTAAAAAATTCGTCTAGGCACACCACGGTTCCATGTGAAGCCGACATTTTCCAGTACGCTGGGTCAGTTGATTTCTTAGGTCCAGGCTGTGAATACATGTATGGCTATCCCGATTCCTCATTGACATTAGGGTTTCTCGGATACGAGACCTTCACTTAAAATTTTGGTTTCACAGAGGTGGCTTATTATAGGCAACCTTAGTGCTTCTCATTTAATTGTCAACCTGAGGTAAGTATTGTTATTTCAAGAGTGTCAACACAATATATGCAAGTGAGATCAACTGATAGTTACTCTATGCTATTTATGAGAAAGGGTTATCTAATCTTCTGAACTCAATCAACTTAAAGGGGAATGGTTTGATAGATTATGACTAATTATTATGTCTAGCTTAGAAGGGAGAAACCTATGGTTGAGGAGCATAACGATGGTTTGAACAACAATCTTGAGGAACTGAAAACAATCTTAATGAAAGGAATCTAAATGAAAGAAATTTGAATGAAAGAAACAACAATTACTTATATAATTTTTCAATGGAATTCTCTTTGTAAACTGACTAACTAGAATTAATCAACAATTGGATGCCTCACTGTGTTGAAAAGATGATTTAATACATAAAGAGAAGTAATGATTGATCGGTAAGTATCCTACGATTTATAAATCGATTGCAAAGGTGTTGGAAGAAAATGGAAATGTCTAACAGCTATGAAGCATTATTATACAAACCAGAAGATATGAAATGTGATTATTTTGAATCAAGAAATACAAATGCTAAACTATTCTGAAGGAAGAAAAACTGTAACTTTATTGAGTAGAAAAATATTTTACAACTGCATCATATAACTGAACATGGATTTTGTAACTAACACACAACATAGACTTGGCGAGGAAACTTCCAGGGGTTGGGCCCAGACCACTAGAAGTTTTAACGTGATGAAAACCTCAAAAGGTAATTGTTCAAAACATCAAAACTCAAAAGATAATACAGGAATACAATATGAAAGCTCTGTCTTGATGCGTTGATTATAGAGGGAAAATTTCAATTCAACTCCCTATCTAGTTCTTCCCTCGCCCTTTTAAAGGAATTTTTATGTAATGAGATAGTGTTCTCCAAATGACAGCCGTTGCGCGTGGCTATCGTTTGAGTCTTAGAACTTGAATCCGCCTATTTTCCTTCTATCGGCTCATACATTTGTGTCTTTCTGGTGTCATCCATTTTCCATTGGTTCAGCTGCTCTGCCTTCCTGCATATGGAGATACAATAAGTCCAATTTCTGTTATAGAAACGTTCCTTCTTGTCGTTAGCTCAATTGCTCTGATTTTCATAAATATTTTCTTTCTTTATCGTCAAAATGTGGAAGAATTCCTAAGGTTCTTCCATAATTCAAAGTAATTATAGGGTGAAAACATACCTTAGTTCTGGCCAAACATATACTCCCCTACTTACCTAATTTCATGTCCTCATGCAAACAGATGGTTGAGATGAAACTGTGTTAGAGAGTAGGTGGGGTAGACCTTTTCCTTGTATGCTCTGAAATCCTGTTTTTGTCTCATTATTGCAAATGCAGCGCTTGCGTGCCCCTCCGGTAACTCATGATTATGATTGTAGTCCTCAGGAGGATACCAGAGGATAGGGCTTCTATACCTACATCCCAGCCATGCAGGCCCCATACTAAAGACCAGATTATTGTATAAGAGGAATCAGGAGGTATCAGCCTTGAAATTCCTATAGACAAATGGTTCCCTATTCTTTATGTTGTTCGTGGAGAAAATCCACCTTTGTTTAGCTACTGCCAAGGCTTCTTCTCGAATGTCTTCAAAGTACTCATGTCCATTTTATATGATGTCCTTATGGATGGGCCCCAGCCGAGTCCTGACACCTTGCCTTCGCATGAATTTCTTGTGCTAGATAAAAATTTGTAGGTGTTTTGTAGGTTCCCCTCTAACCCACAATTTTAGGCCATGCTCTTTCTTTTGGAATATGTTATAGGCCTTGGCCCAATTAATCTGGTTTTTGGCAAATGAGAGGAAGGCTTGGAGTTGGACATATCCTATAAAAGGACTAGGATTTTTGTCCGTGTCCTCTTCTAGAAATAAATTGTGCATGTAAAGTTCACATATGAGGCGTTGGAATTGTTCATCTTGCTCATTACAACAGTGGACAAATTCTTCTATAGTCCTAAAATTTGTAGACTTTCTTGCCCTGATAGCCTTGACTTTCAGTAGTAAATATTGTTCTGTTAAGAACAGGGCATAGTTGGTGGCGAGTGCCCTGCATGATAGTGCATCACCATACAGAGAAAAAATCGTGGTGATTTGTTTCTTAGCTTGCTCCACCTGCTTTTGTGCCCTTTTTAGCTTTTCTTGTTCTTCTCTGAGCTGGGAAAATGTTTCATCTTCTGTAGAGGAGAGGTCTGTGAATTTCTTTAGTAGTGCTTGGTATTCTTGTGCTGGCACCACCTCCTTCCTATATTGTGCTAGCTCATAATGTGTTTTCACCAGTTCATTATGTAATTTATGATAAACAACTTTCCCTACCAGGGGGGTATAGGCATGGGCTTCCTTTGTTTGGGTCCTTCTCTTCTATAGTTTTCTGTTCAGTTTTTGTAGAAGCTTCAATGGTATTTGCTAGTTCTGTCTAAATTCCAGCCTTAGGAGTACCTGCTTGGTTAGTCTGTATCCCAGTTTCAGCTGTATCGATTAAATTGGTCTATACCTCAGCCTTTGTAGCGGCTACCAAGTAGGTTTGTACCTCAACCTCAACAATGTCAGCCAAGTCAATCTGCATCTTGGCTTCAACAGTGTTTATCAAGTTGGCGGCTAATTCTATTTGAGTTCTTGCGGTGGTGGTTTCCTTATTTGGATTTCGGGCCCTTCTCTCCTCCTTCAGTTGTTTCCTTAGATATTTCCCCATTTTCTTTAATCTTCTGCAAGCACTGGTTAGTTTCTTAATTTTCTTTTCGGCTAAATCCTCTCCTGAATTGATTTCAGCAGGTGGTGGAGGAGTGGTATTCCCATTTTTAGGGATGGTGTTGCCAACCTCAGGGTTTCCTGTGATGGTGTTTCTAATTTGATATTTAGATTTTACTTCTGCATGAAGGTCTAGACTGGGTGGGGCAATGCTACCTACTGGTGTCAAAGGGACTGTTTCTATGCTTATGTTTTGCTCCACAGGGACAGTGTCACCTGACTAATTTTCTGATTCTGTTCTCTCCTCTGGCTGCCCTTCGCTATTCACCTCATAATTCCCAAGAGGGGAAAAATCCCCATTGTCTTGTAGTTCCTCTTGGTTGGGTAGGACTTCAGTGTGACCATAATTCCTGGTGGTGGTGGATTTATCTATGGGTTCCTCTTGCTCTTCTTCTCCCGACGGGTTTCTAGATTCGTAGTCTATCCTAAATTTTTCTAGGACTCAAGCCATTTATTCCTCGAAGTCTTGTAAGGGTGTGTTTTGAGGGTGGGATTTTCCTGCCTCCTCTGTGAGGTCCGAGGTTCCTTGCAGTTTTTTGGACCTTTTTTTCCTACTTGGTTCTGATGTTGCAGTTTGTGTCCTTTTTCTTCTAGGTATGTTTACCCTAGGAAGCTCAATTTCATTTTCACCAGGGTTTATTTAGGGTTCCTGTGCAGCAGGCTTAACAAAATTGTCCAAGGCTATTTACTTCTTATCCATCTCATGTATGATGACTATTTTAATTAACCTGTGGTGACTGACTACTGCTTGGAGATTTTTGGCTCTTCTTAATCGAACAATAGTATCATGCAATATGGAATTTAATAAACCAGGAAAATTAACTGAAATATTTTACTTAAGTATAGCTAAGAGTTTAAGATGGCGAGGTTTCACCATGTCCTAACATCTGTCACATGTAATGAACCTTTAGATGAACACCATTAGTTCCTGCCATGGTTGGTGTAGAGAGGTAGGATTAATCCCTTTCCCTTTTCGCTCCAATGGCTCCTTCGGATCCTGATATGCTGCTACTGCCTCTCATAGGAGGAGATGTCTCTCTATCCATATTTCTCCTTCTGCTGGTATTCCAGAGTCTCCAGCAATAATTTCCTTTGTGAATGGTATAATTCAACCCTTGATTCTGGTCTGACCTTCTTACAGATTTTGCAGAATCTCAATTGCAATTTCTATATCAAATCCTTGTAATCATTGTACTTATGTTAGCCAGCCGACTTGCTGAAGGATGGCTCTAGCTATATCTGAAATTGGGAAGTTTATAGGATTGTTTTGAAGGCAATTTCCTCCCATAGCTGGTGTGCTTTCCTATGTCTCTTCTTCTTCTTGTATTCTCTCTCGACTCTATTGTTTCGACTGAATGTTGTACGTAGGAAAAAGAGAAAGTGCACTTATGCGCAGGTAACTTCATGTCTTAATTTCAATATTCCTCTGGTCTTATCGCTGTATCTAACGAGATTTATGTAGAAATTTTTCATGCTTTCCAATTTAAGACTAATTACACCCCCTCCATCGAAGAAAGGGCACCCACGTCCTCAAGTACAAAAGGGATTTGGAAAATCATGAATGCGAACAGGGGAATGTCAGGATTTGGTAATAATGATTTTTATGCGAAGGAGAAGGTCGTGGCTTTCAAGCTTCAGGGGGTTGAGTAATTACTAGCACACGCAATGTAAAGGTTAGATTTGGAAGTTTTTCCATAATTGCATCTTGTGCGGAAGTGACCGGAAAGGGAGAGGGAATAGTATAACTATTATTGCAATATGATGTCTTTCTTCAATGAAACGTTATGACGAAAGAAATACTGACACAGGTAATGATTGGTGTTGTCATCCCAGGGTCCAAATATGTAAGCATATCTATGTTATTTATTCATGTGGTAGATTATAATTATCACTAATTCGAGTAATAGCTTATGGAAGAAGAATGGAAGATAAAGTATATATAAGAGTAATTACTTATTTGATGAAACATACTTTTATACAATAAGAAGATCCATTGGTGCCGGCATGCATTCATAGCCTCGACATGATTACTATTTTAACCCAAAATAATGAGCCAAAATCATTATGTAGAAATATTTATTCTGCCAATTTTGTGGAGAGGTCACCATGCTAGTATGATAGCCAGATAACCATAGTGCCACTCACTAGAGTTGTAGCAAGGTGATTAGGCCAGCTCATGATGAGACCTCCTGTCCTTCAAGAAGATGAGAAGGTCATTGCCCTGGTGTGGTGGTCATTATGGGAATGTCACTTGTTAAATCCTTATGATCATGGTAGGCTGGCTCGTGATGAGATCCCCTATCCTATTTTTTAAAAAATTTGCATGAATGCATATGGTTTCTTATTTATACATGGAGGGAGGCTCATTAACTCCCTAAGAGTTAGGGATGATGATAAAAGTTAAATAATGCCAATACAATTAATACCCTTTATTCCCATTTCTTCATATTGGAGAAAAATATTATTCGAATAATGGAGAAAGATATACCATCATAAGGTCATGTATTGTATGATAACATATTTGAACTGGGGAGGACTTAGCCTTTCATTTCATGTATGTACAATTTCAACTCCTTGTTTAAGGGTTATAGTGCCAAAAAATCATCATATTGGTAATTTAACTATTTCCCTCTCTTTCTTCAATGCCCCTTCCCTGCTCAGAGATGCATTTATAGCTCAATTGTAGATTAGGGAAGGGGTGCTGGATAAAGGGAATAATAGGATGTAAAAAAAATGTTATTCAATTTGAACAACAACTTTTCAATTGGATTGAACAACGGTAGTTTGGAAAGTTTGAATGGTAGGGAGAAAAACACAAAACTTGGCCATTCAACCCAGACGAACAATAGCCATTGGATAATTGAACAGCAAATTTTTCAGAATTGAACAATGAAAAAAATAAAAAATAAAAAAAAACGGTTGTTCAATCCAGTTGAACAACAACTGTTCGATGATTTGAACAACAGCCATTCGAGAATTGAACAACAACAAAAATACAAATGCAAAAACACGGATGTTCAATCTAGTTGAACAACAACCATTCGACAATTGAACAACAACTATTCGAGAATTGAACAACGAGAAAAACAAAAACGCAAAAACAACGTTGTTCAATGTAGTTGAACAACAACCGTTTGACAATTGAACAACAACCATTCGAGAATTGAACAACGAGAAAGAATAAAAACACAAAAACACGGTTGTTCAATCTAATTGAACAACAACTGTTCAAGAATTGAACAATAGTCATTCTAGAATTGAATAATGAGAAAGAGAAAAAAAAAAAATAAAAAAATGCAAAGACACGGCTGTTCAATCCGATTGAACAACAGCCATTCAAGGATTGAACAGTAGTCGTTCGAGTATTGAACAATGAAAAAATGCAACTCATAGCTGTTCGATCCGATTGAACAATAGCTGTTCAATTGGATTGAATAACAGTCGTTCGATGATTGAACAGTGAGAAAAATTAAAGCGCAAACATACGGCTATTCAATCTGGTTTAACAACAACCATTCGAGAATTGAATAGCAACCGTTCAAGAATCGAACAGCAAAAATGCAAAAACATGGCTGTTCAATCCATTTGAGCAGCATTTGTTCAATTAGATAGAACAACAGTCATTGAGGGATTGAACAAAAAGAGAGAAAAACACAACTCTCAAGAAGATGAAAGGGGAAAAATTGCAAGTATGAAGAACATACAACTAATTAAAGAACTTGTATACATTATTTACAAATGATGGTAGCAAGCATCTCATGTCCTTGAGTTTTTGGGGCTATCACCCCTTTGTGCCACAACTTGGATCGTGGAATCGTTTCGTACCTGTTGGAAAAAAGATTCTTTCATGGGAGGTTTGTGATAGAGGTGTACTCTATGCCCATTGACTCTAAATGTTGAACCAGACCCATCTATGGTGGTCAAGGTGAGTGTGCCATTGTTGTGTATTTCCTGAATCTCATATGGACCGAGCCACCTTGTTTGTAATTTACTTGGAAAATCTTGGAATCTGGAGTCATAAAGGAGTGCCCAATATCCTTTTTGAAATACCTTCTTCTTGATAAGGTTATCATGCCACTTGGCTCACTTTTTTTGGATGATCACTATGCATTGAAGGGCTAGTAGTCGTATTTCATCTAGTTCATTTATTTGTTAGAGTCTTATAGCTTGGGCTTCTGTTAAGTCCAACCCTACTTATTGGGCTATTCTCAGAGTTTTGATTTCAAATTCAATACGGAAGATAGGTTCTCTCCCAAATACTAGCTGATATGGTGAATATCCAGTGGTGTTTTTCCAGGTTGTATGATAAGCTCATAAGGCTTCTGGTAGTCTAGTGGCTCAGTCCTGGCGATGTGCTACTACCATTTTGGTAAGGATTTCCTCCAGGACTTTTTTGGTGCTTTCGACTTGCCCATTTGCCTATGGGTGGTAAGGAGACGTAACTCTGTGGATGATATGGTGATTTATTAGGGTGGCTGTAATTTTATTACCTATGAATTGTGCCCCTCCATCAGTTATCACTTGTTGTGGCAGACCATATCACATGAATAGCTCGAAAAGAAAATTAATCACCAATTCTTGCGTGGCTCTTGAAAATGCCACTACTTCTACCCATTTGGTTACATAATCTGTGGCAATCAGCATGTATAATTTCTGATTTTATGGCGAGTTGAATGGTCCAATGAAATCCAACACCCATCGTTCGAATGGTTCCACCACCAATTTTGGTTGTAGCAGCATTTCATTAGCTTGGCCTAGACGACCCATTCTCTGGTAGCTATCACAGGCCTGGACATATTTTTTTGCGTCTTTGAAAATCGTAGGCCAATAATAGCCTAATTGTAACACTTTATGCCTTGTTCTGCGTTCTACGAAATGGCCGCCACAAGGTTCATAGTGATAGGCTCGTAAGATGTCATAGATTTCATCTTCTCTTATGCATCTGCGTATGTGCATGTTGGCCCCTGTATGGAAAAGGCATCCACCAATCCAAGAGAATCTTGCACTGCATTGTACAATTATTTTTCGTTCTCTTGATGTTAAGTGTCCGGGCAGCTTCCCTACTGCCAGGTAATTTGCCACGTCTATATACCATGGTGTTTTTACTGCTACAACAAATATATGTTCGTCAGCAAACTGATCATCAACTACTAGGGTGTCATCTGACTTTGGAACCCTGGACAAGAAGTCTGCGACTATGTTTTCTTTTCCTGAATGATCTTTGATTGTTATATCGAATTCCTGCAACAACAACAACCAACGAGTTACTCCCCCATTCATGATTGGTTTATTGGCTAAATATCTAACAGAATATTGATTAGTATACATGAATACTTGATAACCAATTATATAGTGCCTAAATTTATTAATAGCATAAATGACAGCTAGGAACTCCTTTTCGATCATGGTATAATTTAATTCGGCAAGAGTGAGGTTTTTGCTGATATAATAAATGGCATAAGGTTTTCTGTCTTCTTCTTGGCCAAGGAATACTCCTATTTTTGTATCAGATGCATCTAAAGAGATGTGAAAAGGAAGTTTCCAGTTTCGTCCTGTAATGTTCCCAAATTTTCTGACAATAATTTGGAACATTACTTTTTGATGATTTCACCTAGGAGGAGAATAAATGGGTAAGGAGACCCATGCATAATAAAAATTTCAATAAAATCCCTCTACGTATGAAAGGGGATTATCATTGGAATTGGTTTTCAGACACTCATGTGTGAACAGGGTTATTTGCAAGTGGGCAAGGTCAAGTTTGACCAAATCAACAACGCTGGGCCAAGAGGTGGAGCACACTTATAGGAGCAGCGCAATATGAATGAGGAAATGGTTATTTTGTGGAGGAAACCCTAAAGGGAGTGGGACCCATGGAGAGGGGCTTTCATTTTTTTTGAAGGAGGGCAAGGCAACCATTGTTTCTAATGCTTATGTTTATTCATCTCAATTGTCCATTACATAATTGTGCATTCTTTGCTGCTTAGCAAGAATTGCCAAAGGAATTCCTATTTAGGATTCCTTATCCTTGTTAAGAGGTCTCTTGAGGGAATTTTCTTCATTTTTCTCACATCTAGGCTTGAGGCCAAGCATCCTCCATCAAGACAACGCTATTTCTGCAACAGAGTAATGTTGTGTTACTGGGTGTTGCAGTGAGGGTTCACTACACCATCTCCTTCAGCTATTTTTCAAAGGAGGAGTCTCTCTTATCTTCAAGATATCAAATTGGAGGCACATCGGAGCTCATTGTAGACTTTGGCATCAAATCCAACTCATTCCATTGCCCTACAACGTAGTTTCACCTTGTGACTGCATTATTCTAGAGGAGCATTTGCAGTAGGGCTTTGCAAATACATTTGGAGAGGAAGATATTTGGTGAAGGGATTAGCCTTTCACTTGAAAGGTCCATTGGAGGAGGCATATTTAGTTTGAGCATCAGATTCAGCCATCTCCATCCAGTTCTATTTATGAGTTACTGTAGCTACCCAACAACTCCGACATTTATGTGGAATTGCCATTTTGTATGTTTTTCAGCCAATCTTTTTAGGGATTGTGCATTATTTCTTCCAAGGGTTGAGATCTTGCTCCCCCTATTGTAATTGAGCCACATATTGACATATTTGTGTATTGACACTATTATTCAGCAGTTTCCCTTCATAGACTGCGCAGTCATAGCTTGAGCATACACATGTAGCAGTGGTTTTTTCATGGTTTATGTACTTGTTCCTTGAGCCGGAGCATTGCTCATCTTGAGTATCATTTTCCTCAAGATCTTGTATTCTATTGTTTCTGCTATTATTAATGATAACGCTATGGATTTCTCTCACATTTTTATGATTTGAGTGCTGCTGCTACACCATTATTGTGTTTGATTATTGCTGTAGCTCCAACTTTAGAATATATTGAGATATTCTCATTGTTGTAGCAATTTCGTAAAAAAGGAAAATTACAATGGTATCAGAGCATGATCTCTGGCCTAGCCAGTGGATCTCGTCCATCATGTTATCAAGGAGAGAGAAGATGAATACTCCATTATATGGAGAAAATAGGGAAGAAGAGCTTAAAAATTTTCTTCCAAAATCTGTACAGAGCATTCATGAAGAATTTGAGGAGATAATGAGGGAGATTTGTACAGGATCTCTAAGAGGGTTTGAAACTGAGTCAAACTCTAGTTTTTATTATGGGATATGTGAGCATGCAGCCACACCCTATAAGGTACAGTGCAGTCACATGGCCATCTTTTCCATGAGAAGAGAAGAAGAAGGAGGAATGCCGAAGGAAGGAACTCTTAGAAGTTTCTTGCATGAGTATGAATCTCAAAATTAGGAGTTTAGAAATCATATTACTTTTCCGTATTTTTTCAAGATTATGGTGAGGAGGAGAAAGTAGCATAATGAGGATGGATTTCTTCTATATATATTTTATGGTTCCACTACTTGTTTAGCCAGGGCTTGGATAGAGGAGCTAGACACCTTTTTGCAGTAGCATCGGATTCCAAAAGTTGAAGCCATCAGAGTAGCAGCATTGCACTTGGAAGGTAAGGTCTATGCATGGTAGTTATTTGAGTCTTTTCCTTTGAAAAATGCAAATACATCTTCCTATGAAATTTTCATTCAAACTTTGATAAGGAAATTTGGTAGAAGAAATTCTGAAATGCATGTGGAGGAAACAAACACATTCAAACAAAAAAAACCTTGCATGTGATGGAGGAAACCATAGACTCAAAAAAAAATTAGAGAGCGATGAAGAAGGCTGATATCTTGCATGATGATTTATTAGAGGAAATATCTTAATTTTTGGCACAAAGAGGCAAAGGGATTTCTTTTTCAAAAGAGGATCTATTCACAGGAGGGTTTCCCACTCATGTTGAGGAAGCTAAGGGCAACAACGCTATCATTTCTAGAGTTGATCTAGCACCTCATGCAGAGGAAGGAGGAGATCTTGCTCCAAATAGAGGGATTCTTGCAGATTTTCAAGGAAGTCCCCAGGATCTCATACATGGAGGTCCAAGCATAATCAGTGAGCAGCATGATTGTGCAACATTGTAGCTAAAAGGAGAAGGAAGGGAGGAAGAGCATCACCATGGGATGAGAGGCACACACCCTTCTCTATTTCATAGAGCTAGTGCAAAGAGAAGGCATACTGTATTGCACTGTGAGAGCAAGGGCAAGATTTCCCAACTATATGTGCAGTCCACTCTTGACACAGATGTCTCACTGCATAGAGGCATTCTACCAAGGAGGCCACCTGATCTATCATTAATGAGAGACATTATGTCTTTGGATTCACCGCTCTTATATTTTGGAGAGGTGAAGAGTTTGGAGGAGAAATTTGTCATGGGGGATGTCAAAGTAGTAGAAAGCAGCATGAGGACAGCTACACATGCCAGATCACCAGCGTTGTCTCTGAGGAGAATTGACCCTTACTGGAGATCTCAGCTCTTAGTTGAGTATTGCAAGGATCTTGGTGCATGCATGACTCTAGATGACCCAGAGAGAGATGAAAGATACATAGTGTATGATATGGTAATCTATTCACTTGGAAGAGTCTTCTTGACTAGAGGTTCTAGCTTCAAGGAGAAGCTATTGCATGCAACATATGAGGACTTATTTTCCATGCATTTTGATGCATATCTTGCCTTGGCAGAGGAGTTCATTTGGGAGGGAATCCAGTAGGAAATACATCAGAATATGGAGATATGTAGAGCTCAGATGATGATGGAGAAGATGTCACAACCACCTTCCTACTTGTTGGGAGTAAGGGAGAAATTTCAGTTGAGCCATTTCAGCTCAAGCCTTCGAGTACATAATAGAGGATGTACAAATTTACTTTATGTTTTGTACTTCTTGTCTTTTTATGAGAAACATGTTTTACCAAGGAGGATCATTCCTTCTTTCATATTGTATAATGATGTACTTGGAGCCATTTCTAGCATTGAGATTGGCTATCTCATTGGTGGTTTGTGGGAGAGGCCACATGATTTGTGGTGTGCACGATTGACACCCTTTTGTACTCTCATGTTTATATCTTATGAGATGATTGTGGCAGCAAGAAAGTGGCTGAGAGAGCACTTGTTATTGTTTGATTTGATGTAGGCAAAGGTTGCACTGCATTGGTTCCATGGGAGGGACCTTCATCCACTTTTCGGTTTTCATTTGACAACTTGTTCTTATTGTACTATGCTCCCATGTATTGCTGATATGTTTATGTTTATGGGGAGCTTTATTTGGAGAGTGGGCTTGAGATTGAGGATGCCCATTGGGGGCATGATTCTCCTTACTATACATGTTGTACATTTCAGGAGGAACCATGGGCCAACCATGAATTCCACATTACATTTATTTCCTTCTTGTGGGAAAATCCACTTGAAGACTTTGAGGAGGCACTCCATGGATCATAAGGAGATGGATGAGTTAGCACAGTCAAATATTTTCCTTTGAGGATGAAGGAAGACTCATCTATGAGCCTCTCCATTTATATGAGAAAAACATATGGTGAGAGTATTGTTGATTTGCATGATGATATGTCTATATATATGCATTTCTTAACCATATATGTACAGGTATTTTTTTGAAGAACGATTATTTTTCCTTCTAGATTTGATGGTCCACATAAGGCCATTATGGATGATCACTCCCTAAGAGGATGTGGGGAGGATATTTCTCATGGATAATGTACTCACAATGCACATTACATCCTTCACTTTCTCCAGATTAGTGAGAAGACTGGGGCAGCAAGCAAATGGTGGGAAGGCCACCCATCATTTTATTTTCTATGGCAGTGGAGAGTCAAACTGCGTTGGCTTCATTCGAGGGAACATTTTCCTTCTCCTTTAATACACATGGCAGCCAACATGATTCTTCTTATGGTTCCCTTGGTTGATATTGCTGGAGCTTTCTTTGGGAGCATGATTAGAGGAGAGACACATTGGGTGAATGTGTCCTTGGAGGGAGAAAACTCCCACACACTTTGCAATACATGTTCTAAAGGGAGCATGGGAGATGGTATGGCCACTGCAGCAGCTCATTTGTTTCATTATGAGGTGAGCCATATGAGGAATGACATGCCATATGATGATGACTTCCAAATCATCATATATGGAGAGACTTGGGCTAGCATGATTTGCAGTGTTGGAGGAGAGGTCCTTGGGGATCTAGTCTTCATCTTGCCACTTGAGGGCAAGTATTTTGCAGCCCAGGATCAACACTTTATCTACACTTATCATGAGTGGAGAAAATGATAGCGTGGGGTAGGCTACCTTGTCTACCTATTGGAACGGGGTCTCCTAACAAGCTACGAAAGCATCCCATTTTGGTTATTTTTGTTATATTTAGTATAGCGCAGGGGTTTTGGGGTGGGTCAAAGCCCTGAAAAGAATTGTAATGGGGTTAAAGGGTAAACCAGGGGTCTGAAAACCATGGGTTAGAGACCTTAGGAATGTTAAAGCTATATTGTTATAAATAGAGAGGCATTTCAGATTGTAAGAGGTAAGAATTGGCTAAGCTATTGATGTGATCTGTTGTGTAAACAATCTGTTGGGGTTTTTGGGGAACGGACTCCTGCGGGCTATGTGCACAGAGATCCTAGTCTAGCTGTGTGCAGACCCTTCCACTGTGTGCGCAGACTGGGAAGGGAATTGTAAGGGTAATGAATGAATGAATATGCAAGATTATTGGATCTGAATCTGTGAGTATTATTAAATAAATTGCTGATAATTATTGTGCTATGGATTTCTCTGTCTTTGCGCTGCAAAGCTCTATATATTGAATGATTGGATCTATTCTGCTTTGTTATATTATGCTACGAAATTCTATGTATTAAAGTAAATCTAGATTTGTTATGTCCGGGTATGTAATGTTGTGTTAAGATTGTGAAAATATTCTAATTGTAGATCTAGTGCACGTGGATGCAATTGGACATATACCAGACCTTGCGTAGAGATAATCTGAACAGAGCAAAACCTTTCTTACCTTACCCTTCCTTTCTCAGGGTGTGGAAACTTAGTTCCAGCACCCACCCATACTACTTCGGGTGAGACTGTGACCTGTGCAAGCAGGTCACTACCGAAAGGGCCAGCAGTATAGGGGTTTGTTGGAAAACCTTGCACACTGAACCTGGGTCAAGACCCCTCAAGCCAACAAATGGTTCCGTTGCTAGGACCTAAAGAGATCTGAGAAAGGGATCGGGTAATGACAAGAGAATACTGGAAGCCTAAAAGAAAATATATCGATGACTGGTTCGAAAGACAGATCTAGGAATTTTTAGTAAGAGAAAACCAAAGCGAAAAATTAACGGCGAAAAGGTGGAAGAATAGGTACATTGTTACTGAAAGCTATGAAATATTCCTTGTAACCTTTGCAATTGAGCTTCAGGAGTCGCTGGCCAGGCTGGTAGAATTCCAGAAGTGCTGGAAGGACGAGCGAGTCATTTACTGGACTCTTGATCTGCTTGAACAGCTGGAGAGAACCGATAACACTATTACACGCATGGTGGATCACTGGGTGGATAGTGTGCTAGGAGGAGTTGAGACATAGTTTTCCATTGATCAATTTGTATCATACTCTAAGGTTGAGCGATGATTATTCAAAGGATTCCGGGGTAAGTTTTTGAGGACATTAACATTACTAATCAAGAAGTTGGTGTGCGAAAAGAGCATTCTATGTAGCCATACAGATTGAATGACCTCGGATCCAGAAGGGAGTGCGACACATAGTGGTAAGTATTATCGAACCAACCTTGACGGAGGAAGGGCTGCCTATTTCCCAGTTAAGGAATCGTCCACATCACCACCTAGGACATGCAGGGGTAAGAATTCACCTATAAAATCATCCATGGATAGTGATATGGCTGCACATCTAAAACTACCTACCTTCAAGGGGGTATGAGATGAGGACATGGATTGATTCTGGTTCGTTTCAGACTCTATTTGGACTGTGCAGAACGTGGACTATGAAATGGATCATGTTATCTTAGATCTTGGATCCGATTCCAACGTTTTTCCTAAGTAGACATGGAAACGAATGGGGAAGCCCAAATTGGAATGGTCCACTATCCAGCTGCGCATGGAAAATCAGCAGAAAATCATTCCTTTGGGAAGGTTACCAAAATTTGTGGTTAACATTGCAAGGGAAAGGGTCATAACTAACTTTGAAGTGATTGAGATAGTTGAAGAGGTGGACCCCTACCCTGCGATCCTTAGATTAGATTGGGCAATGGAAATGGGAGGCATTATTAACCTAAAGAAATGGAGCATGGTGTTTGAGAGTGGAAGTACGCGTGTCATAGTACCCTTGGATCCACACGAAGGAAGAATTAGATCATATCTATAAGATCACTACGCAATATGAAGATCAGGTTAACCCCATGGATGAAGGGTTGCTCCATTGGGAAAAGGACAGTGAATGCTTTTCTGACTCTGATGAAGAGATGGAGAGCTGGCAGAGCCAGCTACATGAGGTTTCGGCACTTTGCAACCTTCAGAATTTCAAAAGCTACCGTCACATATCTACCATGGAATAGACCTTTCCTTGCCAAGAGGCTACATATGACACTCTGAAGCCTGTGAATCCTAAGGGGTCCATGGAATGTAGGTCTGAGGCACTACCACTAACTCAGTATGAAGCACCTACGCAGGAACATGTCTCCCCTGCTCAGACAAACTACTGTAGTAGGGTAATCCTACATATAGAGGCCCCCTTAGCTTGATGGGCCCCAAAATAGGCCGAACCACATGGTGACCTGCTTGCTCAAGGGTGGGCTCGGCCCTTGCCCAACCAGATTACTGACCTATCTCCAATCATAAGTATCAGGGAGAATTTATGGATGATCGAATAATTAAATCACCTATGGACGTCTGACGCAGTTGTCCTGCACAAAATTGATCTTTCCACGATTGACGTAACTGCCTCGAAAATACTCTCGATCAACTTAAAGGCTCACCGTGTGTCAACCGTCCATCGAAGTACGAAAGGACCTCCAACACGTCAGCCACACCCTGACATCACAACGACGCAACCTTGGATACAAAATAAGAATATCAGCTCATCCAGAGTTAATGTGAAAAGACACTTACGAACGTAGGCAAAGGGTGGTAGATTATCAATATCACCATTTATGAGCAAGGGTATGCACCACTTATGACCTACATTTCCATTAAGTAACTTCAATTGGGGCGTGAATGGCTGGAAGAGGATGGCTCGGGCTATTTATTCAACTGTCAAGTGGTATTGGCTACCTACCTTATGTTTCTTTCTACTTATTTCTACAATTCATGTCGCTCGTCTCTCCAGTATGGACCCCAACACATAGGAGGAATAGATAAGAGGGTCGGAAGAAGCTGAGTGCAGCAATAGGAGTGCATGAAGGCTGCCTGGAAGGATTAGCTATGAATTGAGTTCGGCAGGAACTCTGTGGTACCGAAACCTGCTATGACATCTCCACCATTTCCAGGCTCTGCCCGCTAGAAGCAACACATGATTATTCCCCCAAATTGTCACTTATGAATCGAGTTCTGGGGACATACAAGTCGACTTAGCACAAATCTCTACTATATAACTACGAAGCCTGTCGGCCAGCATACTGCAATAGGTACATCGCCACGGCCAAGAAAGACGCAAGCAGTATGACCTAACCCCGAAAAAATGCACCTAGTGAATTTTCGTGGTCACTAACGCCACACACACTATTCAGGAACAACTAGTGCAGGGAGCCCAATTGTTTAAAGAGGCTACGCAGCTCTAGATGAAAGCACTGCACCACCCCACACTTCAGCATGTCCAAAGAGAGTTGACATAGGCAGAAGATTCTCTATATCGACTTCGGGCCTCCACACCTCCCCTCGGCCACGCACAGCGCCTGGCTACCATGCACCAGATTAAGGACCTTTGTCACTCCAAGAAGGTTGCGTACAAAAATTTCAAACCATGGATTGATGTTGCACTCCAACTTGCACATGATGCGTAGTCCGCCATTTCACGTCTCCACTGGTTGTTGGAAATCGTTGGTCTGGATCTCGAAGGGCTTGCTTCTCTGACAATGCTCAACATTGCACAACACGTAGCAGCCTGAAGCAAGGGAGTGCTTCCACCCCTCCTTCGCTCCCTGGCTACCTTACACACGTATATTGAAGGCATGCCACCAAAGTGACTCAGGACGAGTCACAAGATTGTGTTGGGGGAATTTTGGAACGGGGTCTCCTAAAAAGCTACAAAACCGGCCCATTTTGGTTATTTTTGTTATATTTAGTATAGTGCAGGGGTTTTGGGGTGGGTCAAAGCCCTGAAAAGCATTTAATGGGGTTAAAGGGTAAACCAGGGGTCTGAAAACCATGGGTTGCGGACCATAGGAATGTTAAAGCTAGATTGTTATAAATAGAGAGGCATTTCGGATTGTAAGAGGTAAGAATTGGCTAAGCTATTGATGTGATCTGTTGTGTAAACGATCTGTTGGGGTTTTTGGGGAACGTACCGTCAGATGTTTATGCATATCCTACCCAAATTGCAGGCCGACCCCTCGCCGTTTATGCATGTGTTGGGAAGGGAATTGTAAGGGTAATGAATGAATGAATATGAAAGATTATTGGATCTGAATCTGCGAGTACTATTAAATGAATTGCTGATAATTAATGTGCTATGCATTTCTATGTCTTTGCACTGTGAAGGTATGTATATTGAATGATTGGATCTATTCTTCTTGGTTATATTATACTACGAAAGTCTGTGTATTAAAGTAAATTTATATTTGTTTTATCCGGGTATGTAATGTTGTGTTAAGATTGTGAAAATATTCTAATTATAGATCTAGTGCACGTGGATGCAATTGGACATATACTTGACCCTGCACAAAGATAATCTGAACAGAGCGCAGCCCTACTTGCCTTACCCTTCCTTTCTTAGGGTGCAGAAACCTAGTTCCAGCACCCACCCATACTACTTCGGGTGAGACTGTGACCTGCGCAAGAAGGTCACTGCCGAAAGGTCCAGTAGTATAGGGGTTTGTTGGAAAAACTTGCACACAGAACCTAGGTCAGGACCCCTCAAGCCAACACTATCATGAGCATATTTTCATCCCATCTACTTTGCTGGAGCCAAAGGTGGAAGACAGTTTCCAGGAGTTGCCTAGTTGGGAGGTAACTCATTTTGTATGGATGATTGCTTGGGGGATGGAGGATCCACATGAGGAAGATGTTCCTAAACACATTATAGACTCCATGCCTTGAGGAGAGGCTATCTATTTCTATCCTTTCAGTTGCTTGCGGACAAGAAACATTTGGGAGGGGAGGAATGTAATGTTCCCAAATTTTCCAACAATAATTTGGAACATTAATTTTTGTTCATTTCACCTAGGAGGAGAATAAATGGGTAAGGAGACCCATGCATAATAAAAATCTCAATAAAATCCCTATAAGTATGAAAGGGGATCATCATTGGAGCTGGTTTTCACACCCTCATGTGTGAACAGGGTTATTTCCAAGTGGGCAAGGTCAGGTTTGACCAATTCAACAACGTTGGGCCAAGAGGTGGAGCACACTTACAGAAGCAGCGCAGTATGAATGAGGAAAGGGTTATTTGGTGGAGGAAACCCTAAAAGTAGTGGGACCCATGGAGATGGGCTTTCATTTGTTTAAAAGGAGGGCAAGGCAGCCATTGTTTCTCATGCTTATGTTTATTCATCTCAATTGTCCATTAGACAATTGTGCATTCTTTGCTGCTTAGCAAGAATGGCTGGAGGAATTCCTGTTTAGGATTCCTTATCCTTCTTGAGAGGTCTCTTGAGGGATTGTTCTTCATTTTCCTCACATCCAGGCTTGAGGCCAAGCATCCTCCATCAACACAGCATTATTTCTGCAGTAGAGTAATGTTGTGTTACTAGGTGTTTCAGTGAGGGTTCACTACACCATCTCCTTTAGCTATTTTTCAGAGGAGGAGTCTCTCTTCTCTTCGAGATATTAGATTGGAGGCACCCCGAAGCTCATTGTAGAATTTGGCATCAAGGCCAACTCATTCCATTTCCCTACAACATAGTTTCACGCAGTGAATGCATTATTCTAGAGGAGCATTTGCAATAGGGCTTTGCAGATACATTTGGAGGGGAAGATCTTTTGTGAAGGGATCACCCTTTCACTTGAAATTTCCATTGGAGGAGGCATATTAATTTTGAGCATCAGATTCAGCCATCTCCATCTAGTTCTATTTCTGAGTTGCTGCGGCTACCCAGAAATTCCGACATTTCTGTGGAATTGCCATTTTGTATGTTTTGCAGCCAATCCTTTTAGGGATTGTGCATTATTGTTTCCAGGGGTTGATATCTTTCTCCCCCTATTGTATTTGAGCCACATATTGACATATTTGTGTATTGACACTATTATGCAGTAGTTTCCTTTCATATAATATGCAGTCATAGCTTGAGCATACACATGTAGAAGTGGTTTTGTCATGGTTTATGTACTTGTTCCTTGAGGCAGAGCATTGCTCATCTTGAGTATCATTTTCCTCAAGATCTTGTATTCTATTGTTGCTACTATTATTAATGAGAAGGCTATGGATTTCTCTCACATTTTTATGAGTTGAGTGTTGCTGTTGCACCATTATTGTGTTTGCTAATTGTTGTAGCTCCAACTTTAGAATATCTTCAGATATTCTCATTGTTGTAGCAATTTCATGAAAAAGGAACATTACAGGTCCTCGCAGAATCAGTGCTATTGAGACCAATTTCTTCAAATCTAAAAAAGCGACGTCACATTTTTCAGTCCAATGGAATTCAAAATTTCTAGTTAATGCATGCAAAGGTTCGTCTATTTGTGAGAAATTCTTTATAAATCTACGATAATATCCTGCATATCCCAGAAAAATGCGTACCTCTGTCTGTGTACAAGGTGTGGATAATAGAAGGATTACCTCTATTTTAGCTGGATCTATCTGTATTCCAGCTGCAGAAATGTAGTGACCTAGGATCACCCCCTTAGTCATAATCATGTGAAATTTTTCATTGCTTAGACATAACCTAGTAGCAATACATCATTCTAACACCTTCTCTAGCATTTCTAGAGCTTGATCAAATTCCTCTCCATATGGTGTGAAGTCATCTCATCCATATAGATTTCCAGCCCCTCATTTATTAAGTCAGAGAAAATGTTGATTATGGCCCTCTGAAATGTGGTTGGGGCATTGCATAACCCAAATGGTAGAACTCTGTAAGTAGAAGTACCCCATGGGTAGGTAAAGTTCGTCTTATCCTGATCTTTGAGAGCTATTTGGATTTGATTGTAACCACTGAACTCGTCAAGGAAGGAAAATAACTGTTTCCCTGCCAATGTATCCAGGACCTGTTTAATGAAGGGGAGGGGGAAGTGGTCTTTTTGCGTTGCTTTATTCAATTCTCTGTAATATATGCAGATTCTGCATTTCCCATTCCTTTTAGGGATGATTACCAAAGGGGATACCCATTTTCTATCTGAAATAGGGTAAATTAAATTCACATCTAATAGCTTTTGCAGTTCCTCTTTTACAATCTCTTTTAAGTGTGGGTTTAGCTGTCACTGGGGTTGCCTAATGGGATGGATTTCCTTATTGGTATAAATGTGATGGGTGCATAGCTGAGGGTCTAAACCCTTCATGTCTAGGTAATCCCAAGAAAATGCCTCTTAATACTTTCGAAGGACTTTTATGAGCTTTTGTTTTTGGTCATCATCCAAATTTCCATTAATATTTAGAATCTTCCGTGGCTCAATTTCAATAGGTATGCTGTTACGTACAACGGTTGTGGGAATATGTTGATCCTCAAGGTCTGTCACGGGATGCTTTTGAGCTTCGTCTTCAAGGACTGTTTTCAACATTTCACATTTTAAATTTCCAGATGTGGGTGGCTGACTCATAAAATTATTGATTATGTCGTCTTCAGTTTGATCCTTAAATTCAAGAGCTTCTACTAGTGTCAGGGGTGAATGAATGTTTTGATCCCGATATGTATATGGGTGCTTGTGAATTTTTACTGTGGGTAAGCTTAGTTTTTTAGGCATATAAATGATGATGTTTTTTATAGAATCCCCTCTAGTGATAGCCATGCCACCCATTCGGTAGCCTATCTAAGCATCGACTGTGGCCAACCAAGGTTGCCCAAGAATCAATGGATGCCCATCCATCCTTTTCTTTGGATTAATAACTAAAAAATCAACTGGATATTCCCACGAGTCTACAGAGACCAGGATGTCCTGCACTATTCCTTCCGGTCTGATAACAGACCTGTTAGCTAGTTCTAGCAATGTAGCCATAGGTTCTAAAGCTGATATGCCCAATATTTCACAGGCCCCCATGGTTAGGATGTTAATGGCTGCCCCTAAATCGAGCAATGTGTTTGGAAATGAATGATCCAAGATTTTCAAATTCACAATGGGATTTCCTGGGTCTTCATATGTCACAGGTGGTTCCTTACCCAGTAACAAATTAGATAGCACCCCTACCACATGAACGGTGGGCGCAACCTTTGTTTTGTTTACTTTCTTTTTTCCACATAGTTCTTTAATTTTATTTTCATAGATGGGAATGTCTTGGATGGCCTGGAGGAGAGGAATTTTGATACAGAGGTTTCTAAATTCCCCCAAGATGTCAAATTCTATAGAGATTATCAGTCTGAGCAGAGTTAGCCTTTCAGGGAATGGGGATGGATACATCCTAAGTTCTTCATGTCCTTGTTGGTAAATCATTTCTTTATCTTTACCTACCTATTTCTCTGTTATATTTTCTTGGCTAGGTTCATTTGAAGTCTCAATTTGGGACTGAGGTGGAGTCGTGGCTTCTATAGGTAAGACAGCACGTCCTGATCTCAGTCGTAGTTCATTGCACTGTTTATGTTCAATGCTGAAATTTGGATTTTCTATGATCTGGATTAATTGAACCGTTCTATTGTTGGGATTAGGATTGGGTTGGCCTGGTAATTGGGGGTGTATGACAAGATGCGGGTTATACTGAACTGGGTATGGAGCTAGCAGTGTAGGTTGATTCTGAGTTCCCGCCCCCATTGGTAGGTTGGTCATTCCCAGGGGTCGCTGCCAATTCCAATTAGTGTTTTGACGAGGAGGGTTTGGCCACTGGGCTTCATATGGAACATTTTTCCAATAAGGGGGAAAACAAGGAAAGCTTGGCCAATTTTTCCCTGATGCTGGTTGTGTAATACAGGGTGGTATAGGAAATTACTGGTTTGGCCAAGTAGAAAAAGGGTTTTTATTCTACGAAGTTTTTGCATGGTTTTGCTAGTTAAACTGCGGAGACAAGAAGAACTGAGGCATACCTGGTCATGCCTTCCATTATCGACACTGATTCATTAGGTAGAATAGTTCTATTTCTTTCTCTACTTCCTTGTAAACTACTTTTAGCCTGGGAAGTGAAGGACATTGGTCCGTGGTATGATCCTTAGTGCAGATAGAACAAGTCTAAACCATGTCTAAAGGGCATTCCCTTTGGTTGTGCTTCTTTCAAAATCGTGGGAAAAATACGGCCAGGTTTTGTTCTACTATACCTTGTTTCTGCTTGGCTTGTAAAACGTCAAGCTGTGTTTTCAAGGTAACCAAGATGTCAGTTTTGAAATTTTCTAACAGATTTCCAAATTCTGCTGTGGTTATGTTGCCATTGGACTACTTAAGATATTTTTTTCATAGAATCACGCCCAATTGGCCTATTGCGTGTAATAACCTGAGAGCATCTAATACATAGGGAAAAAATCTCGTCATATTCTTCCTGGTAAATATCTCCTTTTCCCATTATGTTAAGAATTTCAACCCATTCTTCCTTCATTCCTTTAATCATCGTGGCTTTTAAAACGTCCTTGGATAGCGTGGTATATGGGGACCTTTGTAAATTGTATTGAAATCTTTCTACGTACTCTTCTAATGTTTCATTGTCTTTTATAGACATATTAAATATTTCATCCTTTAGGTCTCGGGTTCGGCAATACTCTTGATATTTGTTAAGGAAAATGTTCTTCATTTCGTCCCAATTATTGATGGTTCCCCCACCTAGTCCCATGAACTAGTGTAGTGCTATTCCTTTTAAGGTAGAGGGAAATAGTTTCATCTTTTGAGGATCAGTGGTGCAGTCATACCCCCTACATAAGACATCAAATTCAAATAGGAATGCATCAGGATCTTCAATAGTCAAACCATGGAAGGTGGGAATGTTGTGCAAGGGAATGAATTTCATAGGGGCATTTGTAGCATGATCAATAATGGGGTATTCCAATGTTGATGTCTACCTCTGATTTTGATTTTGATTATTTTCCATTTGATCGAAGAGGTGCCAGAAATATTTAGGGATTTCTTGTTCTGGAGGAGTGATCTGGGGGGTTCTAGGAGGCGAGTGCGGTGGAGGATTTACAACGTTTCCCTGATATGGGATCTTGAGTACCTCTGTCTTGACCACTCTTTTAGGTGATTTAGGTTCTGGAGCTTCTATTTGAATTATGCCACTACTTTCTCCTTCCCCTTCTTGTAAATTTCAAGAACCTCCGTCTCTTGAAGGGTCAATGCCCATATGATTGGAAGTTTGAAGGCTTCGCTCAACTCCTTCTGTTTCCCCGTGAATCTCAGCATGGGCTACAGATGGTGAGGCTGTGATTTGAGGGAGTGTGATAGGGATTTGAATGGAAATAGTTCTAGGTCCTATGGATGCCTGAGATTCAGCTTTCTTAATGATTTCATCTATATATGTTGTCCTTCCAAGGATCATCAGTCCTTGGGATTGTGAGGATTTTTTAGAGTTATTTCAAATTTTTTCTATCTTTTTCTTCCTAGTCATAAAATAAGAGCACCTATTATACTGGTCTTTGAACAATTTTGCTAAGAAGCGGGCTAAAGAGCAAGAATTTTTCTTGCTGGCATGCCAGTTCTTACCTCTAATTTTTAATACCCAATTCTTCACAACAATGGAGAAAGGTGAATAAAGGATATCACTCTTAACACTCTCCCCAAAAATGGCACCAAAAATGTTGGTTTCACATAGGTGGCTTATTATAGGCAATCTCAATGGTTCTCATTTAATTGTCAACCTGAGGTATGTCCTCTTATTTCAAGAGTGTAAGCACAATATATGCAAGTGAGATCAACTGATAGTTACTCTATGATGTTTATGAGAAAGGGTTTTCTAATCTTCTGAACTCAATCAGCTTAAAAGGGAATGGTTTGATAGATTATGACTAATTATTCTGTCTTGCTTAGAACAGAGAAACCTATGGTTGAGTAGCATAACGATGGTTTGAACAACAATCTTGAGGAACTGAACAACAATGAATTGGACATCATTCTTAATGTATTAAACAACAAACTAATATGAAAGAAATCTAACTAAAAGCAATCTTAATGAAAGGAATCTAAATGAAAGCAATTTAAATGAAAGCAACAACAATTAGTTATATAATTTTGCAATGGAATTCTCTTTGTAAACTGAGTAACTAGCATTAATCAACAATTGGATGCCTCACTGTGTTGAAAGGGCGATTTAATCCATAAAGACAAGTAATCATTGATCAGTAATTATCCTACAACTTGTAAATCGATTGAAAAGGTGTTGGAAGAAAATGGAAATGTCTAACAACTATGAAGCATTATTATACAGATAAGAGGATACGAAATGTGACTATTCTAAATCAAGAAATAGAAATGATAAACTATTCTGAAGGAAGAAAAACTATAACTTTATTGAGTAGAAAAGTATTTTACAACTGCATCAAATAATTGAACATGGATTCTGTAACTAACGCACAACACAGAACTGGTGAGGAAACTCCTAGGGGTTGGGCCCAGACCACTAGAAGTCTTAACATGATGAAAACCTCAAAAGGTAATTGTTAAAAACATCAAAACTCAAAATATAATACAGGAATACAATATGAAAGCTCTATCTTGATGCATTTATTACTGAGGGAAAATTCCTATTCGACTCCCTATCTAGTTCATCCATGTCCCTTTTAAAGGAATTTCTATGTAATGAGATAGTGTTCTCCAAATGACAGTCGCTGCGCGTGGCTGTTGTTTGAGTTTTCGAGCTCGAATCCATATCTTTGCCTTCTGCCAGCTCATACATTTGTGTCTATCGGGTGTCTTCCATTTTTCGTTGGTTTAGCTGCTCTACCTTCCTGCATACAATGATACAATAAGTCAAATTTATGTTATAGAAACGTTCAATTTTGTTGTTAGCTCAATTGCTTTGATTTTCATAAATATTTTATTTCTTTATTGTCAAAATGAGGAAGAATTCCTAAGATTGTGCCATAATTCAAAGTAATGATAGGGTGAAAACATACCTTAATTCTCGCCCAACATCCACCAAAAAGACTTAAAATTATTTGAGAGGAGGAGAAAGAAGGGTGTACCTACCAGTTTAGCTCCTTTGTTACCCTTGGAGGAAAATTTGGAGGGTGACTTTAAACCTTAGGGAGATTTTTTTTTTTTTTGGAGGGTCTATGCATTAATGCAGCACCCTGCTTGAACAATCAGGTCGCCCTGTGGGCGTAGTACCGATAGTTGTGCTTGTGGATTAGCGCAGCGTCGGCATTCAAACTTGTTGGTCAGGGCCTGGGCGTGTCAGGCCCGTATTCGCGTAGCGCCACCTTCTAAGCATAGCGCCACCATGGATTAGTGTAGCACATATTAAATTTTAATGGAGAAAAAATAGATTAGCACAGTGCTAGACCTTATAAGCATAGTGCCACCTGAGTCACACAACACGAATGAAACATTTCCCAGAGATAGTAAAAAAACTCTGATTTTTCTTCTGAAGGGTTTCCTTCTCTTGTAATGACAAAATGAGACAGAAAAATACTAAGAAGGCCTTTTATACCTTTTTTATATTTAATAAATGAAATTCAAAAACCCACTTTGTAATGTTTTTCAATATTTTTTTCATTTTCTCACTGATATTCCTTTAACCCTTTTTGTAGGTGATTTGCAATTTTCAAAGTGATTTTTCTTCTTTTGGGGAGGGTGTGCTGAAGAGATGGAGAGGTCATTATAATATTTTGAGGGCCTTGGCATTGTCAGAAACCTCTTTCTGCATTGAAAAAATGACAAAACATGTTTCATCCCTTTTGATATGTTTGGATGTTAGTGACCTTAAAACATGTTTCTCCTTGCCTTTTTACTGATTTTGGCAGTGACATGTCCATTTTGACAAAGATTGAAAATCATAACATGCTATGTCTTCCCTTGACCATTTTGATCTTTGCAGGTGCTTATGACATAGTGCTTTGGTCTCTTTTGTCATGGTTTGGATTTGGACAACTTTAGTTTCTCAACAACAAACTTATGCTTAAATTGATTTCTCATTTTGACACTTGACCTTATTATTTCCTTCCTTTGACCATTTTGAGGGCAACTGACTGCACTTGAGAGCGTAGTCTCCTTCACACTGATACTATTTGTATTTCCCTCCCTTTCATGTATTGAAGCATTGTTTCCTTGATAAACCATGGAGGTCACCTTCTGATATCATTCTTCAAACTTCTGCTTGCTGTCATCATGGAGACCCACAGTCTTAATTTCACCTTCTTGCCTGCCTTCCCAAATTTTAGGTTTTAGGGCTGTTAGAGACAAATAATTAGTGTTTTCTTCTAAGTTCTCTATAGCTCTTTCAAGTTCATTCATTTCTGTTCAGTTCACCTCACCTTTTTCCCTTTTTCATTTATAATTTCAAAAAATCTTCAATGTGTGCTTGGTTGTGTTGTTGTGCCTTCTGTCCTTGTGGCTTTTGCATTGGTTTCTTGCTTGGCTGCACTATTTAGCCAAAAAGTCCTCAAAACCCTAATTTTCTTTGAACACAGGCCTGCTGCCTCTCCTTTGCTATGGCTTTCCTTAGTGATGATTTAGCCTCTTACCTTACCTCTTTTTCTGCTAATAGCCATCTCAATCATTCCTATAGAAATTTTTAAGATGAAAATTTATCTTTTGGCAGAATGTTGTCTTTGGCAAAGTAATCCTTCTTGGAGGTTTTTTTGATCTAATTGGTACAAATAGTTATCTGACCTTCTTTCTCTTCGATTGAAGCCTCTTGGCACATGAAAAACAATGATCTTAGAATACCAAAACAAAGCTACAACTTATGAAACCCTAAATGACCTAGAGGGGGGCTTCTGGATTTGGCTTTTGGCTGAAAATTTGACTAACGGTTTTTAGGTGTAAAACAAAGCTTTTACAGACTTCATGCATTGCAGACCCAAAACTACTGATTTTTATTTATCTAAAGAGCCTATAAAGGTATCTTGAAACCACCAATGCTTGAGGAACTTGGTGAATAGGGGAAAAGGTTAGGTTACTTGGAAATCTAAGGTGTAAGTAGAAGGGTTAGGCAAGTCAAAATAGAGTGGTAAGGTCAGAGGTGGCAAAAAATAGTGAAAATGAGTGGCATGAGCCCATGATTGGTCTTCTGGGAGTGATAGGATGGCCATGACTTGATAGAGTATTGAAATAGTGAAAAATATATCCAAAGGATGATGAAGGCAGTGAGATTACTAGAACTCACAATATTCATGAATTTTGTTTCTAGAAATATAGAATAAGAATTCTGTCATCTATAAAAAGAAAAATTACTGATGACTAGCAGTGGCTCCACTTGGGGAGGGAATATCCTTTTCAGAAGGTGTCCAGAACTTCAAATGTCTGGTTTTATGAAGACCAGTGCCTCATCGATTGTGAAGATTTTCCTTCTTTCATTTGCCGATGTTTCTCTTGAAGCTATGATCTAAAAATATGAAGGATATGTTAGCTTCAAACTTCATCTCTTCCTACTCAACCTACTTTCCTAACATTTTTTATTCCTTTGGTGCACTTGAAATGGAAAACCCTTGACATTCTTTTCTTTTGAGAGAAAAACAAACTATCTACTTCTACTAGTGAACCATTTTTATTCTCTACCTAGACTATTTGACTGTCAAGATTAAGCTGTATGACAAACTTCCTTTTCTAAGCTATTGACATGAAATTGAAAGCACGCTTTAAATCAGGATTAGGCAATCTGACTCACCATGGGTTGTGGCATTAGGACAAGCTGCACACAAAAATTATTTTTGTACAAACAAAACTAGAAAAATAAGGGTTGTGATTTATCATTTGGTATGCATCCTCATCTTTCTCTTTGGTTCAATTTTGAGCATGTGGAACCAGTACCATTCATTCCTAATCTATCCTTTTTGACAAGTCAAGTTTGAATCATTTGAAAATATCTCTTTCACTACCTTATCAACAAAAATTTAAAGCATGTTCAGCCATGATTAGGCTAGATGACAGAAAAAGATCTTCCTTTTGAGAAAGTAGTGGCATTTAGGCTTGCACACTTTCAGTACTAATATTTTTTGGCTATGGAGTTGTAACTATTTTTATTTCTCTCTTTTTTTTTTCTTTTTTTTTTTTATGATCTCTGATCATGCTATGTTATGTACAATGAATGAAAATTTTAAACTAGAGGTTTTTAGAGCAATGTTACTTGAGCATCTTGTCCTCAACAGGATCTCCCAACATCCCTTTTCCATTCGGTCCTTGTAAAAAGAAAACATGGTTACCTCCATTTGAGGGCATGGTGTAAGGTTTTGTCCAAAAAATTTCAAATAGGCCATGCTCTCCTTGGTATTTCCTCTTTGAGTCTTGCTTCCAAAACTTGTTTCTGTCAAAGATCTTTCTTAGGTGGAAAATGTATTCTTTATAAGCTTCAAAACAGATGATGATGTCATCAATGTATATCATACTGAAGAAGTTTAAAACAGGGGCCATGACTCTTTGGAAGGCATCTTCAGCACTCCTTAACCCAGGAAGCATTTGGTCAAACATGTAGTTGCTCCAAGGAAATTTAAAAATGGCTTTATGTTGATTGATCGGAAGAGGTACTTTCTAATGATAACCTGAAACACTATCATGTAATGACATCTTGTTAGAAATTACTACCCTTTGTATAGGATTATTTATCTTTGGAAAAGGGTATTTTTACTTCATGGATGTTTTTTCTAGGTACCTAAAGTCTATACAAAGTCTGGACCCTTTTTCTTTCTTTGTGAGTGACACAATTTTCCCAAGGGTTTCATGGTCTTTCTTGGAAGGAGACCTTTTTCGAATAATTTATGCATCACAAGGTTTTAAGCTTTCATCATTATATATACAAGCATCCTAAAACTTCTTGCATAGCCTTATGTATTTCAGTTTTTTGTATAATGATAGAGTTTTGGATAAATTAATCATTTTGGGTCTTCCTAGGCTGCCCACATTATACTCCTCTATATCAATTCCAATAGATACTCCTTTAGGGTCCATAGCAATATTCCTGAGAGTCAACAATTCTTCTGAAGGGACAAAATTCTTTGATGATGAGGTGTCTATGTAAGGCAAAAACATAAGACTCGTTTGATCTAGATTCCTAAAGATTTCTATCATGTAAGAGTATTTCAGCATTTCTGGATTGAAAAGAGGGAAAAGTTTTGTTTTTGAGTTTTTTCTTTCATTTAAGCAACCTGATTCAGATTCTAAACTAATTTTTGGTTTTGAAATTTCATTTTCAGTTTGCAAAAATTCAAGTTCAGTTTTATCATCATGTGGTTGTTCAGGGCTATTTAGTTTTGACAGTTGAGTTCCTCATGCAAAGACTAGTTTGACTATTGTAGTGTGTCTAGATCTATCTCAAATTCACTTACCTGCTCATTAATTTCCTCTTCATTACACAAGATGAAAGAATCAAGATCTGAATGAATGGAATAAAGAGGAGTGTTGTTTGGTCTCTCTTGACTACTAACCATATGCTTCATGTGTGACTCTTAGTAAAATCTCCTTTTCTAATTAAAAACATGGGTGGTAGCATATGACTGTCAAGTTGGATGTTCCCCTGAAGCTTGGCTCCCCAAGACCTGGATAAAATGATGCCATACTTAGGGGGAATGTCAACAACAACTATGTCTATGACTAGGTTCCTAGCAGGTATTTGTGTCAGATTGACACAAAGATCCTTGATTAGGCCCAAACACTTGACTCTACTCGAATCGAATGAGTACAATTCTTTGTAAGGTTTAGTTATTTCTAGGCCTAATCTCTCCATCACAACTTTAGGCATGAGGTTGTGAGAGGCACCGGAGTGTAGCATGGAATTATGAAATATTTTGTCATGTATATTTAAGCTAAGATAGAAATGGGGAATGGCTCCTTCTCAGTATTTTCTTTCTACTTCAGGACCAAACAACAGCTCTGGTTTATCATCTGTTAAGTTTAAAGTATCAATATCATTATCTATGTTCAAAACCTTCAAAACTTGGGACCTATACAATTCTTGAGTAACCAGTTCAGTGAGAGGTATGGTTATCGTAATTTTGGAAATATCTCCAAATATGAAAGGTATTTGTGTTTTGGGCATATTTACATCAGTTTTATTGGCCATGAACTTTCCTACATTTTTACTTTGTTGATTTTGATTTTGGGCTTTAGACAAAATAGTTTTCTCAGAGCCACTAGTGGGGGCACTAGGGCAGCTTGTGTCACTATTTGGTTGGATGATTTCTACTTTGCTTGGATTATTTTTCTTAGCCATAGTGTTGACATTGTCTGTTGTCTTCTTAGGAGTGCTTTCAAGAGCTTTCCTAATAGCATTGTCTATTTGGTTTTTCTTGGGGGAATCTTGGTTATTTTTGCTCCTAAGGTAATATTTCCAATGGACTTCCATTATGGCATTTTCAAATCCCAAGTGGTAATATTTAGAATCCTCATGGTTTATTTCAGTGTGATTTGAGGAAAATAAACCTTGTTCTTCTTCAGTGATAAAAACATCATCTTCATTATCAGAACCTATTAAGTTTACATGGCTTTCTTTAGGTTCTTCATTCTCTTTTCCCTCTTCATCAAGATAATTGTCTTGGAAAAGAGGCCTAATTTGTTAGTCATTTTCTCGTGGCCTATTTTGGGTAGGGTCTCTTCTAAATTTTTGAGCTCTATTTCTATTTTGGGGATTTTCTTGGTTCTCCCTAGGAGGTGCCCTTTCATTCAAGTTTATCATGTCTATCATTCTTTCCATTGTTCTCATTAGGCTGTCCATTTTGGCATCATATGAGGAGGTTGAGGCTATGGTTTCATCTTTGTAAGTGACTCTTTTTCTCGACCTCATCCTAGCTCTCTTTTCAATCAAGTTGGCTTCTTCACTAATAGTTGCCCTTTGCATTTCTTCTAAAGTTGTGGGGTCTCTCTCCCTCGATCGATATGTCATGTCCAGATCAAAGCCTTCAAGAAATTTCACTAGTGCTAGGCCTTGTGGGGGTTTCATGTGAGGTGGGAGGGTGTTGTAGACACTATTAAACCTAGTACAATAATCTGGTACACTTTCCCCTACATTCCTCTTAATATTGTTATATTTTGAAAGGATTTGGAGGGGTTTTTTTCTTGATTTCCCACTTGTTTATGAAATTTTGGTAGAGGGAAGAGAGTTCATGTATGGTGTTAGGAGTTAATGCTTTGAACCATTTCTTGGCTTCTCCTCCTAATATTTGTGCAAAGATCCTAATTTTAATGGTTTCTTCTTCCAATTCCATATAGTCAAAGGCATCCTTCATTATTTCTACATGTTTTTGGGCAGTGGTTGAGTTAGATCCTATGAATTGAGGGATATTGGATTGGTAGTCATTTGGAAAAGGCACTAGATGTTGAGTTAAAACCAGGGGAGCATACCAAGAAACCATGATGGGAGCTAATGGGGGATTTACAAGAGGAGGGTTTGTGAAAGGATGTGTAGGATGAAGTGGAGTGGTTTTCATAGTGGTGGTATGGATGGGTTTGATGGAAGTACTTGGATCAGTCAACTGATTCTGAGCAGATTTGGTATGAAAAGAGCTAAAGTGATGGAGAAGTTGAAAGTTAGGTGGAGTGGAAGGAGAAGCTTCTCTACTATGTAATATCCCAAAATGGGAGATCGCAGTAATAATTAAACACAATATAAGAACTACAACAATATAAAAAATAGATCTAAAGAAAACATCAGAATTTACAGAGAAGATGATCCATTTTATTATATTGGAGATGATTAAGTTACACCATGTACAAAATATGAGTTGATCTAGAGTCACCCAGAAAATATGCTACAATAGGTACAACGTAACTGGAGAGCCACTAAAGAAAATACTGCACTGTCCCTTCAACAGAATATGAATATATAACTGCAAGATGAAAAGTAAAATTTAGATCTAATCAAATCTAGAGCTCATATGATGCCAAGGTTCAAGATCTCGCCAACGTGATGGATTCCCAAGATAACCCAGAAAGTATTTCCCAGATCTACAACTTTGGAAAATCACCCCCGTAGGATTTGATCCTTGATTTGCTGGGAAATACAGATCTGAATCTAGATATGTGAAATATATGGCTGAAATATGTTGCAAGATCAGATCTAAGCTTGAAGGGCTGATCCCTTCTTCATATCTACAAGCTATAAGTTCTAGATCTAGCTTCTCAATCCTCCAATAATAATTACGGCTGTTGCAACACAACTGCCTATAGAAATTGTGCTGTGAGGGAAAGAGAGGCCTTCTGCCTACTAAAAAATGCTATAATAAACTCTAGGCTGATGGAAATACTGATTGCAATGTGAGGGGATGATGCCTCATAGGAATACTAGCAACTTCCTTCCTCCTTTAGGATCTGTAAATTGGACAGCATAATTCCTGAAGGAAATATTGCTGCTAGGAGGTCAATAAATTTTGGCTTGATGATAGATCTGAAATGAAGCTCTGAGAATGCTGATATATAAGCCCAAGGTGATAGGAATAAACCCTCACCATTTGTCCAGCTGAAGAATTGAAGACAACTTCCACCTTCCAAACTAATCTTCAGAAATCTACAATTTTTGAATATGAATGTTTTGCAGAAAGTAGGGAAAGAGATGTGGCACCAATGCATGATGTAGAATTAAGTACAATACTCTTTCTAGAGCTACTCTAAGAAATAGGTTAGATTCCCAACCATGAACACCCTGTGCTAGACAACACTTTCAATCTATGCTAAACAGCCCGAGAAAGCAATGGAATGCCACATGAGAATTCCAGATCTAAAAAGATCCTTACATCAAGAATAAACAACATGCCTCCATCCTTTCCTTCATCTTATTTATATAATGTTTGAGCATTCCCATGGCTTGGCCCTCACCTAGACTGCATTGTGCATGTGGACAAGATCCTCCAAGTTTGATTGCATTGTTTGACCAAATCAACCATCATGTCTAGGTGCAATGTACACCCTCTACATCATGTGTGATTTAATTGCACAACATCCTCCACCAATTTATCATGAATTTTCCATGATATTCTATTTGAAATATTCAAGATCTTAGTTGACTGTATCAACCTCCATGATCTATCTCAATTAATGAGACACAATCTCCAATTCCATTCACATTAGTATTTTCTCAACTACCTCATTATGTATATCTAGGCTTAATTAATCCACATTAATGCACAAAAAGTGGATATTTATTCATATTGAGGATTTTGGGTCCCTCCACCCTTTTATTTAAATAATTCATTAAGAAAGTTAAGAACTCTAATATTCCAAATATCAGGTGAAAATTTGGGAAAATTACAGTCCTCCTCAGTAAAATGTTGCTTGTCCTCAAGAAACTCAAGAATTAGATGCAAAGCCATATATTCCCCTCCAAATGGCATCCACATAAGGAAGGCTTCCTCCATTTGCTGCAATGTTTTATGTATGTTTGGTTCCAAAGTTGTCTTTCAAAAATGTATAGAATGACTTCCAACTGCATGGTTAGAGGTCCTCCTTTCACCATGAAGTACCAAGTGACAACCATATGATGTCCAACATCATCATTAATACATGAGATACATAAAATAAAGTTGCTCTTTCCACAAAGGAAAAGCTCCATCTCACAATACATCTCTTCATCCCATTCTTTATGAGTTTGATTGAGCATTGATATGTTATATGGGTAGACAAAGGTGTCAAACCATATTATCCTAATAGTAACCACTAGAGTAAGGAACTTTGCTACCATCCTCCATCTCCTCCATGTAAGATGGACAAGCCAAACTCCCCCAAAAGCAACCAAAACAACAAGAGGTCTTGTTGCTTTCTCTCCTTCTCATGTGCATCATGAGGCAGAAACATACTAATGGAAATATGGAATGTCTCATCAGCCCAATACAAAGAAACATCATGAATGCACATCATGAGAGCATCATGCCAAGCTTTACCCAATGCAAAACACATAGAAATAGGAGATGTCATGTGGTGGCCAATCTCTCTCAAGGAAAACCAAAGTGAACATCCCTTCTTTTGCTACATTCTATCATTGATATACAAGGCATGAATCAGAAAATTATGAGATATTGGGTGGTAACCATACTCACCCAAGAGCAGCCAGCACAACCATGCCTCCTTTCATTTCATAAGTGTTCCTCAAGGCATGGATGAAAGACATAGGAGCCTTGGGGTAGTGACGATAATATCCCAAGGGAAACCAATGTAACCAAGCTTGCTGGCCCATGCCATAAATCTGCAAGTGGTCATGCAACCCCTTTCTTATCATCCTCACCCACTCACCCCAATATGGAAGACAAGTGATGTGTTGCATAATCATGGTATCCTCCCTTTGTAGAATACCATCTTCCCCTAACTAATGAAGAACTTTGCACTTTATGAAACATTGAAGTGCACCTCCAATGAGATCTCTTAATGAGACCTTCTTCTCATCCATGGCCTTCCAAAACCAATGAGGTTCTGGATCTTTTGTAGGTAGAAGTCTCTCTTAGAGCTGTGAGATTCTCATTGAGAAAGCATCATCTAGAAAAGAGGAAAGGTTCCTCATCTCAAGATGTCTACCATTTATCATCTTTACCTCCATTTCTTCATGAGTGAAGCTACCTTCAGAATGCTCCAAGAATGATGGGGCCTCTTCATTTTCATAGCTACTAAGTGACAACGCTGTAGATCTGCAGGGTAATACATTTGTTGTCTTAAAGAAAGGCACAATACTGATCTCATAACCAGTCATTGTACATAGGATCATGCCCATACCTTCTTCTTAAACTCTACACTTCAACTCAAGAGGTTGAATGTAGTCCATCCATGAAAAACTGGGATAGATTTTCATCTCCTCCCTGATTATATCAAGGGCCCTCTGCACTGTGGTAGTTTACTACTTCAAATCAACATTTCGATCTAATCCAACCAGGACAATGGTGTCTCCAACTACTGGTAAGAGAGATGGCTGCTCTTCTTCCAATATACCAGTGCTGGAATCTTCCTCATCTCCCTCACGCATCTCCTAAATCATGCATGGGACTCTATATGTCAAGAGCTTAAGACTATCTTGCAAAGATGCAAGTGTCTCTTCTTTGGATGCAAGTACTTCTACAGCTGGTGGTGAATGTAGTGACTTCTTGTCCAGAGTGACAAGATTGACATCCTCCTTTTTTTCCTTAGGGAACATCACTTTGTGACACATCTCTGGCCTTCTCTCATCAAATTCCTTCCTCAAGTTGTGAAATAAATTTGAATATATAGTTAACTTTTCATGCTCTATGTGACCAAACCACCAATCATTGGCTTCATATAAAAGATGAATTGTTGCAATTTGAACAAAATCTTCTTCATATATAGGATGTAGCCTGAAAAATGCATCTAAATCTCTCCTCCAATCTCTAACAGTGCTTGAGGAAGATCCATCAAATGTAGGCAAATAAAATATGTTATGCCTCTTTCTTCTATTGATGCTATAAAATCCTCTTTCTTCTTTGATTTTGAAGAATTTTTGGAGAGTTAGCTTCTCCTTGAATGCTCTGGACTGTGCTTTGTACTCTTCAATATATATACTTAGAGTCTCATGAGTCTCAGGTTCATTCCTTTCTTCATTTCTACACCTTTAACCTTCTCCAAAGAAAGTGGGCATAGTGGATCTATGAGGAGATCTAGGATTTTACGGTTTTCTTCTTTGATGATAGGAAGTGCTTGAACCTTCCTCATCACATATTCTTATTGTATATTCTTTATGCCTTTCCTATTTCATTTGATTGACCTCCTTGGGGAGATCTTTCACAGATCTACAGAAATGAGTGGCATAATTTTCTTCCTCCATGATAGATCTCATCTATCTGCTTCTTATTTAGATGCAAAAGATGAAGTGTCCACAAGCTGAGCCAAAGATCATGCTCTAATACCACTATAACATCCCAAAATGGGAGAATACAGTAATACTTATACACAATATAAGAAATACAGCAAGATAAAAAATAAATCTTAAGACAACATCAGAATTTACAGAGAAGCTAAGCCATTTTATTATATTGGAGAAGATTCAATTACACCATGTACAAAATATGAGTAGATCTAGCCAAAAAGATGATCGAGAGTCACCTAGAAAACATGCTACAATAGGTACAATGTAACTGGAGAGCCACTGAAGCAAATACTATACTGTCCCTTCATTAGAATATGAATATATAACTGTAGGCTAAAAAGGAAAATGTAGATCTACTAAAATATGGAGCTGATGATGCCAAGATTCAAGATCTGGCCAATGTGATGGATTCCCAAGATAACCCAGAAAGGATTTCCTAGATCTAAAACTTTGGAAAATCATCCTCCTAGGATTTGATCCTTGATCAACTGGGAAATACAGATCTAAAGCTAGATATGTCAAATAGATAGTTGAAATATGTTGCAAGATCAGATATAAGCTTGAAGGGATGATCCCTTCTTCAGACCTACAAGCTAGAAGCTCTAGATCTAGCTTCTCAATCCTCCAATAATGATTACAGTTGTTGCAACAAAACTTCCAATAGAAACTGTGATGTGAGGGAAAGAGAGGCCTTCTTCCTGCTGAAAAATGCTGAAATAAACTCCAGGTTGATGGAAAGACTGATGGAAATGTGAGGGGATGATCCCTCACAGGAATACTAACTGAAATGATAGCAACTTCATTACTCCTTTTGGATATGCAAATTGGACAGCGTAATTCCTGAAGGAAATACTGCTGCTAGGAGGTCAATAAATTTTGGCCTGATACTAGATATGAAATGAATATTTGGGAATGATGATATATAATCCCAAGGTGATAGGAATAAACCCTCACCAATTCTCCAGCTGAAGTACTAAACACAACTTCCACCTTCCAAACTAATCTTCAAAAATTTGCAATTTCCAAATATGAATGTTCTGCAGAAAGTAGGGAAAGAGATGTGGCACCAATGCCTAATGTAGAATGAAGTTCAATACTATTTCTAGAGCTACTATAAAAATTATTTTGGATTCCCAACCAAGAACACCCTATTCTAAACAACACTTGCAATCTATGCTAAACAACTCGAGAAAGCAATGGAATTTCACATGACAATTCCAGATCTAAAAAGATCCTTACATCAAGAATAACCAACATACCTCCGTCCTTGCCTTCATCTTATTTATATAATGTTTGAACCTTTCCATGCCTTGGCCCTCATTTAGAATGTGTTTTGCATGTGGACAAGATCCTCCAAGTTTGATTGCGTTGTTTGACCAAATCAACCATCATGTCTAGGTGCAATGTACACCCTCTCCATCATGTGTGCTTTAATTGCACAACATCATCCTTCATTTTATCATGAAGGTTCCATGATTTTCTATTTGACATCTTAAATATCTTATTTGACTGTATCAACCTCCAGGATCTATCTCAATTAATGAGACACAATATCCAATTCCATTCACATTAGTAGTTGCTCAACTACCTCATTATGTGGATCTAGGCTTAATTAATCCACATTCACACACAAAAAGTGGATATTTATTCATATTGAGGATTGTGGGTCCCTCCACCCTTTTATTTACTTAATTCATTAAGAAATTTAAGAACTCTAATATTCCAAATATCAGGTGAAAATTTGGGAATATTACATACTAGAACTCTGTTGCAAATCTATGGGCTCAAGGTCAATCTCGTCAATATCACTTTGTGACTTGGTTTTGAAAAGTTTCTTTGTATGGTGCAAGTCAAACTGGCTATATTGCAAGGCTGTAAAATGTTCAGGGACAGAGATTTCTCTATAAATGGTCCTAACAGTAGTTAAGTTTCCATATTTAGAAGTTTGCCACAAAATATTTTCTGGGTCATAAACTATGGTTGGAGGGTTTGGGTTTGGATTAGATCTGGTATTGATCCTTTGTGAAGCTAGATTTCAAATTCAAAATGTAGAGAGGATGAAAGTTTAAGACTGATTTCATCAGGCTAGCCTCTCTTAGCGATTGGTAAACTCACACAGTATGGGACAAGGCTTCCAAACTTCTCTAGGTTGATTTGACACATTCCTAGGGAAGTCTAATGAGAACTAGTGAAGTAATAGGCCTATTCGAGGCTAGTGGATTCACCAGGTGGATGTTTTTAGTTGTTTTGAGGATATATGTGTATCGTCCACCACCAATAACTAAGAAAAAACCAATCTAGGGATGTTTTTGGGGTTTTCTGAGTTATTTTATGGATATTAATATTGTCACTGACTCAAAGGTCTCATCATGATCACCATTGTGTTAGTGATAGTGACGAGTTGGATATAAATCAATGGAGACATAATTTTTCATCTTGTGACTTACTCAAAAGGTCCCACCGTGATCACCAAAATGTTAGGGTCCCATGATTTAGCAGATTGGTAGACTAAATGCACAGGGTAACATGAAACCAGTATTTGGATTCCTAGGACCTAGCCTTGCTGGACTCAAAGAGGGCTCTCTCTATTGTATGCAAAGGATGTGAACTTTTTGCTATTAGGGTTTGATTTTAGGCTAGTTTTTAAGTGTAGGGTTTGTTGTTTGTTTGGTTGGGTAAGATGGTCAAGTAGAATAGGTGGAGTGATAGTTCTACAAATCATTGGGCTATGGAGTCTATGAAAGTCATGGATATCTGAATAATGAAACAAGATGCATAACAGGGAAAATCTAGCTTGGTCAAATGGATCCTTAAGGTATGTGTGAAGTGGAATGAAAAATAAGTTGGTGAAAAAAGTAGGGTTCTAAGGGCAGTGACGAATCCTTGAACAAATACCTTTTAAACAAGATGTCTCAAATACATGATAAACATAAGAACATAATCATAAGGCAGGGAAAACCAATAGTTGTTAGATTACACTTTAAGCAAACAAGCATTCAACATGAAAAATTTAGTGAACCATAGAAAGTAAGAAACTAATATGAATTTTAGTGATTTCACCTTAAATATTTAGAAAACATTAAAGGTAAAAAATAAATTTAATCAATGAAAAGGGGACACTTAAACATCAATGATCAAGCTACAAAGAACATTAAGGCAACTTCTAAACCATGGAAAAAGGGCATGATAAAAACATGGCCTCTTTCGCTAAACCTAACAAGTAATACTTCAAAGAGAGATTCTAAAACAAATTTTAAATAGCATAAAATAGGCATGGCTAACCATAAAACATATTTGAAACTACTGTATTGTACCATTCATGGAATAAACAGGCATAAGGAGGTCCAAGGAGAAGCTAAGAATTCCTTAAACAAACCTAGTAGAGGAAAACACAAAGATAATAGAAACGGGAAGGACTAAGGCGCTTCAAAGAAAATTTCTTATCCTATAATCTTATGTTCTACTGTAGCATAGAAGGATGGAAACATAATAAAAAAATGAGAAAAAAATAACATAAGAGAGAAAAACTTCACCAATAACCAAGCTCAGGGATCCTGCAAGCTATCCTCCCTCATCATTCATCAAAACAAGGCATTCAGGAACTCTACAAAACCAATTTCTTCTTCAAGCTCAAGAAAACCATGTATTGCTCTCAAAACTCATCAAATGCCAACATTTAACAAGAAATACCTCATGCTCTATTTATCTAGAAAAGGAGGGAAAAAACCCTAGATAGGGTTGGAAAATGTCAAAATCACTCATAAATGTCATAAATGCCCAAGAAACCATGCAAGGCCCAAGGCACAAAATATCCTATGAAATAAATGAAAAAATAACTTCTAGCACCTAATTCTCAAGTTATTTCCCTCAAAAAACACTAAAATATGATTTTGCAATAAATGAGTGTGTTTTTTTGACTTTTGGTCCAAAACACACAGTGTTGTCCATAAGCACAGCGCCACCTTAGGCAGAAAATAGGTCCTTTTGTAACTAAGTTTTGGAGACCTTCTTGATGTCAGATTTTGCACCGTGATGGCTCGTTGGAAATCCTGATGAGTCCTATTTCCAAAAATACACTTGGTTTCCTGATCTAGATTCTGTAACCTGTCCAAAATTTCAAAATCCGAACACTGCTCTGAGCATAGCACCAGGCCTGAAAAGGAGGCAGAATGGTGATAAATGAGGTGTTTTTTGACCTTTTGAGGGGTCACAAATGCTCCAATTTCTATGAAATTTTGTGAGAATAGTTTTCTAGTCATGTGAAATAAAAAAATGTAGAATTTTTCCTCTGAGGATGCCTGAGGGAAAAGCATAGTGCTAGTGGCGCTGTGCTAATAGGCCTTCAAAGTCTCAAAAAAAAAAATTGTCCAAAATCTCTCAAAATTGGTGGAGGTCTTCTTCAAGGGGTTTGAGAGATTTGTAGGGAAGCTGATGCAAAAATTCCAAGTTTAGCTTTCTCTTCTCCTCCTTTTAGTGCTTGTATTTCAAGGAGGGCCTCTTTGAGTTTGGCACAAGCAAGTTTGTTTTTCATTGCATAATGCTTGGTCATCTTTTTCTGGAGATCAAGGGTCCTTTTTATCTTCGTAAAATACTTGTGTTTATTCTTATAGTACTGAATGATATGCTGAGCCATCTCAAAATCTCTCTCCATCTCCTTAATTTGTGCATGTTTTCTTTGGATCAATATTCTAGTGGCCATCTCCTCATCTTCATTATCACTATCTAGGTCAATGAATTGGGGCTTTTGTTTAGTTTTCCTGCCTTTCTTACCTTTCTCACCTTTCTCCATATTCAGTTTTCCTTTGTCAAGATTTTGAGTTGAATATGGTGGCATGGTCCCTTGCCTCTTGGAGGCAGCAAAAACTAGCCTCAGCCCTCCCTGATAAGTGCATGCAAGAGGTGTGATGGTGATTTTGTTGGTCTCTTTTCCATGGTTGTGATCATCATTTAGACTATGAGCCTCTTCCCCTTTTTTTTTGTCATCATGACTAGGGTTACCTTAATTTTCATCTTTTGCACTGTCGTCATTGTCATAATCACTGAAAGGCTGACTATTGTCATGACTGTCATGGAAAATGTCATGACTGTCATGATTATTTTCCTCTTTTCCACTGTGTTTTGTCTCATTGGTATCAGTGCTACCTTCAATTTCTGTATTCTCCTTACTGTCTTCATCTTTGTAATTGTCCTCTTCTTCATTTTCTATTTCTTCCTTTTCATCATCAATGCTCATGTCATTTTTACTATCAAGCACTTCATCTTCCTCACTATCCTCTTGCATATTGTCACTTTTTTGCTCACTGTCATGCTCACTATCATTCTCTTCATTCTCTGTTTTTTCCCCTTCTTCACTTTAATCATTAATTTCTGTCTCTGCCTCATCATTTTCCTCTTCTTCCTCATCATTATTTTCCTCTTCCTCTCTGATTTCATCACCTTCATTGTCTGCACTCTATTCATCACCCTCACTCTTTTCCTCACTTTGGGCTGACTCATTTGCACCATTACCCTCACTATCATTACTTTGTTCATTATTTCCACTGTCATCCTCTTCATTTGATTTATCAAGAGAAGGGGAAGAAGCGAGGTTTCCTTGAGGTGAGAGCACTTGTGTAGATGAGGAGGGCAAGTTTGGTTGATGGGGAGGCTGTGGGCTTGTGAAGAATTCATGTGCTATGAATACCTCCCAAGTTATATCCTATTGTTCCAACTGATGTAATACCACCATCTTGATCAAGGAATGGTGAAATACACTTTTCATTTGTTGGGAAGGACTCATTCTCCGGACAACATAAGACATTTTTTCCATACTTCTATAGAGGTAGTAGGGAAATTTGAGCATATTAACTATTTTGAAACGCATGAGGAGTCTAATATGGTAGGAATAAAGCCTGGAGTACCTCCCCTCATAGGTGAAGTACTTCATGATAACTTTTATCAAGGGTGAAAATCTCTGTTTGAGGTGTGAGAAGGGAAAAATATACTTGCAACCTTGTCTGTACCTAGCCTTGACAGATGGTTCATAATAATCCTTGTCCAATTTGGCTTTCTTAAACCATTTTTCACCAACAACAGGGATACCAGTAGAATTTGAGATGGCATCTACTTATAGTTCAAAATCCACTCCTTCAAGGCTTGATTGTTTATTGTGAAAATTGAGGATAAAAAGCCTTGTGAGCTCAAGGTGGCTTTGTACTTGTTTGACCTTCTCACAAATTTGAAAATATCCCACATTCTGGAAACATGAGAGGATCATGGGAGATGAGGTGATAGCCACTGTGCTCTAGGGTTCAAATCTGTTAACTTTTCCTCCCTTGTGATTTGGCCTCATAGGCCTTTGACCTCTGTCAATGATTCTACTGTCTTCTGCGCCTGACATGGTGATAAGCAATGTTTGTGGAAAAAATAGGGTTTGGAGGAGCAAAATGAGAATGGTGGTGAGGGAAAATTTTAAAAATGAGTGATATGGAGGCTAGTTTAAAGACTAAGTGCTTTGGAGCTTAAGGGGGCTTCTCTTGAAAATTAATTGTAACCACACTAGCTTATTATCCCTCAAATGACACTTGACTTGTTCAAGGAGGCCAAAAACAAAGGTGTAATATGAATTTGAGACCTAGGGTTTGCACACCTAGGGTTTAATTACTCATAGCCACCAAAAAGACTTAAAATTATTTGAGTGGAGGAGAAAGAAGGGTGTACATACCAGTTTAGCTCCTTTTCTGGCCTTGGAGACAAATTTGGAGGGTGACTTCAAGCCTTAGGAAAATTTATTTGTTTCTTGGAGGGTCTCTGCATTAGCGCAACACCTTGCCCGAACATTTGGGTCACCCTGTGGGAACAACGCTGATAGTCATGCCCGTGGATTATCACAACGTCGGCGTTGAAGCCTACCGGTTGGGTCCTAGGTGTGTTGGGCCCGTATTCACATAGTTCCACCTTCTGAGCACATCTCCACCCCGAATTAGCACAACATAGAGTAAATTTGAATGGATAAAAATTGTATTAGCGTAGCGCCACCTGATTCGCACAGCGCCAGTGAAACTTTTCCCAGAGACAGTAAAAAAAATCTAATTTTTCTTCTGAAGGATTTCCTTCTCTTGTAATGACAAAATGAGACGGAAAAAGGCTAAGAAGGCCTTTTATACCTTTTTTAGATTTAATAAATGAAATTCAAAAAGCCACTTTGTAATGTTTTTCAATATTTTTGTCATTTTCTCACTGATATTCCTTTAACCATTTTTGCAGACGATTTGCAATTTTCCAAAGTGATTTTTCTTCTTTTGGGGAGGGTGTGTTGAAGAGATGGAGAGGTCCTTCTAATATTTTTAGGGCCTTATCACTATCAGAAACCTCTTTCTGCATTGAAAAAAATGAGAAAACATGTTTCATCCCTTTTGATATGTCTGGATGTTAGTGACCTTAAAACATGTTTCTCCTCACCTTTTTACTAATTGTGGCATTGACATGTCCATTTTGACAAAGATTACAAATATTCCTACCATGTTATGTCTTCCCTTGACCATTTTTATCTTTTCAGGTGCCTATGACACAGTGATTTGGTCTCTTTTGTCATGGTTTGGATTTGGACAACTTAAGTTGCTTAACAACAAAATTATGCTTAGCTTGATTTCTCACTTTGACACTTGACCTTATGATTTCCTTCCTTTGACCATTTTAAGGGAAATTTACTGCACTTGAAGGCTTAGTCTCCCTCACACTAATACTCTTTATATTTCCCTCCCTTTGATGCAGTGAAGCATTGTTGCCTTGTCAAACCATGGAGGTCACCTTCTGATATCATTCTTCAAACTTTAGTCTACTGTCATCATGGAGACCCATAATATTTATTTCACCTTCTTTCCTACCTTCCCAAATTTTAGGTTTTAGGGCTGTTAGAGATAAATAATTAGTGTTGTCTTCTAAGTTCTCTATAGCCCTTTCAAGTTCATTCATTTTTGTTTAGTTCACCTCACCTTTTTCCCTTTTTCATTTATAATTTCTAAAAATCTTCAATGTGTGCTTGGTTGTGTTGTTGTGCCTTCTATCCTTGTGGCTTTTGCATTGGTATCTTGCTTGGCTGCACTGTTTAGCCAAATAGTCCTTGGTTTTTTTAATCTAATTGGTACAAATAGTTATTTAACCTTCTTTCTCTTCGATTGCAACCTCTTGGAACATGAAAAATAGTGATCTCATAATACCAAAACAAACCTACAGCTTATGAAACCCTAAATGACCTAGAGGGAGGCTTTTGGATTTGCCTTTTGGATGAAAACTTGACTAAGGGTTTTTAGGTGTAAAACAGAGTTTTTACAGAATTTATGCATTGCAGACCAAAAAAATATCGATTTTGATTTATCTAAAACCACCAATGCTTGAGGCACTTGGTGAATAGGGGAAAAGGTTAGGTTACTTGGCAATACAAGGTGTAAGTAGAAGGGTTAGGCAAGTCAAAACAGAGTGGTAAGGTCAGAGGTGGAAAAACATAGTGAAAATGAGTGGCATGAGCCCATGTTTGGTCTTATAGGAGTGATAGGTTGGCCATGACTTGATAGAGTAGTGAAATAGTGAAAAAAATATCCTAAGGATGATGAAGGAAGTGAGATTTCCAGAACTCACAATATTCATGAATTTTATTTCTAGAAATCTAAGATAAGCATTTAGTGATCTATAAAAAGTAGAAATTATTGATGACTAATAGGGATATTATAGTGGTATCGAAGCATGATCTTTGGATCATCTTGTGGACACTTCATCTTTTGCATCAAAAGAAGAAGCATATAGATGAGATCTATCATGAAGGAGGATAATTTTGCCACTCCTTTCTTTATATCCATGCAAGATCTCTCCAAGGAGGTCTATCAAATGAAGAAGGAAAGGAAAAGGAAGGATCTGAGAAGAATATTTTAAGAGGAACGTCCAAGAACTTCCTATCAGCATAAAAGAAAACCAGAGAATCATAGGTCTCCTCATAGATATACTATGCCTAATTTCTTTGATGAAGGTACGAGGTATAGAAATGAAGAAATAAGAGAACCTGAGACTCATGAGACTCTTAGCTTGTATCTTGAAGAGTACAAGGAAGAGTCTAAAGATTTCAAAGAAATTCTAACTCTCCAAGAATTCTTTGAACTCAAGGAAGAAAGAAGATCCTATAGCAGCAATAGAAGGAAGAGGCACAATAGATTCTATTTGCCTAAATTTGACGTATCTTCATCAAGCACTGTTAAGGCTTGGAGGAAAGAGTTAGATTCATTTTTCATGCTACATCTTGTGGCTGAAAAAGAGGCTGTCCAAATTGCAACACTTCATCTCTTAGGTGAAGCCAAGGATTGGTGGTTTAGTCACATGGAGCATGCAAAGGTGACTAAATATTTAGATTTATTTCACAAGTTGAGGAAGAAGTTTGATGTGAAGAAGACAAAAATGGGCTACAAAGAGACATTTCCTAAGGAAAAAAAGGGGGATTTCTTTTCACTCTAGACAAGAAGTCACTACATTCACCACCAGCTATAGAAGTACTTACATATGGAGAGGAGGAACTTGCAACTTTGCAAGATAGTCTTCAGCTCTTAACACATAGAGTCCCATGCATGATTCAAGAGATGCATGAGGAAGAGGAGGAAGATTCCAGTGCTAGTACATTGGAAGAAGAGCAAACATATCTCTTACCAACAGTTGGAGACGCCATTATCTTGGTTGGAGGAACTCTTGTGTTCTGTCAAGAGGTTCCCACATATCAGTTGATCCAAGGTATGCATACACATTCATCACCTATTGTTTCATTATATATTTTTGGAACTTATGAGGACATGCCATCAAGGCCAATGTATAACCAAGGGTTAGAACAAGATGCTGATTTGAAGCAACAAACTATCACAGCACAAAGGACCCTTGATCTAATCAAGGAGGAAATGAAAATCTATCCTATTTTTTCATGGATGGACTACATTCAACCTCTTGAGTTGAATTGTAGATTTTTAGATGAAGGGATGAGCATGATCATAAGTACAATGATTGGTTATGAGATTAGTATTGAACCTTGCTTTGAGACAGTATATGTATTACCTTGTAGAACTACAACGCTGTCACCTAGTAGCAGTGATAATGATGAGGCCCCATTATTCTTGGAGCATTTTGAATGTAGCTTCACTCATGGAGTAATGGAGGTTAAGATGAAGAATGGTAGACATCTTGATATGAGAAATATTTTCTCCTTTCTTGATGCAACTTTCTCAATGAGCATCTCACAGCTCAAAGAGAGACTTATAACTGCAGCAGATACAAAACCTCATTGGTTTTGGAAGGCCATGGATGAGAAGAAGGTATAATTAAGATATCTCATGGGAGGTGCACTTTAACATTTCATGGGGTGAAAATTTATTCATAAATTTTAGGAGTTTGGTGTCTTACAATGGGAGGATACCAAGTATTTTCATAATGAGATCCATCATCCACATTGGGATGAATGGCTGATCGTATGGAGCAAAGGGCCGCCAAACCACTTGCAGATCGATGACACAGGCCAGCAAGAAGCATGGTTGCACTGGTTGCTCATGGGTGAGTATGGTTACTACCCAAAGATTCATATTTTCTTGTCCCATGCCTTATGTATCATAATAAGATGCATAAGAAGAAAGCATGGTTACTATGGTTGTTGAGAAGAGAGTTTGGACATCACATGTTATATTTTATGTCCATATATTTACTCTTGTTTGGGGTATGTCTCATGTATTTACATGTATTTCTATTTGGGATGTATCTCATGTTCATGTATGCACTTGGGGTTGGGAGAAATTATAACTCCCACATGATGCAGCATAATAGAACTTGTTTGTACTATGTTGATGAGACATCTCACATGTTCGTTACTATATCATTGCTCCATGACTTGCATCATGATAATGGAAGGAGGAAGCAAGAATTCTTGTTTCTTTGGTTACTATTGGGAGAGTATGGGTTGAATTCTTCCCATACATTGCATGAAATTGTTGGAGGATGGCAACAGGAGGCCTTACAATGTTGGCTTCTGTTGGGATATTTTGGTCATTGTACTTGGTATAATGATGATGTGATGGGGCAACAAGATGCCTTATTGAGGTGGCTTCCCTTGAGAGAATATGGCCACTACATTTAGTACAATGATGATGTGGTATGGCAGAAAGACGCATTGTTGAGGTGAATTATTTTGAGAGAGTATGGTTCTCATATTATCATTGATGTTGATTTGGTATGGCAACAAGAAGAATTGTTGCGGTGGCTTCTTTTGAGAGAGTATGGCTCTCTTACTTATTTTCATGATGATCTAGCATGGCAGCAGGAGGCTTTGCTGCGTTGGTTGTTATTAGGAGAATATGGTTTGACATTGTTCATGTTTTCCCATATGTCTCTACTTCTTGTTTTTCACTATGATGATGTGATGTTTGATTCCTACATGGCCAACATGGATAATGATGAGGGCATTGATGTATGTAATATACTATATGTATCATGGGTTGGAGGGATAGTTTATGAATTGGGATTTTCCACTTTGGGAATGAACCACTTTATCTTATGTATATCATGTATATAGGAGAAATTTGGTCATCAGATGGTTGCTACATGGAGATTCCTTGATGGGGATGGGTATCTAAGTTTTCAGTTGGAAGCCATTCTAAAAATTCTAGAGAGGTAGCTTTAGAGCTAGACATACATGACACATGGTGATAGATGGGGAGACCTTCCACATGAGGATGCCATTTGGAGGGGGAGGGAGGATATTTATTGTAGCATCCACTTTTGTAGTTTCTTGAGGAAAAGGAACACTTTGTCGGGGAGGACCGTAATATTCCAAAATTTTCACCTGATATTTGGAATATTAGAGTTCTTAATTTTCTTAATGAATTTAGTAAATAAAAGGGTGGAGGGCCCCATAATCCTCAATATGAATAAATATCCACTTTTTTTGTGTGAATACAGAATAATTAAGCCTAGATATGCATAATGAGGTAGTTGAGAAACTACTAAGGTGAATGGAATTGGAGATCATGTCTCATTAATGAGATAGATCATGGAGGTTGACACAGTCAAATAAGATCTTGAAGAGATAAAACAGAAGATCATGGAGAATTCATGATGATATGATGAAGGAAGTTGTGCAATTAATGCACACATGATGGAGAGGGTGTAAAATGAACCTAGACATAATGAATGACTTAAGTAGACATCGCAGTCAAACATGGAGGATCTTGTCCACATGCACAACACAGTTTAAATGAGGGCCAAGACATGGGAAGGCTCAAACTCTATATAATGAAGATGAAGGCAAGAATGAAGACATGCTTATGGTTATTGATGTTGAGGATATTTTTAGATCTGGAATTGTCATGTGACATTCCATTGCTTTCTTGGGCTATTTAGAAAATATTTCAAGTGCTATTTAGCACAGGGTGTTCCTGGTCGGGAATCCCACCTCTTTCATTGAGTGATCTCTTGGAAGAGGATTGTACTTCATTCTACATCAGGCATTGGTGCCACATATATTTTCCTACTTTCTACAAAGAATTCATATTCAGAAATTGCATATTTTTGAAGATTAGTTCAGGAGGTGGAGGTTGTCTTCAGTATTTCAGCTGGAGAACTAGTGAAGGTTCATTCCTATCACCTTGGGCTTAAGGATCAACATTCCTAGAGCTTCATTTCAGATCTAGCATCAGGAAAAAATTTATTTACCTCCTAGCTATAGTAATCCCTTCAAGAATTACTCTGTCCATTTTGCAGATCCAAAACGAGGATAAAAGCTGCTAGCAATTCAGCTAGTAATCCTGTGAGGGGCCATTTCCTCACCTTTCCATCAATATTTCCATCAGTCTGGAGTTAATTACAACATATTTCAGTCGGATGAAGGCTTCTCTTTCGCTTGTAGCACAATTACTGTGAGCAGTTGTGTTGCAACAACTATAATAATTATTGGAGGATTGAGAAGCTAGATCTAGAGCTTCTAGCTTGTAGATCTGAAGGAGGGATCAGCCCTTCTAGCCATGTATTTTCTATTTTGTAAGTTCTCCCTTAAAGAGGCAAGTGCGATTTTTTCTAGTAATAAATATATAATATTGTGGTGCTAATTTGGTGCTTCTTTTTCTATGGTGGTTTAAATTTATATTTTTTAATAAAAAATATGAGTTAAATAATACAAAATTCATACTAAATTAGATTTAATCTTTTGAAAATTAATATATTTTATTATTTCTTAATGAAGAACTCAAGAAATATTATTTTTCCCAATAATTATCAGGAGATAGTCACTGAAATTCATGTTCTCACATTTCTCCTAGCTAATACATCATGTTTACATCGTTTCTACTTTAAATAATTTACTTATAAATACAAGAAAATAGTTATTTATTTTACATAATAAAAATAGGAAAGAAAAATGCATCACCAAGTCTATTAGAAAGTCAAAGAAATGCCACTTAATCACCATCACAATAGTTATCATCTAATTCTTAGCCATAAAATATTTATTGACTCAAATTTTATTTATAATTACCCTTGAAAAGTAAAGTCAAAACTCTTATGATATCCATAAATAAAAAAATAAATCCACTCATGCATCCATGGAAGCCCATTTGTTTCTGTGATTGTCCATTAAAAAATGTAATTAACATTTTACATATGCACATAAGACATCATTTTAGTTTACATAATGTTGCATGAATTAGAAATTAAATATAGTAAACATGATTTTACCTCTCATGTCAATAATTTAATCTTACATATTATTGCACAAAATTTTCATTGTTAAATTCATCATTGATTTATGACTACACGATTTATATTGATTTTGATGTAAGCCTGAAGAGGAAACATGTGAAATGATTAATAAATAAATAAGTATCTAACATATATTTATGAATTCCTTATCTTTAATTCCTTCATCTCAATCATTTTATGTCAACTAGGGAAGAGTCAAATTATTTTATCGAAATCATGGAGTGCTCTTGTGAACCTTACATGAATAAATCCTCAATGTTATGTTTCCAAATTCCCTATTTTCACATTTTTATGATATTCTTATCATTTTCCTATCGAGGAAGGATTTTCAACTTGAATCTTTATTATCATAGATATTTTACACCATGTTTTAAACATTTATATTTATGGAGATATGTTTTTGTTGTAGCGGCTACAACCGCCTTCCAAAATTTTTCCATTACCTAGATTTTGGATCCTAACCTTCTTTCACAGGAGCTTCTCTAGAACTGCTATCAGGTATTCATGCTTTGAATGATTTTTTTCTTTTATTTTAAATTTTTCTTACTTTATCTTCACTTAGAAAATATTTTCTAAGTCAAAAGCTAACGCCCTGTCTAAGCCTTGTGCAGGAGTTCTCTGCTTGCCTCGAGAAACTGCGCAATTCAAGGAGCCAAACTTGACCTTGATGCTAATTAGAAATGCGTAGACATGATTGGAATTCAGCCTTGAGATTGAAACTTTACAGTCATGACGGGTAGCCCAACATTGAGCCTAGAAACTACACAATCCCTCATTGAGCTCATAAACTACGTAGTGCACCAAGTCAAGAGATGCCAATTTTCCGTAACTGTGTAATCATTCCAGAAGATGTGCATGGAAATTTTTCCCAGGAAAAGAAAAAAAACTAAAAAAAAGAAAAAAAATATCTCTAAAATTTAGGGATCTATTTTTAGTAACCTAAAGGAAGCACACTTTCTTTTTTTGGAAACATTCACCATGTGTCGCTTTTCCCTTGATTTTTGGCATGCATGTCATAAACCCTAATTTCCAAAATACATTTAATTGACACCCCTAGAGCCCATTCTCAAACTCTATTTTGGCACTCTAGCATTCTCAAGGAGATCAAAGAACCTTTGGTATGATTGTCATCACTTTTCTGGGTGAGTATTGAATTTATTACCTTTAATTGCTTTTTCCATCGCTTCTTGTTATTTGGCTTGCATGAGTGATTTTTTTCTTGTTTCTTTGAATGCATGCTAGCGTTTTAAATTTATTTAGCTTGTAGAATTTTTTTTTCAAGTTTCTATTTGCCTTTTACAATTGTCACATCGATTTCTTCATTTTTCACTAATGGTCGTCGTTGTGACGACTCTCCTCACTGATCTTGTTCACTTGTCGTTTTTTTGGTTTATTCACTCTGTTTTTATTTTTCAGTCACACTTAGTCAGATATGCACTCAAGCCTTCACCATCTCTCATATCTGCTCATTTTTCAAACTTCCTTTCGACATATTTCCCTTGGCTAGAATTCACTTTTCCTAGTTGGGAATTCCAAAATTTTGAGGCCCAAGCTTAGTGATTGGCCTCTAAAAATGTGAAATGCGTAGTACAAGATTTCCCCACTTCACACTATGAAGTTCCAGGCCATATCCTAAACCTTTTCCAATGAGACTATGCAATGCATAGTCTCTCCCAGCTCACTACCCATGCTGAACTGGGCATTATGAAGTCTCAGTCCTCAAGCTTTGACCCTGACTGATGGGTCTACACAATACGTAGTTTCCTCGGCCAGTCAGACCCTCTTCCCAGAAATAATTACGAAATCCTTCACGTCATTTTACTAGTGTGGTGCATGAGCATGTATTGGAATTATTTTTGCAAATAGCTAATATTTTCTTGTCGTAAGTGTCTTTTCTGTCCCATAGGTACAATATTTGTTGAGCATCTCTCCACCATTCACTTTCATAATGAAATATAATATTTAATCCTCAAAAGGGAACCATTGAAAGAAGTCCTGGGGAATAATTTGAACAAGTTATAGTTAAATTTCCAATTTATGTGGACACTCAACTATTTGTAGAGAAGGGATCCAAACTGACATTGCAGTAGCTCAAAGATTAGTTTAAAAAGGACTTTTAGGACGAATTAGAGGACTGATAGGTGTATATAAGAATCATTCAAATCTTAAGGATTTATAAGTTTTCATGTAGGTATATAGCCTTCCCACATATGGATGTGATCAGTTTGGTTGTCTCAAACACTAATGAGAGAACTATGAAAATGAGAAAAACTAGTGGGAAGAAGCTTTCTACATTCCTGTCAGCAAATTTTAAGCATATGTATCATCTTCCTAGGCCATTGGATAACATTTATTAATTATTATATGTCACTCATAGCTACACGAACATAAGATATATCATCAAGAGCTGGGTGAAGGAGCCAATGAATTTTATAAAGATACCAACCCACATGTACAAGAAAAAATCACTCAGTAAAGCCTATCAGATTTTGGTGATAATAAATTGTAGAATATATGCCCAACCAAAAATAGCGACCTTTCCTGAGGGGTGGGATATTTTATTGAGCCAGATAGTAAACGAGGTGAAGTTTTTCAATTGGTCATATTTGTTGGCTCATGAGATGAGAGTCCATGTGACAAAAGATTAGGATCCACCAATGGGAAAGCAAGCATGATTCTACATGTTTCCATACATACTGAATCCAATATGTGCATAGAATGAGTTTTCTAGCATGAATTTGGCATGGACACCAAGAGAAAATTTCATACATAACTATTGGAAGCTAATTTCAGATTGTAGTCATGGTGGAGTAATGGAGCAGCTTACTAATCACTTCATCATCCCGCTTCACAGGCTCATCTTTTAGGAGGACCTACCTTGCATGTCATGAAAATATATGGAGGTGATATCAGAGATTGTAGCTTTATTTTCCTTACCAGAGGCACATTGATCAGAGTATTTGGTGGGTAGAAGGTGCCACATCTTTTTCCAACATATGACACTGAACAACCTGTCATGCAAGAGGTGTCTTATCATATCACTAGAGGGTTGTCAGCATCACTGCATAGGATGAAGAAGGAACAATTTCTAACTGTTCCTTTATAGGTCCTATTATAGAACATTAATAATCTCAAAGTTGCAAATTCCGAAGGGAAAGCCTAATCCAGGTGAATATTGGTGGTGACTCACCTATTCCATGTATTCAATTTTATCATTTTTCTTATTTACTATTTTTAGCATTTTTTTGAGTCTCGAACTTTCAGAGCCATTTTTAGGACCTAAATGATGTATTCCTTAGAGATATCTTGCCAAATAGGTATCATGCGCGAAAAACATAGATATTATGACCAAGTTACAACACCAGGAAGTTGGCTGCCCAACTAACCCCAACGGGGCCCATAAACTCATGGTGTTACATCTTGTTAGGTTAGGGTTTTGGTTGTTTAGGGTTTTCTCTTATTATTCAATAATGAAAAGGCCCTTGAGCCACACTATAACAAATTTCAGAGCCATATAGCCGCCACATCTCTTCTCAGAGATAAGCTACCATCGCCCTATCTAGTTTATGTCCATTGTGTCTTTTCAATGTTTTGTAATAATATTTAGTAAATTTAACACAAGTGCCAAGGTCTCCAAAAATAATATTAGAGGGCAGAAAATATCTCATTTGAAATTATTTTGTATTATCTCAAATTGATTTTTTACGAAATTTGATTTCGTTTCCCGGTTTGAGAGATATGAGCATTTGAAGTTACGACTGTCTAGAACAGTGTGGTCTAGTGTGTCCTATCGGTTTGTCGAATAATTTTCTCAGCCAACATGTAATAAAATTTTAAGTGTCTTATATCATTGTAAATATCCATTCAATACCTCAAATGGATCTTTGATGAAATTTTATTTCATCACCTATAGAAGAAGTTATCAACAAAGTAGCAGAAAGAGGTCCATTTCAACGAAGATCTAGATCAGTGGTATCAAAGCGGTCTGCTCTTTATAGATATTTATTTGCATTTACCTAATGAGGTTGGGGTATAAGGAGTTAGGGCTCGATCTGGTTGACCTTTTTCAAGATCAACCTTGCAAAACCCGATGGCCTCCCATGATAGAGGAAAAGAAAGAAAAGAGAGTAGGAGATCCTATAAAAATATTGCTTGAGGAGGCCCTCGAGAAACAAAGGAACACAATAATGGATAACTTATCCCAAATCCTTCAACGTCTACCCTCTTGTGGTGCATCTACATCCAATAGCCACTTTGGAGGTGCCACTCCTTTCAAGGTACAAGTCAACTTCGACATTCCTATATTTGAAGGCTAGATAGATGTAGACGTCATAGATAGATGATTGAATTTGATGATAGTGGCTAAATTTACCTACCACAGCACACCCATATCCGTATACCATTGGGTGGCTTCACAAAGGAGGATATCTTGGTGTCAATCAGCAGAGTCGCCTTCCATACAACATGAAGCCCTTTACGAATGAGGTACGGTGTGATTTTTCTCCTCGTGATGTGTTTGATGTATTATTGGGCCAACCATACTTGTGGAAGTGACATGTCTTGTATGAGTCTAGAAATCATTCTATTATTATTAATTTGGGAAATAAGTTGTACAGAGTACTAGAGGTAGTACCACCTCTCGCCATCTCTTTGATTACTACAAAGCAATGCGGTAAGATTATTTCCCAAAATAGTAAATTTTCCTTCATTACAATTCACCCATAGGGGAAGAAGAAGATTATGGCTACAACCTCAAAAAATAAATCCCCTACACAACAAAAAAAAATGGACAAATTTGTGGAGGAATACAAGAAAATTTTCTCCTCACCCACACAGGTTCCTCTACACTGTGAGGTCAAGTGTTCCATTGATCTGACCCCAGGCATGTCACTGCATTATGTTGCCATACCTCATGCAACCACAAATATAGAATCCACACATGATTGTCTAACGTCCACCAACAAGTCCATGACATATTGGAGAAATCCAATGCCAAGCACAAGTAGCGCCAGGATCAACATCGAGTGCAACACATGTTACAAGTGGGTGACACATTTTGGTTACATTTACATAAGATGAACTTATCTAGACCCCACTGTAAGCTATGCCCACTTCAAAGCATACCAACTCCTTCATCAAGGAAAGTGGTTCACCAGGGACAAGGTTCAAAAAAAAATTCCCTACCTCATGGAGGTTCTGCATGCAATGGGGTCCATTTCTTTCTATGGGGGGAGGAATGATCTAGCTGGATATTGGTGGCCACCCGCCTATTCCTCATAGTAATTTTTATCAATTTTCTTATTTACTATTTTTATCATTTTTTGGTTCCCAAAATTCCGGAGGCATTTTGAGGCCCTAAATGACATAGCCCTTAGAGAGATATTTCCACCGAGGTATCATACGTGCCAAATGAAGATACTTTGACCAAGTTACAACCTTGGGAATTTGGCTGCACAAATAACCCCAACAGGGCCCATAAACTCTTAGTGTTACATCTCCTCAGGTTAGGGTTTTGGTTGTTTAGGATTTTCTCTTATTGTTCAATAATGAAAATTCTCTTGAGCCTCATTGTAACATAGTTCAAAGGCATGTAGCTGCCACATCTCTTCTAAGAGATAAGCTACCATCGCCTTAGCTAGTTTATTTCCATTCTGTCTTTTCAATGTTTTGTAGTAATATTCAGTAAATTTCATGCAAGTACCACATTCTCCATAGATAATATTATAGAGTGAAAAATATCTCATTTGACATTATTTTTTAATATCTCATGTGGTTTTTTTACGGAATTTGATTCATTTCCCTGTTTGATAGATATGAGCATTTGAAGTTACACTTGTCTGGAACATTGCGCCGCCGCGCATCCTGTTAGTTTGTTGAATCATGTTCTCACCACACAGGTCATCAAATTTCAAGTGTCTTATATCACTAGAAAAATCTATTCAATACCTCAAATGGGTCTTTGACAGAATTTGATTTCACCACATATAGCAGAAGTTATCAACAAAGTAACAGCAAGAGGTCCATTTCAACCAAGATCCAGATCAAAGCCATAGTAAAATTTGAGTTCGGCACAAAGAGTTATAATCTGTATGATCCAAGGGAAATTTGAAAATACCACAGTGCGAGAGTATACTACAACTAGGTTAGCAGGATATTTTGGTGGCCATAGGAGGAACCATGAAATAATTGTTGTAAATCCTCCCGTCCTCGTGAGTTAATCAGTATGGATGGTACTTCCCATGTTGTTCTGCAGATGGAAGTAGTTTCAGAAGAAGCAACAAGAAAATGCGGCAGTTTGGTGCAGGAAAAAAGAAAGGGGAATGTTGATAACAATGTGGAAGAGGAGAAAAGTTGGAATATTAAAGCATATCTTCTCACCAATAAAGTATATTTGGAAATTGAAGCGAAGATGTGATAGAGGCAACATAGAGCAGAGAGGAGAAAGAGAGAGAAGCAATACTTAGAAGATGTAGTGCAGAGAGAACACAGAGTAGAACAAGAGTTGAAGGAAGAATACAAGCTTAGAAGAAGAGAAAAAGAGTAGAGACATAAGAAAGAAGATGATGAAATGAAAGTTTCCACTACAGAAGAGATGACACCTATACAGGTTGAATATTAGATACAGGATCATCCAAAATAAAAAATAGTGAGTGAATAGATGTAGGAATGGGATTTTTCTAATGACATAAATAGTTGATTGAAGTCACGGACACGGAAGTGGGATAGGAGCCGTAAGATGAGGACGTGGACTTGATTCCTAGGTCACCTTAGGCCGCCTTTCAGACTCCAAAACCTTCATCCATAGAGCAAGCCTCGAGTGAGGAATGGGAGGTAGTTCGCCTTGATGATGATCTGGTGATGGATGTGTACAATATTTCATTCGAAGAACTAGAAAAGAAGATTGTATAAGCATGAAGAAATAACTTCCTAGAGGATCGTGCATTACTTGCATTCATGATAGAAATGGTTATAGTGTAAGACACCGACAAGAATGTCATTTTCAATGCCAGCTTGGCCTTCACAAGAGAAACGAAATCTAACACTCAGTGTTTGATGGTCGAGAATAAGAAGTTGACGCAAAATCTATAGAAAATATGACAACATAATGATGGAAACTCCATGCAGTGGTACAAGATGCACCTTCCACACAATTCTACAGTGAGGAGATAAGAGAAATGATATTTGTTGAAGTATCCATAGTTGGAGACACTATGTGGGACCTTTGTGAGGATTTTTGACCGTACAATAGAAAATTTTCCAACTAAATGAATTGAAACGATAGAGTAGAAATTTTATCAATATCCTTAGGAATGTACAAGCTTTCATCACTTCCCTGGATCACTGGACAATGTGATACAAGGCCACACCACTTACAGTGGTAAAGAAGATGAAGCCCCATGTAGAGTTATAGAAATATAGAGTTCGTATGTTGATCGAGAAAAATAAGTATCTTGCATCATGCATCAGAAACATTTAGCTGTCATATGTGAGTATATACAAAAATTTGGATTTCATGGTGAGAAACCACTAGATCCCATTAGTTGGTACACTCACCCAGAATAAACGCAAATGAAAATTCCGATAGGATATTGACCAGTACCTGGATAAGTTGGAGCAGATGGCCACCAGATAGGAATTAGAGGTGAATAGACAGAATTTTCAGACCTACATTTGTGGCCCATTTCATATCATTTCTTGTCATTGAGAAAGAGGTGAAGATCGGTTCCAAGAAATTGTGCCCCGATGCGATAGAGGCAAGAGTCCTCTTCCAGTCTCACACTATCTCTTAGTTTGGGTAGATGATCGCACAATATAAATCTTAGCATGAGTATGTGACCTAGAGACACAATATCCAAGATTCCCAACTTGAGTTCACCCGAGCTCTAGCATCATATTGTTTTATCTTGTTAGGTTTTCAAGTTGTCTCTACCCTATTTTTTCTTACATGGGTAGGAGTGGAAATTGTAATATTATTTTTAATTATTTGATAACTGAAATTCCATGTATCCATGATGGAATTTCGAAAGCCATATGTAATGTGAGGATTCATGATGGGAGTCCAAGATTCACAAAGGGGGCATGCCAAGAGTCAACCCCTTTGTTATAAATGCATCATAATATCTCTTGTAAAGGGATTTTAGGGAGACAAGCTTTTGGATAGGCTTAGGCTTAGAAAGGGTTTGGGAGTTTTGTCTTAGCCTTAGCTTCTCCATAGCGTAGAAGGAGTATACTTCTTTGGGAGGAGAAGGTGTGTTTGAAATCATGTTCCACTATTGGGAAAAGTGGCTGGTCATGTTGTATCTGTGAATCCAACTTTCACTTATAATAAAATCAGAGTCAACATGCATTCATGCATATATTGTAGATGTAGTAAGACTATTATTGTTATATTTGTGATGTATGTTGTTTAACTTACACATATTATTACAAACTATTTCGTTTTCATTTGTATGAATATTGTTGAATTCATTCTCATGTTTTAACCCATAACCTTTAACTTGTGGACTATTCATCTTGTTAGTTTGTGTGATGTCCTTCAACTAATATATTCCTTTGAAGCTACATACTATTATAGGCTTCAAAGGAGCTCACCTCCTTTTCCCTTCATGTGTTAGAACTGCCCAGGCATAATATTGAATTTGTGCAAGATCATAAACTTTCTTTAACCAAAGACATTGTGCACCACTTCGTGCATTTTTCAATTCAAGGCATATCATTAAACACCCCACTGTTGGGAATCCTACTCCAAACAATGTGAGGTCTAGTTAGGACTTCATACCGGGGAGATCCCCTGAATATTGGCATGTCCAACACCATCAAAAGTTGCATACTAAAAATAAGGGAGGTTATTTTACTATATTCAAAACATTTGATGATGGTTGTAGTAGGCATTTTAATACACATATATAACACATATATTATTTTCCTTCTTCATTTTCTACCATTTTGTGAGTTATTCTAGATTCATACTCACAATGTCATTTTATAAAGGAGATAATGAGTATATTTAGATTGATATCTTAAAAAATATAGTTTTAAATAATCATTGTTAATGGAATTCTCACCTTTAGGATTCAAAATGGGCATTTATACTATCTAGAGTAGAAAATGTTTTATATTAGAAATATATGTTTGGGGTCACAAAAGTAAAACAAAAGAGCACAAAATTGATAAGTCATGCTTACAATTAAAATCTTTTGATGCACCATGATCTCTACCCAAAGGCTATATAAGAAGTCTATTATAAATTAAAATTAAACAAACTAAACAAATATGTTTAAATTTTAATGTTATATTATAAATTACATGATTGGAAAAACTTTGTTTTAAGTGTAAAAATGTTTCCAGTGGAAAAAACCTATGAAATTATTTGTGAATCTTACCAATTATATCAAATTCCAAAAATACGAATAAAAAAAATATAATTAACGAAATAATGATAACTAAAACATACAAAAATAGTGTAAATGATGAAATAACACAAGTACATATCACTCTCTATTGTCATCACCCCAATTATCATCCTTGGTTGGTATGATAACACAAATTTTCTAAAAAATATGTTTTGATCTAGGGTTGTGTTGTAATTCAAAGCACTAACCCATATCCAACACATATAGGTTAAGAAAAAACCTGGTTGTAATGTTTGGGGAAAACATAAGGCTCCCTAGCTTCATGCCACATATTTCTAGACCTGATAGATATTATTATACTATCACAATATTCCATTACATTATTTTGTTCAAAGGTGTCCCACCACTTGCTTCTAAAAGTAGCACATTGGAATGAACAAAATTCCATTTCAATGATCACTTTAATAGTTTTTATGTAACCTAATGCCCCTTGTATTAGGTTTTGATCATGGTGGCTAGCATGAATAGATTGGTGAAATAAACTTCTATTCCACAGTCTTGTGTCACACATCCATCATTGAAATCCCACACACGAAAAATGATGTCTAGATGCCCACATAGATGGGAACAAATGCACCAATGAAAAATAAATAAAAAATCATAGTGTCATGTGTCTAATAACCTGAACATAATTAAAATATAAAATATATATGTTACAATCGAAAGCTACATTGTGAAGTTGAAAGTGTATACAAAGAGATTATTCCCAAGTTTTTATATCAAATCCCTATGTTTAGTTGATCATCAGCCAAACTATTAACGCATGTCATTGGAATAATTTATTTTGAATGATTATGATAAAGTAGACTTCTACCATTCAACCATCTAAATTATTTCCTGTCACTGTACCATTTCTTCCTCTCTTTTTCATACAATGTGAACCATGGTTGTTTCACTTACGAATTGTAAAGAATTAATTTGTTGATGGATTCAATTTATGAATTTGATGATGAAATCAAACCAAAATATAGAGTACGTATGAGATATAAATATTAATTAATTACGAAGTTAAGTCTCGATAGTTACTGTGTGAAAATTTGACAAATGATAAGTCACTCTTTATCATGTGCCTTTTTTCTGTTCGTTTGGAGAATCTAACCTTGTCTATTGTCTTCATCCCTTTGGTCATCCCAAGTCACTAGACCTGGTGTGATTTCAGTCTACTTGATGGACTCATTGGAATAATAGAAATACTCATACGATATGTACCCCTCTTCCATATACCCCTCGGGTTTTTCCATTTTTTTAACAGAAGTTTTAAATTTCTTCATGTACCTTTCAAAGAAGAACATATAATGACAAGAAACCACCCCAAATAATTCAACCTCATCTACTTGGTGAGTTATAATATGAGCCTACAAGTCCATGGAACTCATCAGCATTTCCTTCTCAAACATACAAAAAATCTCATCTATTTCTTGATGCCATAGTGGAATGATAGCCATATGAACATCCTTTGATGTGATCTATTGTAAAAATTCATATTGATTACATATGGAACATCGTAGATCTCTAAGGAAGTCATGGTTGACACACCCAGGCACGAGTAGAGGATAATGACAATGAAAATTAAACACATACACAAATTAATTATATTTTATCCCATTGCATAAAAACAATAAAATATAATAAAATCATGTTTTTAACATACATAATCTTATAATTTTCATATGGTCATATGATTTGAACCGCAAAAAAGGGTCTTCCACAGTGAAGCAATGTTGTTTTGAAAACCCATATAAATAAGGAACCATCACACCCATTTTTTAATGCTTCTGGACCCGCCAACACTCAGGGAATCTCCCTGATATGAAGTCCCAATTAGACCTCACAGAATTTGGTGTAGGAGTCTCATAGGGAATAAAGGTATGGTTACCAAATTATTAAATTTTTTCCTTGGCTCTAATTGTTAGCAGGAGAGAGGAGTGTATATGTTCTCCCGCAAAGAAAAGCGGGTGTGCCTGGTGAGTGTTAAGTTGTAAGTGTTTCAAGGTTCTTCTACTACAGGGGGGGGAAGAAGTGAGCGTATAAAGGAGAGGTAATAGTACCACCCATGAAGAGACACACTTCAACCAAAAGGGTTCTTCTAACACCCAACAGAATAGTCCATAGGGGATGAGACAATCATTATAACCAACAAATATGAAATATATGCCTAATTTATTACATAATAGTACACATAGACAGGACAAAAATAACAACCATTACATAAAATTTTCAATAAGATAAGTACTAAAATTACTAAAATAGTTCAACTATCTTAGTACATGTGAAAGTAAACATGAAATACAAACATTCACAGAATAGTATTACAAAAATTCACAATCTATGCATGAAGAGCGTGTTTTCCTTGAAGGCTTATGTTATTAAGTGAAAGTTTGAAGACACATATATAAAATTAACATCACTATCTCCAATGATGGAGCATTGGAGCTACTCCTTGCTCCACAAAAGAACTAGCTTATCTCGCTAATGGCTTGCTAGTGGAGATAAGGTGAAAACGTCCTTTGCTCATACAATGAGGGAATATAACCAAGGGTGATGCTTCCTCCTTGTGACTCTTTCACTACCCTCATGTTTATTTGACTTTCCATGACTTTTCAACTTACATGACTCTTCATATTCCATGTGTGCCCTTTTCTCTTCCAATTTAGAATAAATTTTTAATACAGTTTACATGATCCAAAATAGTGATGTGGCATATGACCACTCATGAAATGACATAACATGAAACTACTCACATAGACTACTTGATGATGTGCCAAAGTAAATCCATTTTTGTTTTTTAGTGTTGGATGTCGTATTGAAGATGCTTTTCTTTTCACCTCTTCATGTATTTATGATCAGGAATCTTAAATGATCTCAAGTCTTGGATAATGGTCACAAAATAGTGTCCTTATGATTTCTCTTCATCAAGTAACTTGTAAGTTCAACTGCAAGAGTGTCTTTGATCATGATTTATTCCTTCTTCTCATTTTTTATCATCTCACCATGACATGATAGGGTACATGTTCTTACATCTCACGCATAACAAGAGGACATCAATCCAAAAACCCCTATTCTAAGATGGTGCATTCTGATCCATAAACTAATCCCGTAAAAAGTGTCAGGCTGGGAATAGGGACTCAATGACTACATATTTGCGCAATTTAGGAAGGAAAGGGGAAGCCTTGAGCCTTAAGACTAAACAATGTGCAATTGCAAATGGGTTGAGGAGAAAAGATACACAGTTTTGGGATATAATACGACATGCTAATGGGACAACACTAGGAGAGCATCCTCAACAATTTAGGGAGTCAATGGAGGTCAATATACTACACAGCTATGAATTAAAATGGCTCAAAGAATGGCCTTGAGGCCTTTTGTTGAAAAGTGCGCAATTTAAGCTGGGCTGGGAGAAATGATAGTGAAGTAATGGAGATCAAGGGTAGAGGTTGGGCACAAAAGCTGCTAAGTGAGGAAGTATTGATGGGAAGGGACTCCATATTACACAATTCCAAGTAGTAAGGTCACAACTATATGGTTGAAACTGCGTAGTCCTCAACTCAGGGGAGCTTGTGTGAAGCTGGGTTGCTTGGTCAGGAATTTTTTCCGAAAAAAAGCTGTGTTGGATCAATGAGATTAGTATGAACTGTGATAAAATATGACTTTGATCACACACTTAGAGTGATTTGATGACTCAAAAACATATATCATCCATAACACATAAAAAAATTATTTCCCTTTGTGCGACATCTTTACAATTATTTACAACAAGTGCGACACTAAAAATACACTTTACGACAACTGTGACGACACTTGTGATACAATTTTTTCAAATTTTGAAATGAGTGAAAAAAATACTTACAAGGTTATAACAACTAATTTTCACAAATGTGGCCTCTTAAAACCACCATAAAAAGATTATACGTATGATGTGACAACCAACATGCCAAAATACGACACTTTATCCAACTTGAAAAAGGGAAAACAACGCTCTCAGAAAACAAATGAAATGAGTTTCAATGTTTGTGCAAATAATGAACAAGACCAAGGAATGCTTTGAAATTTGGTATAGACCAAAGTTTTGGAGGGGCTGGTAGCAGTTAAAACACTTAGTGAGACACTAGATAAATTCCAGCTTCATTGTCTCAGTTAACTTATTTTGTGCAGGGCCTTGGTACTTTGGGGAGTATTGATTCATCATGTAGATCACTTTCGTTTCCCAAATTACCTGGTGAATAAACGAAATTCCCCCATCATGCCTTTTCAGTTTAACTCAACAAAAATTCAACATTATAAAAATTTGTTAAGTGGGCAAGGGTAGTGAAACTAGTGAGTTTAATATTTTCATAATATAATAATTGTTTCATCTCTAGTGTTTATCCACTGCAAGTAGGCCTGGAGAGTACCCCGACGGAGTCACTACAGGAACAAAAACATTGCTTCGCTGCTAGCGAGCCTAAAAAATACCATGACCGAGTTTTTTGTTTCACCTCTCTACACAGGAAGCTTTTCTCTTCTTTCACGTTTACTTATTTATTGAAAATAGGATTGTGTATTGGCACTTATTAATTTTTTTGGGCAGAAGAGGGATCCCGACTTGTTGAGAGCAAGAGTGGTTGTTCCTTCTGAGATGCATGTAAATACCTTTAATTTAGTTTTTCTCATTTATATTTTCCCTTTTTCCTTTTCTACTAATTGGATAAGAAAACCAAAACATAAATAACTGAATACATGCAAAAGGTTTCCCGAATAGACATGAGTTCATGGTTCAACCAAAACTCTCCTTACAGATGGTTCATCGGCCAAAAGACATAACCAATACAAGGAAGATGGACTAAGGGATAACCTAAAATTGAAGTGTCACAAGACTCCTCTAGAATTCAGCCACATACATTCTCATAAACCAACACATGGACCAAAACAAAACTTATTCAAATAATGAAAATGAAGAAAGAAACAAAGATCAATAAAAACAACAACAACTAACATGAAAAGAGTATTTACATAGCGTAGGACACAACCCTTGATGATCATTGAAAATAATGTTTCAAATATTTTCCATTTACAGGGAGAGAGTCAATATTCTTGTCAAGTGATTGAATATGATAAGTGTGTTGGACAAGATTTTCATGTACTATGAATGACCCAATCCATAGGGATTGAAACTTAGTGTGTTTTTATTTGTCTTCGTGAGATTTTTCCCACTTGAAAACTAAGTCAATCACACAAAAATTATTCTTCCCTGTAGACTTCTTGTCGAACCGCATCTTAATACAACTCTCATGGAGTGAAACATTTTCTTTATATTTCAACCTTTCATCCCATAGCTTGTGGAAGGTGTCCATCCTAAAATCCACTAATAGACATGGCTTTCCTTAGGATTCTTACAAAAGTTGTAGCATGGGAAAGTAGATGTTGGGTGAGAGGATGCCTTATTTTTTGTATGTGAGGAAGTAAGGGGAGGGGTTCATGGAGGGCTTAGTTGTGACTCGATCAGCCTAAAGGGAATTTACCAATGTAAAGTGTGAGTTCCTTTGTTCAGAGAACATGTATTCTTAATGATTCGTATTAGGCTCTTATTCGTGGACTCAACAAGGCCATTCCCATGAGGATAAAAATTACAAGATTTTTTCAATACAATTCCATTTACCAACGCAATGCAATATAATTTTAGCGATGAAAAATATGATGCACTGTCGAAAAGAAATGAAGTAGGAATGTGGAACCTGGAGATGATGTTCCATTGTAGAAATTTAATGATGTCCTAATCATTAACCTGTTTGAGCGGAGTTATCACCAAAATTTGGTCATCTAATGATTTAAAATTAGATGGATCGAAATACACCATGTAAGACCAATTTTACTATAGTAAGATTTCTTTCACTCTAAGAAATAATTTAATAACCCATATTCTATTAAGTTATTTTTGGTTAAGAAAAGAAACCCCGTGAGGAATAATTAAGAAAACCCTTATTTATTTGATTTTCCTCTAGGAATAATTAATTAAACCATTATTTAAATAATATTCCTGGTCATATTTAGCCCCATTATGATAAATAATTAGATAAATCATTATTTATCTTAATTTTCTCTAGGAATAATTAATTAAATCATTATTTAGTTATTATTACTTGGTAAATTTGACTAAATCACCTAGAAATAATAAAACAATTAATCATATGCTAATTATTCCTTAACCACATTATTGAAATGATAAATAAATAATTTATTTTTTTATTATTTCTAAATAAAGGTATTTAACCAATTTAAATATCTTTTCCCTCCAACAAAATGTAATCAAATATTTCAAGTGGTTAGATTTAGATCTTGGTTAATAATATTTTAGTAGTCGCCATCATTAAGGATAAATCAATATTTTGTTATAAATAGAAGGTTTTTTCAATTCATTCTTGACTTTGATCACTTTCATTGTTGCGCTTTGATCATTCTCATTGCCACTACTATTTTCTTTGCTTCTTGAGCTTCCATAGAGTTCAACATATTCTCGGTTTTCTACACCATTTAGAGAGAAACTTCTGGAACTAAAGTGTTGAGGGCAACCAAGAACCCATCCCATTGAGGGGGACTAGTAACTTATAGTAGTTCCCTTTCCCAGGTGTTATAATATATTCAAAATTATTTAAACGTTGTCTTTTCTATTGGATGCATGAAGAAATTCTTAATTTTTTTTCATTGTTTAACTTCTTTTACTACATAGATCTGGTTTTTTGTAGCATTTATTTTAACTATCGATTGTAGATCTAAAGAATTTAAGCAACCATTACTATTGTTAGGGTTTTTTTTTCACACAGAGCTAAAGTGAGCTCTTTTCATACACTTGTGTTAAGAATTTATGCTAACAACCAGAACTTCTTTTTCCCACCACATGAAATAATTTATAGCAGTTAGAATATAAATGTGTTTAATTGATGGATGCAAAAACATTTCTCCAATAATCTCCAAGCCCCACTGTTGAAAGTTTTCTTCAACTGTGATAATATGCAGTGGGGAGACTGACTTCTTATTTTTGCGGGCACACCTTTGATAGATCGAACATTTGCAGGTATAAGCATTAACATCTTTCAATATTTTAGGAAAATAAAAACTAGCTCGCATGAACTTGTGTGTCATTGTGTTTCTTCCAAGTGTCCCCCAACTTGTCCGTCGTGGATATCATGCAATACCTTCTCTAATTAGTGTGCTTCCAAACACCTGAGAAGTACTATGTTATAGTTCTTTCTAAAAATCATCCCATGCACCAACTGGTAGGATATTTCTTTGAGGCTAAGTGCCCTCTTCTACTAATTGACAAAATGAGAGGGCGCGGTACCATGCTAAGGATATTAGCACACATCTATGTACCAAGAGTTTGTGCTAGTAGTGGGGAAGGCTTACTTGATGTTGTACATTTCAATTTCTTTCTCCCACCCTAACATATATTATTCTTCATTCACGTCCATTTATTTTTCTACTAATCGACAAATACCATGGCCCTTTATTATGTGTGAACTGGCCTGATCTCTATATCATATTATTAAAAACTAGTAATCTAGTTTTCTCTTCTCTCACCCAACTCTTGTTTAACAAAAAATGACATGATTGGTGGGTGTGGGAAAAATATAATGTAGTGATTTTTGAATAAATAGTGCCAAAATTTCCTCATCGCCTTCTATACTGCATAATCTCATTTGTCCATGGTGGGGTAGTTGAGTTCAGGTCCTTGCAGATTTGCGCTCATGAAATAGATAGGTCACTCGTGGTTCAGATTACCCTTTTGTGAGAGTACAACGACAAGAGAAGTGTGAGAAGCAATGGCATAGAGGAAAAAATATTTATTTTAATCTGGGCTATACAAAGTGGGTGCTTCTATGATAACTTATTTGATATGGAATAGCACATCATTTTCATTTTTATCATATTTTTAGATAGCACCCTTCATCATCATCTCCTATATTGGTTTAATAATCTAAGCATAGTCAGAGATGAACTTGCATAGGAAAATAATTTTCCCCAGGAAGGATTGCATAGCCTTCTTCTTTACTAGGAAGGGGATCTGCATGATTTTTCTAACCCTTTTTGGGTCTACCTTAATCCAAATTTTCGAAATTATGTTGGACAAGCGATTCCCTTAGACACTATAAAGATACTCTTCTTTGGATTGAGGGATACCCCATACTTGAAAAATCATACAAACATTTTATTTAAATGATGTATGTAGTCCGACCTCTATTTGGAGAACATTGATATTTCTTCAAGATAGACCACTACGATCTGTCCAATAATCCCACGAAATGTGATGCCCATAGTTCATTGGAATCTTGTGTCATCATTTATCAAACGAAATGGCATTCACTGAAAGTGGTTTTATGCTTGTCAGGATATGAAAACAGAACCTGGTTGTATCCTAAATATCTGTCTAACAAAGAAAAAATATCTGACCCTGATATTATTTGTAGTATATATTCCATAGACGACATGAGGTAATTGTATTTGTCTGAGGCATCGTTCATATTTTGGAAATAAAAACATAAGCAGATTTCTCCAGAATGATTTCTTACTGGGACCAGATTTGACACCCATGTTGAATGTTGCACTCTGTATATGATCCAAGCATCTAGAAAATTTCTAAATTCTTTCGGAATAAGGGGATCAAGAGTCGGATGTAATTTTCTCATTTTTTGTTGAAAGTTCTTGGCCCCTTCTTTTATCGGTACCACAAGCTGGATAAATTGAGTGACACAATTATCAAGCTCATCATATCTCCATGCGAATACATATCGTTACTGCTTGAATAAGTGGATAAACGCTTGTTTCTCCTGTGGTGTAGAACTAGTACCAAGATTGACATATTTTAGATACTTTTATGTTCCCAAATTAATCTTCTCATGCGACAATGTGGAAATGTGGGTTTTCGCATTAAGAGGCCCCCAAAAATGATTATGTAGGTCATACAACATTTCCAAATATACCAAGCATTTTGGCATGATATTTCCTTTACTTGCACTGGATACATCATGAAATTCCTTCTCTTACTTGTATTCCTTGATCACTACATCTTTGAACACATCAACATTCCACATGAAGCATAGTATCTATGGGTCATCATTAAAACACGTCAATTAGTGATATTATTAGGGACAAATGGTTTATAAATAATTTCTATTTAAAAGCCTTCCCTCAATGGTGACAACCCAGTAATATCATTTGCTAATGCATCCATAGCTGCATTACACTTTCTTCGAACAAAAAATATATTGAAATATTGGTAATGTGAAATAAAACACCATACCTATTTTTGATAACTTTTAAGATGACGTGACACCCAATGTATGGTATTTTGTAGCTATCATACCACAATTTCTCAATTAACCACCACTTTTAGGAACAAAACGTTGAGGTGAATGGCTCTTTGAAAACAAAAAATGAGTGCCTCACATTCAGCAATGTTGTTCATGCACTGAAATTCCAAGTGGTTAGAGATCAAATGTTTTCTCTGCAATAGGTCTATTAAAATGAAACCAGCTCCAGAGCCCTTCTGCATTTTGGAACGATCAAAATACAATTTCCACATATCATATGTACAAGGGCTATGAACTACACTAGTACTATTACAATTACTACTACTACTAATTGTACAAAAGTCATTTCTGTTGGGGTTCCCATGTTTTGGCCAAATTGGCAAGACCAAAAGATGAGACAACATCAAATCACTTTCAGACATCAGGATCTAGCCCTCCTGGGTCCAGAGAGGGATCTCTCTATTTAAGCAAACGTTTTGAGTCTTTGAAGCTCAAATTTAAGATATTATGCTAGTTATAGGCACGAGGTTTGTTTGTTTGATTTTTGTTTGGTTGTTGGGAATCAGGAAAGAAGGGTTTAATATAAGACAAGGATTAGCAAAGAGGATTTTAGGCAAAGGAGGGATGATTTCAGAGAAAATTCAATACCATTGGGCAATGGATTCAGGAAAGGGTTTACTTGCTACTCAATATGCAGGCTTTCAGTTGGGCTAGTCATCTAAAGCATTGGATCTTAAAGATGATAGTGTGGCATGAAGTGGTAAGAGAGAAGGTGAAAGCAAGGAAAACTCCAACGTGACATTTCAGAAATTAGATCTAGCGATAGGACATGCCATTGGACAACCTGTGACCCAAAACCTAAAAGGTAAACTCTTCAGAGAAGGAACATTAAAGATTCAAAACACAAAGGTGAAAACCTAAGATCAGAGAGAGACTTTGAACTCTCAATGCTTCGGCCTCCAGCTTAAGGGATCTTAGAAAGGTTCAATTAATTGAATAGGATCCTAGTGAGACAGAGACAGAGTTCTAGACTTCCAGTAACCCAATTCATTCAATTAAAGCCTAACAGGACCATCTAAGAACAGATTCATTAATTCATACATCAGCTAGCAGTATATTTGACCACTACACTGGTTAAATTAGCTTGAAATCAATCCTCAGATAACACATAAAGAAAAAAAACATTGAAGGCAGGGAGAGTAGAAACATAGGGTACCTAACAAGGGTAAATCCTATAAAATATTTCTGATGCATGCCAGAAGAAATGAAATGTAATGAACTAAAAGGAGAACATAGACAGAGACAGAAAAACATCACCACTACTTTAAATCAGGATCCAAAGAAATGTGCTTGTCATATTAAAGAGAAACACCAGTCAAGTAAAACATTACCAATAGCTTGATATTCAGTCTGAAAACATCTTCCTTAGCCTATGTTACAACTTTACACAGAGAACATGTCTCAAGAGAAACAACTTGCAATTCACAGATAGCCGATCAACAACCATTATAATGAGTTTCTTCAGGAATTTTATAGTTGAGAAAGAGGCTGAGGAGGTAGATGGAAAACTAAATGTAGCATTAAATGTCAGAAGAGGAAGAGGGCTGAGGCCCCATTCTGCTTTAAATTCTGGGCATTTATCTTCAGTACTCTTTGGATGAAAGAGTGGTCTTCGTCAGGCCGCAATTTACTCCAGGTATGTCTTTGGGGTACTTGCTGTAATACCTCTACAATCCTTTGGTGAACTGAACAAAAACAGATCAATGACTTGGGTCTACCATGTTGTGTAACAAATGCTTCTAATAGCATAGGACTGTTGTTAGGGCTGAAATTTCCTTAGGAACGTGGTATAGAATGAAAAAGGTATGGGCATTTCGTCTTTTCATAGGGAAGAACATTCTGTTGATGGTGACACTTATATATATAGTTTTGTGTGCCCTAGGTCTTCTATGTGATATTTTGCCTTTAATTATTGGATTAAGGCTCAAAATCTTCAATTACAGGCCTTAATTCCTCTGCTTTCTCACTGATACTCTTTGCCGCTCCACGATAGCCTCTGTCTGCGAAATCTGCGCTTTAATGGCTCTGGACAGGTTTTACAGAGTTTAACTCTGTTCCTTTAATGAGCATCATGTTGTAACACCTTCCTAGGATTTTTCTCCATAATTTCAGTCCCTGAAGATGGTCTTTTCCTGCGTTTTGTGCCACTGTAACAGTGATTGTGAACAGGGGAGGTTTTCACCACCTAAAACCCTGCAAAACATGAAAACACGTTAAGAAATCCATGCATGGGGTGGGCAGACGTAATGAAGGACTGGAGGACAGGTGGCGGAGCTCTGGAGATGCATTTGGAAGATGGCGGGAGAGGGAGTTTTAAGGTAAAACATTAAAATTTTCCCTTTGAATGAAATATATAGGGGACAGATGAAAATGTGATGAAAACACATGGAAAGGTGATCTGGCGGGACCGGGTCATTGGCGGGGTGTAAATTAAATCTAGACCATCTGATCTCAGGAGGAGATTGATGGTGGAAAACACATCGGAAGGTGATGAATGGTGGGCTAGGGGTCCTGTTTTCCTCAGGCTAACTCCCAAGCGTCTTCGTGGCACGATCACCATTGGATGGACAACTTCAGATCGGATGGTGTACGCACATATCGCGCCGGGTCCATAGTCGAACTATAATGCGCGATGAGGGTGGTTTCCCAACAGTGCATGCAGCCACGTGTCGGACGGTGTATGGCATCACTGCCAAACAAAAAATATCGCCCTCCTCTCAAAGGCCGTGCGATAGAAACTGGCGGTTTTTGAACAGGGCGCGATTGCGGGCTCCACCGAGGTGGATGAAATGTGGGCCATTGATCTGTGGATCAGATTGATGGTTGTGATGTGATCGGAGGGGTGAACGGAGAATGAAGGTTTTGCGAGGGCCATTAGATTACTAGGAAATCGACAGTGGATAGCGCTCCCGATACCCATTCATCCAAATGCGATAAGCACCTTTCGGGCTAGCGCTTGGTCTTGGCGCCCAGGTCACGTGGGGAGAAATGGTTCTGGGGCTGAGCCAAAAGGGGCTAGGCCTGTTATAAGGTGGAAAGTGGGTTTTGGCCCATTTTTAATGAAATTTGAGGCCAGAAAGAGGTAACGGTAAAGGGAAAAAAGGTGGTTTTGAACCAAAAAAAGGGTTCATGTATGGTTTAAAGGAGGATTTGGGATGGTTTAAAGGGCAAGTGGGGAATTTAAAAGGGGAGGAAAATGATGAAAATAGAGGCTTAGAGGGAATGAAATAAGAGGGAAAATGAGGCCTTTCGGGCATTATTCTTCACAACAAAGAGGCTTTAAAACTGGATACAACAGTGAGGATTCCTCAAAGGGAAAAGGCACAAGGAGGCTTCAAGGATGATGTGTTTTCGGAGGGAAATGCATTCCTTGAAGGCTCAAAAAAATTTTAGCCCCCTGTTTTCTTGTCAAAAAATTCATAGGGGGCTAACAGTGGCTCCACATGGGGATGGCTTCTTCTTGAAGGAGTCAAGAATTCAGAACATGATCTTTGGTGTAGGCCAGATGCCTGGTACTTGAATCATTCATTTTCTTTCTTGGATTAGCTGCCACAAATCATGAAGACATCATATCAACATATATATTCCCCCAACAATCTACCTACCCATCCTACAATCCTAACATTTTTCTTCCAGGGTGCATTTCGACTTGCAGACCCTTTACATCATCAATTTTTACAAAAAGGAAAATAAACCTATTCTATTTCTACCCTTATTTCTTCATGAAACCAGATTAAACTGTTGGCCTCATAAATTTCTCTACCTAGACTAATGTCTGCTAGGATTAAACTTCCTAGCAGACTTTCTTCTCTACATTCTAAGAGAGAAATTGAAAAACATTCAAGCTAGGATTATACTGTCTAGCTTGTTGGACTTTGCAAAAATTTAAAACAACTAACTACATGCTCACAGACTGAGCTTTATTGATCTTTTCCTACCTACCTTACTCTAACTAGAATATTTACAGTCTAGCTTACAAACATTGTCTTCCAATGCAACCAATCCATCAAGTGATCCCATGACTGGTCTTTCTTACTCAACTCTTTGAGTGTGCTGGATAGGTAGGGCTACTCCCACTCTTTTTGTTCCACAATAGTAGTTACAAAAAAATTTCTTGCTGTTTGCAACATGCTGCTCAACAAGACCTTTGATCCTTCTTCAAATTTTTGCAGGAAATGAACATAAGGATCATGAAATGATACCTGGTTGTAAAGATTTGGCAGGCTGATTTCAACCATGATTTCTTCCTCTTCCACTAGATTAAGAATAAGACTCTCTTGAGAAAGAGAATCTCCCTCATCTTCTTCATTTTCTGAACTATAGGCCTCATCATATATGGCAGTGCTATCCTCTTGGAGCTCTGATATATTCTGCTCTGATGTGCTGAGCTCTGTGAAAATATCTATGTATTCTTGAGCAGGTGTATGTTCCTTTGCTTCCTCCCTTTCAAGAGAAAGCCCCTTAATTTAAATCTACTCAGAAATTTATTCTTTTCTTACCTCCTCATCCTCTGAAAAGGAAAGCTGCTGGTTTCCAGTCTCACTGATGATCTGTGGTAAAGCAGAATGAAGATTCAAGGAATCTTCATCTACTATTATACTATCGTAGCTCTCCCCATCAGTATCATAAATAGCCTGCATTGGATCATTACTCTCTGGAAGTAAAGGGAAATGATCCTCCTCCCATAAATATACTAATGATGACCCTGTAAGATCATATTTTTTTTGGAAAACATCATCATCAGATAGATCAGACATAGGAAAATCATGAATATAAGTAATACTGCCAACCGAACATACTGGATTATCATCAAGTTTTTCTTCACCCTGATTTACAGATGAGCTTTCTGGATATGTACAATCAAACTCAGGAAATGAATGAGAAGGAGCATGTGTTCTATAAAAGACTTCAAAGGTGGACTATTGATTTAATATCTGATCAATCTCTTCTTCTGTCAAAGGAGAATATTTTCTTGTGGTTCTTTGAGCAGAAGTATAGCAGTTCTCTATTTCTTGTACTAGCTGATTTGGAGGCAGGATGTCTCCTTGAACCTCTTCTAGAATATCTTCAGTTGTTCTTGCCGGGAAATCTTGAGGATCTTCTGATATTTCTTGATCTTTTTCTACTTCGAACAAGTCCTCATGATCATGATGATACTCGGTTAGGCTACAAGGCTCATGAGTTGCTTCTTCTTCCACATCAGATTCTGCATCTTCTATGTGGTCTCTTGTTTCCTGAAAGTAAAATTCCCTATTAGCCTTTGCCAATAGGTCGTGATATTCCCTGGTCAACATTATACAAGACATAGAAAGGCGATCAGGCAGTTCCTGATCATTTTCCTCTTCATCTTCCATAGATTTTAAAGCATCATACATGTCTTGCTCATTATCTAGGTCTTGAGTTTGTTCTTGCTCTGGAAGAGGCGTGGGCTGATCTAAATAATCATCATTTGCATTCAGATTAGCCATATACATCTCCAGCACTTTACCAAACATGTTTGCGATTCCATTTAATTGTTCATAAAAAGTATCTAGCTTTGTATCTCTGTCCATGTATGGATCCATGTTCATGCAAAGATGGTCACCGCATATTCTCAACCAGTTCAGAGTCTTCTACGAGTGGAGTCATTTGGTCTTTTGGGAGTTATGGAGTGTGGAGTCACTAGGTGGATGAATTTTACTGTTTGGAGCAGGCTATTTTCCACCATGAGCAATTAAAAACCAATGTAGGCTAAGTGGTCTTAGTTCCCCAGTTTAGTCGCCATTATGTGGGTGATGAAAATGGGAGACAGACCAATGTTATCAGCTATAGACTCTCAGATTTTCCCCGGTGGAGTCACCATTATGTTGGGGTTCCCATGTTTTGGCCAGATTGGCAAGACCAAAATATGAGACAACATCAAACCACTTTCAAACCTCAGGATATAGCCCTCCTGGGTCAAGAGAGGGATATCTCTATGTAAGCAAAGGTTTTAAGTCTTTGAAGCTCAAATTTAAGATATTAGGCTAGTTATAGGCACGAGGTTTGTTTGTTTGATTTTTGTTTGGTTGTTGGGAATCAGGAAAGAAGGGTTCAATATAAGACAAGGATGAGCAAAGAGGATTTTAGGCAAAGGAGGGATGATTTCAGAGAACATTCAATACAATTGGGCAATGGAGTCAGGAAACGGTTTACTTGCTATTCAATATGCAGGCTTTCAGTTGGGCTAGTCATCTAAAGCATTGGATATTAAAGATGATAGTGTGGCATGAAGTGGTAAGAGAGAAGGTGAAGGAAAGGAAACCTCCAAGGTGACCTTTCAGAAATCAGATCCAGGGACAGGACATGCCATTGGACAACCTGTGACCCAAAACTTAAAAGGTAAACTCTTCAGACAAGGAACATTAAAGATTCAGGACACAAAGGTGAAAACCTAAGATCAGAGAGAGACTTTGAACTCTCAATGCTTCGGCCTCCAGATTAAGGGATCTTAGAAAGGTTCAATTAATTGAATAGGATCCTAGTGAGACAGAGACAGATTTCTAGACTTCTAGTATCCCAATTCATTCAATTAAAGCCTAACAAGAACATCTGAGAACATATTCATTAATCCATACATCAGCTAGCAGTATATTTGACCACTACACTGGTTAAATTAGCTTGAAATCATCCTCAGATAACACATACAGCAGAAAAAATTGAAGGTAGGGAGAGTAGAAACATAGGGTACCTAACAAGGGTAAATCCTATGCCAGATTTCTGATGCGTGCCAGAAGAAATGAAATGTAATGAACTAAAAGGAGAACATAGATAGAGACAGAAAAACATCATCACTGCTTTAAATCATGATCCAAAGAAATGTTCTTGTCATATTAAAGAGTAACACCAGTTAAGTACAACATTACCAATAGCTTGATATTCAGTCTAAAAACATCTTCCTTAGCCTATGTTACAACTTTACACAGAGAACATGTCTCAAGAGAAACAACTTGCAATTCACAGATAGCCGATCAACAACCATTAATGAGTTTCTTCAGGAATTTTATAGTTGAGAAAGAGGCTGAGGAGGTAAATGGAAAACTAAATGTAGCATTAAAACTCAGAAGAGGAAGAGGGCCGAGGCCCCATTCTGTTTTAAATTCTGGGCATTTATATTCAGTACTATTTGGATGAAAGAGTGGTCTTCATCAGGCTGCAATTTACTCCAGGTATGTCTTTGGTGTACTTGCTGTAATACCTCTGAAATCCTCTGGTAAACTCAACAAAAATAGATCAATGACTTGGGTCTACCATGTTGTGTAACAAATTCTTTTGATAGCATAGGACTATTGTCAGGGCTGAAATTTCCTCAAGAACGCGGTATAGAATGAAAAAGGTATGGGCATTTCCTCCTTTCATGGGGAAGAACATTCTGCTGATGGTGAGACTGATATATATCATTGTGTGTGCCCTAGGTCTTCTGTGTGATATTTTTCCTTTAATTATTGGATTAAGGCTCAAAATCTTCAATTACAGGCCTTAAGTCCTCTGCTTTCTCACTTATACTCTTTGCTGCTCCACGATTTCCTATGTCTGCGAAATCTGCACTTTAATGGCTCTGGACAGGTTTTACAGAGTTTAACTCTGTTCCTTTAATTAGCATCATGTCGTAACACCTTCCTAGGCTTTTTCTCCATAATTTCAGTCCCTGAAGATGGTCCTTTCCTGCGTTTTGTGCCACTATAACAGTGACTGTGAAGAGAGGAGGCTTTCGCCACTTGAAACCCTGCAAAACACGAAAACATGTTAAGAAAGCCATGCATGGGGTGGGCAGACATAATGGAGGACTGGAGGACAGGTGGCGGAGATGTGGAGATGCATTTGGAAGACGACGGGAGAGGGAGTTTTAAGGTAAAACATTAAAATTTGAACTTTGAATGAAATATATAGGGGACAGATGAAAATGCGATGAAAACATGTGGAAAGGTGACGTGGCGGGACCGGGTCATTGGCGGGGTGTAAATTAAATCCGGACCGTCCGATCTCAGGAGGAGATCGATGGTGGAAAATGCATTGGAGGGCAAGGGATGGTGGGCCATGGGTCCTGTTTGCCTCAGGCTAACTCTCGGGCGTCTTCGTGGCATGATCACCATTGGATGGATAGCTTCAGATCGGATGGTGTATGCACATATCGCGCCGGGTCCACAGTCGAACTATAACGCGTGATGAGGGTAGTTTCCCAATTGTGCATGCAGCCACGTGTCAGATGGTGTATGTCATCACTGCAAAACGAAAAATACCACCCTCCTCTCAAAGGCGGTGCGATAGAAATCGACAGTTTTTGAATAGGGCGTGATTGCGGGGACCACCGGGGCGGATGAAATGCGGGCCATCGATTTGTGGATCAGATCGATGGTTGTGATGTGATCGAAGGGGTGAACGGAGAACGAAGGTGTTGCGAGGGCCATTAGATTACTAGGAAATCGACGGTGGATAGCGCTCCCGATACCCATTCGTCCAAACATGATAAGCACCTTTCGGGCTAGTGCTTGGTCTCAGCGCCGGGGTAACGTGGGGAGAAATGGTTCTGGGGCTAAGCCAAAAGGGGCTAGGCCTGTTATAAGGTGAAAAGTGGGTCTTGGCCCATTTTTAATGAAATTTGAGGCTAGAAAGAGGTAATGGTAAAGGGAAAAAAGGGGTTTTTGAGCCAAACAAGGGGTGCGTGTATGGTTTAAAGGAGGATTTGGGATGGTTTAAAGGGAAAGTGGGGAATTTAGAAGGGGAGGAAAATGATGAAAACAAAGTCTTAGAGGGAATGAAATAAGAGGGACAAGGATGCATTTTTGGCATTCTTCTTCACAACAGAGAGGCTTTAAAACTGGATACAGTAGTGAGGATTCCTCAAAGGGAAAAGGCACAAGGAGGCTTCAAGGATGATGTTTTTTTGGAGGGAAATGCATTCCTTGAAGGCTCAAAAACATTTTAGCCCCATGTTTTCTTGTCAAAAAATTCATAGGGGGTTAACAGTTTCCACTAGTTGGACTAGGAAGGAGCTACAATTGTGTTTCTAGTGGGATTGGGGATGGTTGTGCAAGATAACACCCAAGTTGAGTTTCCAGGAAGAAATTTTCAAAAATAAGTTATGTGATAAGCATTGGTTCATTATCATTTTTCAAGGGAGTAACATTATGTTTCATGTATCTCCTTGAGTTCACTCGAATGTTGTTGTTTTTGCATTTATAGGGAAGCCATAGGTGTGACCAGTCCATAAGAAAGTGTCCAAGTAACTTTCTTGACCACTCTCTTCTAAAAAATACTCCCTATTCCTCTATTATGTCCAAAATCACTATGTCTATACATGGGTGAACTCGATCGTCAGATGATATACGAATAATCACGTCTTTGAGTTCACTAACTATGTGGATAAGAGTCTTTTCCAACTGAATAATTATGAATCTATTTTATTCCATTTTTATTTTATTATGTTTTTGATAGATAACGGAATTACATTTACTAATGCACTTGAATCGACTAAGAAATTGTGTGCATCAAAATTGAAAATTTTAAACGTTAACAAAAATAGAGGGAAAATTGTATTTTTTCAAATGTTAAAGCATGAAGAATTGACTCGAGGGAGCCATAATATGTCCCATATTCCTTGTCTGAGGCTCAATTGTTCCCTGCGGAGGATTACCTAGGTGCTCGTAAGATAATGTCCCACTGACTCGTGATATTTGTTAACTCAAACATTGAAATATTTTCACAAACCTTATTCATGTCCTTAACTATATTGTAGTCCAAAGTGGGAAGATTGGCCGAAGAATTTGGGGGTGTGACTTGGTTTATGACTTCCAGAGTGATGGTTTTATCCTTACTGATTTTGGAAGTACTTTTAGTTGAGACTTCTTTCCTAGACTTTATCTGAGTGTCGTATAATGAGCTGATGGGAAAACTTATTTTCCTTAACAAACCTTCTTGGTGTGTTTTCTTCATTAACTCTGTTGTAGTGCCCTTTGCTTCTCAAATTGTATCAGTTAGTATGATTCTAGGTCAAATATTAGCTTGGAGGTTGTTTCTTGATTGTGCTATTTTTGGATGAGTATGCAACTAAACATGTATACTGCATGCCCCACACTTGGAGCTTCATTGGTTGCATCACTTTATTCCTTTTCTTCTTCAGGCTCGATCTACTCATCGAATGCAAAAACAAAGATGTGTAGCAAGAACGTTCATGGTGTGGCTCGATGGTGGGCATGTTTTCTAGGAATGATACGATTTAGTATATGAATAGTATGTATCCATGCAAAAAACCTTCGAAATTTAAACCGACGTTTGAGCGTTGCGCAGACTTCACTGGTTGGCTACTACTACTACCTAAATTTGTGATCCTTATGAGAAGCTTGAATCTAGGAGGCTTGCTGCTTATGGTCACCTAACTTGAACTTTGTTTGAGCTCTTCCATCTCATTTAGAAAAGTCTTTACAATATGGTTCATCATTTCAAGATCAGGAGGTTTTTACTCTTTCACCTTGCTTATAGAGGCTTGACACCTTTTACCCGTGTCTTTGGAGTCTTTTGTTTTTTCATCATATGTGATGAATCCAATTTCACACAATTCATTTTCAACCATGATATCCTCTTCATAACATTCCATTAATTTTTGTTTTGAGTTCGCTTCACAAATTGTGAAATGCTTGCTGCCAAGGCAGAAGTGTAGTAATCTATAATGATGGAGTCATCAGGTTTTGTGTTTTATTGAAATTTATTCAAGATGTGGTTAAAAATATCATTGAAATATTTCACTTTCTCCTTTTTATCCATCTTAATATTAGCCAAATCTTTCAATAACATGGTGGGGGTATTTTCATCAGCGAATTTTTCAAGGAATATTTTCTTGAACCCCCTCCAATTCTAGATGGAGTTTGGAGGAAGATTTTGATACCATAAAACTACTCTATCGTCCAAGGTACATATAAAAAGTCTACAAGCAACATCATCATAACGTACCTCAAGTGTTTGTAGATATCGGTAAAAGTTGTCCAAATGGTCATTTTCCTTCACTGTTTGATCAGGGTGATACTTCATTAATATATTTTCTGAATGCTTTGGAGTTTTGTGTAAAAAACCTAGAAGTGAAAGTGGGCCCTAAGTCATCCAATACATATCTTGGTCCTCCATTTCTTTGTGTTTTCTCTCCTCCTCTTCTTTGTAAGAATATTATGGCTCTTCTTTTTCTTCACCCTCACCTCCTAACCCACAAATGTTTGCGTCTGAGAGTACAATTTTATCTCCTTCACTTATGTGGTAAAGTGGATTTTATTTTGTTTTCTCCATAATGTCTCCTGGATATTCAAGGGTGGAAAGAAACAAATATTCAATGGTTGAAAACAATATCCTTGTAGATTTGGTTTTGTTCTTCTTCAGAGAACATGTAAGATTGATTACTCTTAGTATCAACCCAATTTTTTTTTTAAAATGATGGGTTATAGGACAAATGGTCTATATATAATCATATGGGATTTCAAAAGTCTCTGTAAGCTCAGGTTGAGAAGAGTCACCAAATTTAGAAACAAGAGTAGGGGAAGTGCAATGAAAATTTATGCCTTTACTAAAATATGTGATGTTGGGTTTGGTTGGGTTATCATATATAAAACACTAGCTTCCCTCCTTCTAGCACCATAAATGTTGACAATATTGGACTCAACAACATTTATGGGATCTCCCTGATATGATGTCCCAATAAGACCTCACACCATTTGGTGTAAGACTCCCATTCGGAATAAAGAGCATGTTCCTGAATTATTAAATATATTCCCTATCTCTAGTAATTAGCAGGAAATAGGCATCCATATGTGCTTTTGAAAAGAAAGGGGGGCGTGGCTGGTGAGTGTTCAGTTGTAAGTGTGTCAACGCTCTTCTACTGTGGGGGGAGAGAGAGAAGTGAGCATCTAAGGGAGAGGTATAGTACCACCCAAGAAGAGACACACTTGAGCTGAAAGGGTCCATCTAACATTCATCAGAATAGTCCACAAGGGATATGACAATCGTTATAACCAACAAATAGGAAAGATATACCTAATGTATTGCGGAATATTATACAATGACGGGACAACAATAGAAACCATTACAATACATTATCAATAAGATAAGTAATAAAATAACTGAAATAGTTCTATTATGTTAGCACATGTGAAAGTAAACAAGAAATACAAATATACATAGAATAGTCTTAGAAACATTCATAATCGATGCATAAAGAATGAGTTGGCCTTAAATGATTTTTTTATTCAGTATAATTTCCAAGACACATTTATATATAATGAACATCAGTAGATCCAATAGTGGAGCATTGGAGCAACTTCTTGCTCCCCAAAAGAGCTATATTATCTCTCTAACACTTTACTGGTGGAGCCATGATGAAAAATTTCTTTGCTCATACAATGAGGGAGTATATATAACCAAGGGTGATGCTTCCTCCTTGTGACTCTTTGACTAACCTCATGACTATTTGACTTCCCATTACTTTACAATTTATATGACTCTCTGTATTCCATGTGTGTCCTTTGGACTTCCACTTTAAAATACATTTTGAGTACAATTTACACGATCCATAATAGTGATGTGGCATATGACCAATCATGACATGACATGACCTGACACTGCTGACATGGACTACTTGATGATGTGGAAACTTGAGGCCACTTTTGATGCTGAGTGCTAGATGTCTTCATGAAGATGCTTTTATTTTCACCTCTAAAAGGCTTGGTGATAAGGAATATTCAATGATATCAAGTCTTGGATAGTGGTTGCAAACTAATTTCCTTTCTCTTTCTCTTGATCAATCAACAAGTAAGTTCAGTTGCAAGAGTGTCTTTGAGAATGATTTCCTCTTTATTCTCCTTCTTTATCATCTCACCATGAAATGATAGAGTACCTGCTCTTGAAATTCCCTCATGATGAGATGACATCAATTCGAAACCCCTTAGTTTAATATGGTGCATTTTTATCCATAAAATAAGCCCGAAACAAGTGGAAGTTTGGGAAAGGGAGAGGTGTGAAATTAAGGCTAGGATGAGGAGAAAAACTATGTAGTTTTGAGACCCAATGGGACATAATGAGCGAATGAGCACTAGGAGATCATACTATGCAGTTCTGAGGGTCAAGGGAGGCCATGCTACCATGCATATGCGTAGTTAAAGGGATCACAAAGTGATCACGAGGTTTTTGGTTGTGAAATGCGCGATTTAAACCTCGATGGGAGTTGTGATTACACAATTATAGTGTTTAAGGGTAGAGCTTGGGCACAAAAATGTGTATTGAGGAAGTATTTATGGGAAAGGTCTATGTGTTGCATAGTTCCTAGCAGCAAGATCACAATTAGAGGGCTGAGACTACACTGTGTGCAGCTCAGGGGAGGCTCGGTGAAGCTAGGTTACTAGGTTGGGATGTTTTTCCGAAAAATGGCTAAGTGTGGGATTAGTGATATTAGTATGAACGATGATAAAATATGACTGTGAACACACAATTAGAGTGATTTTATGACTTAACAACATAAATAATCCATAAAATATAAACAAATTATTTCCCTCCATGCGACATCTTTACCACTTTTTATGACAAGTGTGGCGCTAAACATAACTTTGCAACGACTGTGAAGAAACTTGTGCTACAATGCTTAAAACATTGAAAATGAGTTTGAAAGATACTTGCAAGGTTAGATCAATAAATTTTCACAAATATGGCCTCTTAAATCCACCAGAACAATCTTATATGCATGATAAGAGCAACGAAAATTTACCCAACTTGCGAAAGGGAAAACAACACTCTCAGAAAACAAATGAAATTAGTTTTAAAGTTTGTGACAATAATGAACAAGACCAAGGAAGGTTGTGACAACAATTCCTAGCTAAAAGACCACTATAAATTCCTTTTTGAAATAAATATCATCTTTCTTTAAAATCCATGGGACATATTCTTCTTTGAATGACCAAGAGGAACCAACCTCTCCTCTACTTTCTTGTATTAGCCAATGTTTCATTTTAGTTTTTGAAGAAACAATATATCTCCTAACAACCAATTGGTCATTTTATTTCGATGATATGTGACTCCATAAAGAATATGAAACATTTTTAAATATATTCATGGGACCTAGTTTTATTTCCTAAATCTACCTCAGGCTGAAGGAAGGCAGAGATCAGGGTAACATCATACCACGCTCAGTCTGGTAGCTAGCCCTACCAGAACAGGAGAGGGCTTTCTCCGGGTCAATCTCAGTGAAAAGCAATCAATAGGGCTTGAGATGACTGAAATGAAAGCTAATTTTAGGCTAAATATATAATTGAAAGAGTTTGATTATGTTTTTGGGGTTTTTTGTTGGATCAAGGGAAAGGCAGTTTTGGGTGCAGGGATTAGGCCTAGTTTTGCAGAGTTCTGATTGGGGAAGGGAAGGAAATAGTTTTGATGCTTTAGATTGAGTGAATGGATGGATTAGAATGGTGAGGAGCTAAAGAGGGCAAGAGGGTCTCAATATTTCTCCTCAAACAGATGAAAACATGAAAAACTAAACAAAAATGAAGGCAGAGCAGAGCAAACCAATGAATTCTACCTTTAAAACTTGTTTGTTCAGTCTAAGAAAATAGGAGAATGAAAATGGTACACATAAAAAAAAGTGAAATTACATATACATAGAGGAAAACACCATCAAAACACAGAGCCACAAGGATACCAAAGAGGGTTGCAAACCCTGGTCTATTCCTTTGCCAAAATTGCAGAATGAAATGTATAATGAAGTGCTAGCAATCCCAAATGTCCAACCCTGAAAATGACTAAGAAAATACATAATATAGACAAGCATAACTCCTCCCCATTCCTCTAGGGGCCAAGCTCATCATTCTAGGAGATGTTTCAACCATATCTAAACTAGGAACTAGAAAATAGGCTATGAAACAACTTGCCTCTATATGCTAGGAAACTGATCCATTCACTTACATTTCACCTTTTGGTGAATGAATATTCTAGAACAAGTAAAAATGTGCCAAAATTACATCATGGTTATGAAATTAAATCAAGGTAGATCAAAAGTTACATGAAAAAGTGAAACTGGCCAAAAATAGACGAAATTCTGAGCTGTGGAGTGACAAATAGGCCAAAATTCTCTATGCGTCGCACCCAAAATCTCTATCCATAGAAAAACTTTGGAGCTGTTTTTGAGGCCCTTCCCAAAGTCCACATTGAGCTCATGATAGCTCATTGGAAAGCCCTGCCTGTCTAATTTCCAACCCAAGTTGAATTTCTAGATTTGGTGTCCATTTTCCCCTCCAAAAATAAAATCTCCCAAGACTGGTTCCTGTGTGTGCAAAAAGTGGCAGAAAGGTCATTTTCAAGGTGTTTTTGACCCTTTAGGTAACCCAGAACTTGATGAAATTATTAGGAAATTCCTGAGCATGCATAAATTTTCATAAAAAATCTATAAATACTAATTTTTCCTCCAGAGGATCTCCCAATCGTAAGCGCGCGCCAAGTGGCGCTACGTGTTGCGCAGGAAAATCTGTTTTGTGACCCAAAAATTCAAAAATGACAAAATTTTCTCCAAATTCCTTGAAATTTGGACTGAAGGTCCCTCATCAAGTACTATGCTCAGCCAAAGAATATTTGGTCAAGATCATGTCTTTTCACACCTCCTCAATGCCTTTTTCATCTATGTTTCCTGAGGTGAATATGAAGAGTTTGGTGTCTTTGTCTTGATTGCCAAAAGTGTCAAAGGGAAAGGACTGTGGAAAATATGGGTAGTGGGAACAATAGACTTGTCAAGTGGTAGTTTTCCCTTTGAGAATTTGACATAATTTGGGAGAAGGGACAATCACTAGACTATTTGGGAAACTTGGGATTTTGGGAAATTTGTAATTAGGATGGGATAATGGGAATATGGGATAGGTGTGGATGAATTTAGGGATATGGCAAATGAAACTAATGAAATTTAGTGAAGGGGATGTGAAAGTGGTAGAGGGGAATAAGACAACAAAAAATGACAATTTTGCAAACCTTAGGAAGATTTTCAATGAAACTGTGCAAGGAGCTAGGGTTTTATTTTTCACCTATTAAAACACCATAAACACTGATGGAAACTCATATATTGGTAATATAGAGATGTTAACTTAGTTGTGGAATGAAGAATTTGCAATTTTGGAGCTTTTGGAGGAAGAATTGAATGGTTTTTTAGGATTTTTAGCCCAATGCACCCCGCCATCTCTATGCGCCGCGCCAGTTCGTTTTTTACACTACAGAGGGCTGCCAAATGCGCCGCGCCAGTTCATTTTTTACACTACAAAGGGTTGCCCAATGCGCCGCACCATCTCTATGCATCGTGCCATTTTGCAGGAGACTTTTAGAGACCTTCCTAGTGTCCAAATTGGGTGCAGGATAGCTCGTTGGAAATATTATTGAGTATAATTTCCAACCCAACTAGATTTTTTCAATTTGGAGCTCATTTACCCTGTCAAAAGTCAAATCTCCCAAGACTGGTCAAAATGAGCAGAATGAGGCTGCCTCAATGCAGAGTGTTGTTGCAGTCAACTTTTGAAGGTCTTCCTCAACTCAAAATTGAGCTCATGATAGCTAATTGGAGATATATTTGTGTCTAGTTATTATTTGACTCATCAACCAAGTCATTTGGCCAACCAAGCTAGGAGAAATCTTGATTTTCCCAAGGTCACTTCAGAGGTGCATCAATTCTCTTGAGGCAACGGTATTTTTGAAATTTCTCTAAAACCATGACACCTGTGTAAAAAGTGAAGGATTTTTTTCTTCCTTGGCCTATTTTGGAAAAAAACCTCTCTCAGTTTTCCCAAATTCATCTTTTATTTCTCTTAAACATCATTTGAGTAAAACCTATCCCGATGTGTGGAACAAGGGATTTTTCGAAATGAAGCGAAATGAAGGGGATAAGGGGCTTATAAATTCTTCAGAAAGTTTTGGGAAGTAGGGAGGGATATTAGGAAGTAGGGGAAAGTGGAATTTCAGAGATTGAGTGAGGGGAAGGGGTCCAAAAGGGCAAAACACAGGCCTATCCTAGAAAATTGCCAAGTTGTAGCAAGAAACTAGGGTTTGTGAAAAAATGAGGAATTTGGGGGATATCAGTGATAGGAAGTGTTTAATAAGGTACATTAAGGATAGGGGAAGGTGTATGAACATCAGGATACAAGTTTTGATGATTATTTGACCATCCAAGAGAAATTACCTTCAAAACCCTAGGAGAGGGAAATGAACCTTACCTAGGCACAACTGAAGCATGAAAAAGGTGTAAAATGACCCATTGGAACTTGACATGATGATGAAAACCCTCTGAATGATGGTACACTCAGCTGAATGGTGACATGGACCGACATTTGGACAAATTTGAAAAGAGTGAAAACAAACCCTAGACCTAATACCTAGTGACCAAATTTTACTTGAATACTCACTGAAATGAAAAAATTTGACCTTGACATCTTAAAATCACTTTGTAAGAGCATGTTTGATCACTGTAGGAAGGCTGCAAAGGCTGACACTAACATTGGCTCCAATGGGGATGGTAGCTCCTTGGAGGTGCCAAGAACTACAAATCTTTGGAAAGTAGACAGTGCCTTCATCCATTGGGCAATGGAATCAAAAACTCAAGCTGAAATGCATGACTGAAAACTGATGAATTTATGACACAAACTGACTCTCACTCAACTAAAAACTAACTCGATACTTAAACAAAACTGAAAAACTGGAAAAGATGCTCAAAGTATAGCTTATTCAATACAACCTACTCTAATTGTTCCATTCATCACCTGATCAAGTGAAATGAAACAACCAATGCAACCATGTAAGAATTCTGGCTGCTGTTTGATTTCTCCGCAAGTTCTCGCTTATGAAAAAAAATATAGAACTACTGAAAGGAAACTCCCATGAAAACTTGTTAACAGATCTGTTGAATACTATGGATTCTCTATCTGCCTCCAAAAACACTGCATAAGGATCTTGAAGTTCATGCACACTGGGACTTAGCTCATCCAATGTATTACTTCTCTTATCCTCATACCATGAATGAAAACTTTGTTTTGGGCTTTGTGACGAGATTCCTACTAAAACTGACAAAGAGATTGGCTGCCGGATCAAGTTTATATCAGCACACGTTTCAAGCTTACATATAGTCAATGGAGAAGGACTTTGACTGCAAACAACATCCAACACATCAGCCATTGGATCATGAAAAACTTGAAAAGACTACTGCAACCCATTTTCTATTGTTTATGATGAGATTACATGATTTTCTACAAGATTCTCATTTGAAGATTTACTATGCAATTTACCCTTCAAAAACTGAAATGATTCAAAACAGAAAGGTACGGAATCATCTTGTATCATTTTATCATTTGTGCCAGCTTCCATGGCTTCATCTGCAACTTGAAAATCAATGGCATTTGGGTGCTGCAAATATGAATATGAGAAATCTTGAACAAGGTTTTCATTGCCCTCAAGATGGTCCAGATCAAGACTTGTTGACATTTTATTTCTGATAGCATGGAAGTTGTCTCTGATGAACTGAAACGAATTAAAACAAAAAGGAAAATATCTTTCACTTACTTCAAAATTTTCTACACTTTCCTCATCATTTTCATAGTTGATATGCATCGGTTGATCACTATACTCGAGCCGCTGAAAGTGAACTTCCTCCTTCCACAAACTAGCTGTTGATTTGTTTGCAAGATTAGCTTCTGTTTGGAGAACATAATCATCATCATACTGATGAAACTGAGGCAAATCATCAGTATAAAACACATCATCAAGCATACATGTCATATCAACAGCTCTCTCTTCTTCAAGATGATCTATAAAGCAATCACTATGAGAACTGGGATAAGAAACAAAATGTTTTAGATCAGCAAATTGTTTTTCTTCAATCATCGAGCCATGGGTTTGAACGCTATACTCATTCCTTGTGGTGATCTTTTTCATCATCTCTTCTACTGCACTTACCAACATGTCAAGCTTTACCTCTAGAGATATCGATTTCTCCGGATCCATGTTTTTCATCTCTTCTTCCTTCAACCTTGCCCTTCGGATAAGCAAATGAGCCTCTACATTTACTGCATTGTTCTGCATCTCTTGAAGTGTTGCAAGATTCCTTTCTCTCAACTGAAACTCCATTTCCGGACCAACGGCACCTGGGTAGTGCAAGAGAACAGATCTAGGAGAATGTCTTATATCAGCTGGCATTGAAAAATATACTTGGTTAAATCTGGCAGAAAACTGTTGTAATATCTCCCCTGGCAGTATTTTTAGCTGGTTATATTCTTCTATAATCAAGAAAAGGTTCTGTTTGACCACCCAGCTGTCGAGGAAAACTTCGACGAACTGCTGGAAATATGAGATGCTCGCATCAGACAAGGTTTTGAACCAACTCTTCACTTGGCCTTGAAAAGAAAGAGCAAAAAGCCTAATACTAACATCCTCTTCATCAACTTCAAAAAGGTCAAGAAAAGACTCAAAATTCAGAACATGTCTCTCAGCAGTGATGTTGTTGCATTCACCGTCAAATCTTGGTAGATATAGGTCATGATTTTTAGGGAAAGCATGGGATATAGGAGGTAAAATCAGAGGCTTGTATCGATCTAGAATTTTACAAGGTATAGGGTTATGTACAAATGCTACAGAATCAGTCTTGGTCTCTTAAGGTTCATTAGTTTGAAGATGGTCATCACAAGATTCGGAAGAAAGGTCTTGATCAAGCTCAAAAGCATGCAAATCTTTGGTATTTACAATCTTCAAAGGGAAGGAATCAAATGCAGGCCGAGGATCTTTTCTCAAATACAATATACTTTGCAAAGCCTTCTTGACATTCTCGGGAAAAGAGAAGAAATAATTTATGACAAAGAACAAAATTTCTTGGATGAAATTCCAACTTGAATACCTGATCTTTCCATATTGTCCTTTCATGTTTCTGCTAATCAGGTTCATCCTCCACTGGAGTCCTTGGATCTGATCTCGAAACTGATTTAGAGTCGCCAGTTGAATGATTTCAGCCTTGCGATGTCTAATCGTTGTCCACCATCAACCATCAGATCTAACTTGATACATATACTGGGGCAATTTACAAGTCAAGTGTCACGTTTACAAACTAGACCGGAGATTGACTAAAGCAACATTTATCTACTTTCGCTAATGCAAAGCAAGAGCATTTCGAAGGCTTCCTGGCATAACTTTAGGCTCCGTCTGTAGCTTATAAAACAAATAACACCAACAAGCAAACCATTTTCTCCCCAGTGTGGTCGCCACTATTTTATTGCCTAAATCTACCTCAAGATGAAGGAAGGCAAAGTTCAGGGTAACATCATACCACGCTCAGTCTGGTAGCTAGCCCTACCAGAACAGGAGAGGGCTCTCTCCGGGTCAATCTCAGCGAAAAGTAATCAATAGCGCTTGAGATGACTAAAATGAAAGCTAATTTTAGGCTAGGTATATAAGTGAAAGAATTTGATTATGTTTTTGGGGTTTTCTGTTGGATCAAGGGAAAGGCAGTTTTGGGTGCGGGGATTAGGCCTAGTTTTGCAGAGTTCTGATTGGGGTAGGGAAGGCAATAGTTTTGATGCTTTATATTGAGTGAATGGATGGATTAGACTGGTGAGGAGCTGAATAGGGAAAGAGGGTCTCAAGAGTCCTCCTCAAACAGATGAAAACATGGAAAACTAAACAAAAATGAAGGCAGAGCAGAGCAAACAATGAATTCTACCTTTATAACTTGTTTTTTCAGTATAAGAAAATAGGAGAATGAAAATGGTACACATAAAAAACAGTGAACTTACAGATACATAGAGGAAAACACCATCAAAACAGAGAGCCACAAGGATCCCAAAGAGGGCTGCAGACCCTGGTCTATTCCTTTGCCAAAATTGCAGAATGAAATGTACAATGAAGTGCTAGCAATCCCAAATGTCCAACCCTGAAAATGACTGAGAAAATACATAATATAGACAAGAATAACTCCTTCCCATGCCTCTAGGGGTTGATCTCATCATTCTAGGAGTTGTTTCAACCATATCTAAACTAGGAACTAGAAAATAGGCTATGAAACAACTTGCCTCTATATGCTAGGAAACTGATCCATTCACTTACATTTCACCTTTTGGTGAATGAATCTTCTAGAACAAGTAAAAATGTGCCAAAATTAAATCATGGTTATGAAATTACATCAAGGTAGATCAAAAGTTACATGAAAAAGTGAAACTGGCCAAAACTAGGCGAAATTCTGAGCTATGGAGTGACAAATAGGCCAAAAATTCTCTATTCGCCGTGCCCAAAATATCTATGCATAACACAACTTTGGAGCTGTTTTTGAGGCCCTTCCCGAAGTCCAAATTGAGCTCATGATAGCTCGTTGGAAATCCCTGCTTGTCTACTTTCCAACCCAAGTCTAAGTTCTAGATTTGGTGTCCATTTTCCCCTCGAAAAATCAAATCTCCCAAGACTGGTTCCTGTGTGTGCAAAGAGTGGCAGAAAGGCCATTTTCAAGGTGTTTTTGAACATTTAGGCAACCCAGAACTTGATGAAATTATTAGGCCATTCCTGAGTATGCATAAATTTTTATAAAAAATCTAGAAATACCAAGTTTTCCTCCAGAGGATCTCCCAATCGTAAGCGTGTGCCAAGTGGCGCTACGCGTTGGGCAGGAAAATCTGTTTTGTGACCCAAAAATTCAAAAATGACAAAATTTTCTCCAAATTCCTTGAAATTTGGACTGAAGGTCCCTCATCAAGTACTATGCTCAGCCAAAGAAGCTTCGGTCAAGATCATGTCTTTTCATGCCTCCTCGATGCCTTCTTCATCTATGTTGCCTGAGGTGAATATGAAGAGTTTGGTGTCTTTGTCTTGATTGAAAAATGTGTCAAAGGGAAAGGACTGTGGAAAATATGGGCAGTGGGAACAATAGACTTGTCAAGTGGTAGTTTTCCCTTTGATAATTTGACAAAATTTGGGAGAAGGGACAATCACTAGACTGTTTGGGAAACTTGGGATTTTGGGAAATTTGTAATTAGGATGGGATAATGGGAATATGGGATAGGGGTAGATGAATTTAGGGATATGGGAAATGAAACTAATGAAATTTAGTGAAGGGGATGTGAAAGTGGTAGAGGGGAATAAGACAACAAAAAATGGCAATTTTGAAAACCTTAGGAAGATTATTAATGAAACTGTGCAAGGAGCTAGGGTTTTATTTTTCACCTATTGAAACACCATAAACACTGATGGAAACTCATATATTGGTAATATGGAGATGTTAACTTAGTTGTGGAATGAAGAATTTGCAATTTTGGAGCTTTTGGAGGAAGAATTGAATGGTTTTTTAGGATTTTCAGCCCAATGCGCCGAGCCATCTCTATGCGTCGTGCCATTTCATTTTTTACACTGCAGAGGGCTGCCCAATGCGCTGCACCAGTTCATTTTTTACACTGCAGAGGGCTGCCCAATGTGCCGCGCCATCTCTATGCGCCGCGCCATTTTGCAGGAGACTTTTGGAGACATTCATAGTGTCGAAATTGGGCGCAAGATAGGTCGTTGGAAATATTATTGAGTCTTATTTCCAACCCAACTATAATTTTTCAATTTGGAGTTCATTTACCCTGTCAAAAATCAAATCTCCCAAAATTGGTCAAAATGAGCAGAATGAGGCTGCCTCAAGGCAGAGTGCTGTTGCAGTCAACTTTTGAAGGTCTTCCTCAACTCAAAATTGAGCTCGTGATAGCTCATTGGAAATATATTTGTGTCTAGTTATTATTTTACTCATTAACCAAGTCATTGGGCCAACCAAGATAGGAGAAATATTGATTTTCCCAAGGTCACTTCAGAGGTGCATCAATTCTCTTGAGGCAACGGTATTTTTGACATGTATCTAAAACCGTGAGACCTGTGTAAACATTGAAGGAGGTTTTTCTTGCTTGGCCTATTTTAGACAAAACCCTCTCTCATTTTTCCCAAATTCATCTTTTATTGCTCTGAAACATCATTTGAGTAAAACCTATCCCGATGTGTGGAACAAGGGATTTGTCGAAATGAAGTGAAATGAAGGAGATAAGGGGCTTATAAATTCTTGAGAAAATTTTGGGAAGTAGGGAGGGATATTGGGAATTAGGGGAAAGTGGAATTTCAGAGATTGAGTGAGGGGAAGGGGTCCAAAAGGGCAAAACACAGGCCTAGCCTAGAAAATTGCCAAGTTGTAGCAAGAAACTAGGGTTTGTGAAAAAATGAGGAATTTGGGGGATATCAGTGATGGGAAGTGTTTAATAAGGTACATTAAGGATAGGGGAAGGTGTATGAACATCAGGATACAATTTGTGATGATGATTTGACCATCCAAGAGAAATTACCTTCAAAACCCTAGGAGAGGGAAATGAACCTTACCTAGGCACAACTGAAGCATGAACAAGGTGTAAAATGATCCACTGGAACTTGAAATGATGATGAAAAACATTTGAATGATGGTACACTCATCTGAATGGTGACATGGACCGACATTTGGACAACTTTGAAAAGAGTGAAAACAAACCCTAGACCTAATACCTAGTGACCAAATTTTACTTGAATACTCACTAAAATGACAAAATTTGACCTTGACATCTTAAAATCACTTTGTAAGAGAATTTTTGATCACTGGAGGAAGGCTACAAAGGCTGACACTAACACCTAGTAAGTAAGAAATATTAATATTCTCCCAATATGGGAGCTCATAACACTACAAGGAAAATGCCTTCTAGCAAAGGATTTTGCAGAAGCCCCTATAAAAATAGTCCAAATATTCATTTGCAGTGGAGGTCACTAGTGTAGGTGGTCAGGAGGATGTTTTAGTACAGGATTTTTTGAAGGTGCATCTAAAATATACAAATGCGCTAGTTCTTTACTATCCATACAAGCATCGATTCTCCATATAACATGGTGCATCTTCAAAAACTTATTTTCATAAAACAAAAAAAAAACAAAGTGCGCTAAATAACATAACACATTGGTGCGTGAATAGTCGATAGAACCAGTTCCCTTTACATAGTAAAATATCTCAGTGAATACCAATAAGGAGCACCATTATAGTTTTAAATTTTAGAGAAATGCAGTACTATTTTCCAATGAAGGCCTCGTGCAGTTAGTATAACAAAATTCTCTGAGGCATCTGAGCACCACAAGGTAGCTTAATTTCTAAAAAATAGCTATGCTATAGTAAAATGATCCAAATTTATGCAGGAACACAATAGAATACAAATATAACCATAGATAGAAAGATGCAGCTGAAATAACACTTCATTTCATCAATACCAAATAACTTAAATATGATTATAGACATAATGGAAATAAATTAGCTAGTATCTCAGAGAGGAGATGTGGTGGCTACAGGCCTATGAACTATGTTACAATGAGGCTCCAAGGCCCATTTATGATTGAGAAACAATGGAAAACCCTAAACATATAAAAACCTAACCCTAGGAGATGAAGCACCAAAACTATGGGACATGTTTGGGTAAATTTGTACATCAAATTCCTGGGGACGTAACTTTGGAATACAATCTCTGTTTGACATGAAAAATACCTAGTTATAAAGATCTATCTGAGGACTAAAATTTTTTAGTGACCAACATAGACCAAAGGACTATGTGGGTCCCCATTTTCTAAAAAAAAAAATTTTAGGGCCTCAAAATGGCTCCGAAAGTTCAGGACGTGAAAAAAATGCCAAAAATAGTAAATGGTGTTACAATTCAGGAAACAAAAAATCTGAAAGAAACAATGGTGGGGGTCTAAGTGGAATAGGTGGGTGGCCACCAATATCCACCTGGATCATTCTTACCGCCTTAGGAAGAAATGGTCCCAATTGTGTTTAATTGATCCATGAGATGAGGAAACTTGTGCTAAACTTGGTCCCTGGTGAGCCACTTGCCTTGGTGTAGGAGTTGGATAGCTTTGACAAATTGATACAACTAGATATTTTTCTATCGGGTGTTCTTTATTTGTGTGTCCACAATCCGATCAGTTGTAGCTTTTTCCATGTAGTCTGGGTTTAACTCTGGAGGTGGAAAGTAGGGTCGAAGGTGATCCACATTGAACACTGGGTGAAAGCCAAGGAATGGTGGAATACTGAGCTCGAAGGAAATTTCACCTACCACCTTGATAATGGTTTATGATCCATATCAGAGTGGGAAAATATTGTGGTGGGGCCTAGTGGGGTGATCCATTTTCAAATGTAGCCAAAATTTGTCACCCACATAAAACTTGTGTGGCACTTGATGTTGATCATGTCACTGCTTGTACTTGGAATTAGATTTCTCTAAGATGTCATGGACTTTCCGAATTCATTTTATAAATCTGGTTGCTCTATTAGCCTCAGACAGTACATGTGTGGATTATGTCTGTGTGATCACATGAGGTATGGAAACATTAGGGAGTGATGCACCTAAGGTAAGATGAATGGAGTGCTTGACTTGACAGTGTAGAGGAACCTCTATGGGTGAGGAGAAAATTTAATTGTATTTCTCCATGTCTTTGTCCATATTCTACTGCCACACAGGGGAGCCTTGTTTGGAGGCTGCAGCCACAATATTTTTCTTTCCCTGTGGGCGAATCATAATGAAAATTTTTTCCTTGTTTTTGAAATAATATTACTGCATTTATTTGAAGTACTAAAATAGATAGTGAAAGGTGTCTTGTACAACTTATTTCCCAAAGTAATAATAACAGAACAAGGTCTAGAATCATACACAACATGTTACTTCCACAAGTATGCTTGGTCTAATAATACATCATGCATGTCAAGAGGAGAAACATCACACAATACCTCATCTATGAATGGCTTGATGTTGTAGGAAAGGCGACACTACTGGCGGACACAGATATTTCTTCCTTGGTGAAGCGGCCCAATGGTATACAATTTCGGGTGTGCTATGGTCGGTAGAATGAACCACGTCATGAACTATGCTGAAATGAGTTTATTTTGGCTTTCACTATCGAAAATGAATTGCAATGGAGAACCCTTCACCCACATCTAGGAATGGAAGAGGTGCTCCTACTCCTTTAAATCCTCGGGATCCTCCCCTTGGAGTTTGGCTATGGCAATGGTGGCACTAGGTTTCGAATCAATGATTTGCTTTCCTTTTTCATTTCCCCTCTTTGGTTCTGTCTCAGAATCAGAACGTGCATCTCATTCAGATGCCTTCAGTTTTTCCACCAACGAATGTTTGTCTTGACACTCGGTTGTGTTGTGAGTTGAGTTTTTATGAAATTCACTCCACTTCCCCCTATCCTTCTTTGTCTTTGCGGTGTTGTTGTAAGTCTCCCACTTTGTGGTGTTGTTATGAGTCTCCCTACTTTGGATTTTCCCCTTCTTCTACAGTTCGGGGGTTCCTTTCCCTGGCTTCAGATTCACGGATCCAAAGTCTCGCTTCTTCTTAAATTTTTGCTCAATCTTGGTAGCACATTGATATGTCGTGCTAAGCGAGGTAATTTCAAGGAACTCCATTTCCTCCTAAATGTATCTTTACAAACATATGTAGTAATTTAGCACCAAATGTTTCTCTAAATATTTAATACCCAACATTGTGTCCAGGGTATGGAAGAAATTCATCACCTCGTGCACATCTTGATCCCTTTACTACCGCAACGTGGTCCATTGGATGTACTTGTCTTCATAGCTCCCCATGGGGTAATATTTTTCCTTGATGACATCTCAAAATGTATTCAAAGTGGGTGTAGTTGATAACGTAGAGGGTTCCCTCTCATCCTTTTGCTCACAATAGGTTTCCTACCATTCTTTTATGTAGGGGGAAGCTATGAGGAGTGAAAAATTAATATTTTCTCAGTTGGGGAAATCATCGACCGATAAATACCCTTCAAGAAAATTCAACCATATATGTATGACACCTACATCTCTATGGCCTTCAAATACAGAAATGTTGAAGTTGGCCTGTACCTTGAAAGGAGTGGCACCTCTAGAGTGGCTACTAGATATAGATGCACTGCCAGTGGGCAGTCGCTGAAGGATCTGGGAAAATTTATCCATCGCTGTGTTCCTTTGTTTCTCGAGGGCCTCGTCAAGAAATAATTTGATAGGATCTCCTGCTCCCTCATATTTCTTTTTTGTCACCATGGGAGGTCGTTAGGGTTTGTGAGGTTGATCTTGCAAGGATTTAACCAGATCGTGCCCTAAATCCTTATACAATGACCTTGTTGGAGAAATACAAAGAAAAACAGAGAAAGAGCAGACCACTTTGATACCACTGATCCAAATTTATGCAGGAACATAATAGAATACTAATGTAACCATAAATAAAAATATTTAGCTGAAATAACACTTCATTTAATTAATATCAAATAACTGAAATATTCTTAGAAATAGAATGGACATAAACAAGCTAGGACATGGGTAGCTTATCTTTGAGAAGAGATCTTGTGGCTATAGGCCTCTAAAATATTTTACAATGAGGCCACAGGGCCTATATATTATTGAGAAACAATTGAAATCCCTAAACATCGAAAAACCTAACCCTAAGAGATGAAGTGCCAGACTATGGGCCCCTTTTGGGTAAATTTATACATCAAATTCCTGGGGACGTAAATTTGGTATACGATCTCTGTTTGATGCCAAGAATACCTTGTTAGAAATATCTATCCAAGGAATACAACTTTCGAGTGACCAACATTAGTTAAAAACCCATGTTGCTCCATGTTTTCCCAAAAAAAAGTTCTTTAGGGCCTCAAAATGGATCCAGAAGTTCAAGACTCGGAAAAACTATGAAAAATAGTAAATTGTGCTACAATTATAGAAACTGAAAAGTTAAAATAAATAATGGTGGGGGTCCAAGTGGAATAGGGGTTGGCCACCAATATCTACCTGGATCATAAAAACACAACACTGGTGGAGTACTTATCGATGAACGTCCCAGGGCGTCTTGAGAAAAATAATCATGATATTTTTTTAATTAAATAATTTTTTTACTCTTAGATATATCATGCACTAGTGCATTTCTCAAAATGTCGGATGAGGGTTAAATAAATAAAACCCTCCCGACTATAATTTTTAAATTTACAATCTATAGTGCGAGAGAGCTCTGAAGCATTGTTTCCACTCTTTCCACATGAAAATACCCTAGAATTGGTGCTTATATTTCTTGCCATCCTTAGATAGCGTGCTCATTTTTTGAGCTTTCAAATTTTTCAAACCGTCCTATATTTTTTTTTCTCCATTACGTGTCCACAATGCCTCCCCGATGAAAAAATGTCTAGGTAATGTGTATGTTTCTTTGTAATTTAATTTTTTAGGGGTTAAGAATTGTAAATTATGCTAAATTTTCCTTTGTTAAAAAAAAAATAATTCACCACACATTGTGTTCGATACGTTTAGTTGACAACAATAGTAGTGCACCCTATAAATTTATAGGGTGCAACACAATTTGGTGTGTGAAAAGAACACACCATCATTGTTTTGGTGTATTTTTTAAATGAAAACGCACCCAGAATGATGCAACATATTTAACTGTGTCATGCTCGGTGAATTTATATTTACCAAGAAAAACAAAAACTTAATATTTAAACATTTGATAATAGCTCGGTGCATTCAATATCTTCAATGTTCCGTGTCGGTGTCAAAAATTTATTCATGTGCACCAGTGCACAATTTTTCCACATCGCTATCAAAAGTTTAAATTGTGAACCAACAATGATGCATCACACATATGTGTGTGCTACTAGCGATGCAGTTATACTTGAAAGAAACTGATGTTGGTGCATGACTGTGTTTTGAGTGCACTAGTGATTTTTTTTTTTTTAAATTCAAAGTTATGTTTTCATATTTACAAATACACGTTTCATTTAATAAAAAAAAAAACAAATATGTTATAAATACATGTTTCATTTAATAAAAAATAATAACCACACGAGTTTCTGGGATTTCAAAAAAAATAAAAAATAAATTCGAACATTTGGTGCATTAGAAAAATTTAGCGCACTAATAATTCATCTTAACTGGTGCACATTGCTTGAAAATGCACTAGTGAACTGACTTTAGGAAAAAGTAAAAAGAATTGTGCGTTTGTATTTTTCTAATTGAAAATTAAGCAGTAAATGATTTTTTAAAATCTAATTTCATACTTTATTTTAATTAATAAGAATTTATTCACAATTTCATTATTTTTCCCAAAATTTCAAGGGAGAGATTTACAGGAGAGACAAATTAGAAGAACTATGGAGCAACATAATACTTTGAAAAAACATAACTATTCAGAAAATCAAAAGTGGAAACATATGGGATTCACTCAAATCCCTCCATAGTAAAATTTGATTAATAATATTTTTTACAATTTCTATTAAATTAATTAAAAGAGATTTTTGCAAGAAATACATATTAGGAGCACTATGGAGTAGAGAAATAGTTTGGAAGAATAGTTTAACTATTTAGAAGATTGGAATTTGAAATATTTGGTGATTCACTCAAACCCCTGCATAGTAAACATTTTAAATTTTACGGTTGATTTTATAAAAAAAAAATATAATTTCTATGGGATTTAATTAAAATTTAGAAAAAATATAAAAACCATGCATAATAAATATTTTTCTATTTATTCCAGTAATATTTTTTTTACAATTTTTCTTCCTATTTAGATTTCATTAAAATGTAAAAGAACAAAAAAACAAAAAAAAATCAATACTTACCTTATGCCCTTGCTTATTCTTGCTTATGTGATTGCAAAATTTCACCTTACTGTTTAACTCCCTCTACCATTTCACAATTAGGGATTTTCATTTTAGAGATTTTAGATTTAAGGGTTTTGTGTACTACTATATATAAGATGTTTCACATGTAAAACATAAGGACTAGTTATTCAATGGGATCCAAACCCTATCGGCCATGTTACTTTTTTTTTAAATGACTTCAATTTACTTGTCCACCATGTTTTATAAAATGCACAGTGAACCATGTTTTATATAACATAGTGGGGCTCCTATGACAAATAGAATTGTTAATTCAAAAAATATGTGTTTTTTTTTGTTTTCGTTTTTTACTATGGTGGCAGTGCTTTTATCGTTGCATATCGCACAATCATAATTTAAAGTTAAAATAAATAAATTATTTTCAGTGCTCAATAATTAAATAAATGGTCCATTTACTAAGGTATAACACACTAGTGCCCCATGTTTTATATAACACACCAGGGAACCTTTGACAAATAGCATCGTTAAGTTAAAAAAAACATGTGTTTATTTTTTGTTTTCGTTTTTTACTATGATGACAGTGTTTTTATCATTACATATCACACCATCATAATTTAATGTTAAAAAATTGTGTTGGTTCTCAATAATTAAACGCTCGTTGTATTTACTATTGCATAACACACCAGTGCCCCATTTTTATTTTTTATATAATTCATCAGGACGCTTATGAAAAATAGAAATGTTAAGTAAAAAAAATGTGTTTACTTTTTTTCCTTCATATTTTACTATGATTTTGGTGTTTTTATCATTACATATCACACCATCATAATTTAAATTAAAAAAAATCATTGTTGGTTCTTAATAAGTAAACGTCCGATGTCCTTACTAAATTAAATGCACCAAAGCATTTATTCACGCAAGCGCACCGGTTTCGAGATATATTTTTCGTTGAAAATTATGTGATTTATTCATAAAATATATTTAATGTATTTTGTATTGAATGGTACAAGTTTTACATTGATATATAAATGTATGATAAGTGGTCAAGTAGAAAACACACTCATTGACACAATGATAACACAATAAAAAGACAATAAAAGACAAGTTTTTTGTGAATTATTTACAAAAATTAATTCGTTTGAACTATATGTAATTTTTACTAATATGTATTGGGTAGTGCATGTCATGAAGAGCCACAAAATGAGGCTTGATAATATTATTTCTGATCTAAGTGTGGAGGATAGTAAAACCCTGATGTAAAATTTTCAGAAGGATGAATGAGGTGAATGAAAAAATACTATTGAATATGAGTTATTTCTTTTTTCTTTTTTCTTTCGAGTGCTCATTAATAATATACCTAAGAAAATTTTAATTAAAATATTACAAACAATGTGTTAATTCACATATGTTTAGTGTTCTATAGGAACTAACAAAGAAGAAAAATAATGTTGTTCTAAGAAAAAAATACAACATGTAAATGATGATGAATTGGTCCTTAGCTCATTTCGATTCATGCTAGAGGTTAATGAAATGAGAGAAACATTTTATAGAACTATGAAGGATATAGTTGAATAAACATATAGATGTAATTTCCACTTAGAATAAGAAAATCAATCTAATGATTCCAAGAACCTACTTATATTCAAACTACAGGAAATGTTTCCTGAGAAATGGCCGATGAGACATGTTAGAATTAAATTAGAAAAAACATACAATAACAAAAAATAATCTTTCAAAAAGTAATATTCCTAATTAAAATGTTTTTCTAGAATTAAAATTGATATTAATAAATGAATTATATATATATATATATATATATATATAGCATTTATTTATTAATATCAATTTTCTTGTATTTAGTTTTCATATATCAATATAAAAATCGTTTGTTATTTTTTTAGGAATATTATGAAAATCCCAAAGGATCCATGATATGATATCTAAAATATTCCAATAGGAATGTCCAAAAATGTGTACAAGGATATGGTAAAAGAAATGGGCATAATTGCAACAAAGCAGGAACCATCTCAACAAGAACATGCTTCAAATGTATGTAACCATATAATTGTTTTGTGAAGTACATATAAAAAAAAATTTAGCATTAAATATTCATTTTCAATTATTTTACTGCAGAAAAGAAAACAAAATACAACCCATTCAACACATAAAATAGGACGACAAGGAAGAAAAGGGTTTATATCAAAGTTCGTGAGTAATCATTAATATTTCCTTATAAGAACTTAAAGTTTCATTTTTGTATATTTTAAATTTTTTTGTAGCAACCACATGTGAATGTCTTCAAATAGGTGCTAACATAAAAAGAAGAGTCATCAAAATAATTGATTGACATTGGGTTAAATATGGGCTATGAGTAAATGTTGGCATTTGTAGTGTATGTTAGTCACCAATGATAAAATTTTCTCTTACAACATTAGTTGATAGGGTCCTAGGTAAAATTTTATAGTTTCAAATACGTTTTGATATAAAATTTGATCATTTGTTTTTGTCTAGGTCAACGTTGCTCCCTCTATTCACTCATGGTCATCATCACTCATCACAGTCAAGTATTCAATTAAGTGTTTATAGTCATGAATCGGTTAATATACCATCATCTAGGTCATTGTCTAGGATTATGTTTGAGGTGTCATCATTTTTTCATGTCATCAAAAGCATCATGGGAGTCATTTCATCACCGTTGTCACCATCATGGGAGTTAGAAAATTAGAAAATAAAGCCAAAGGAGAAACAATAAGAGTCAACTCAACATGTCACATGTTTCAAAGGATTCCAAGTCAGTAAGTGGTCATCCCTCACCTTTCATTCAACCCAATCTCTTTAGCAAATGGTGAAATCCATCTCCTAGGGTTTTCACTGCGTTTTTGGCTTTCTTTGTTGTTTATTTTTTTTTCAATGAGAAAAATATTGGTTTTTCTACCGTATCACCTTCATACACACCTCATACACCTCCCCAAATCATTTCCCTCATTTATTTCATTTTCCCCTAAAACCCTAGCCCAAGCTGCATTTTTGCAGAGATTCTAGGTTAGGACTATGTTTTAGGCTTTTTTCCTTCTTTCCCTTACCGATTTCAAGTAATTACACTTGAAATGTGTTCCTAAAATGCTCCACTATTTGCCCTCATTTTTTAATATTTTTTCCTAACTCCTATCCCCTCTATTTCCCTCCCTAAATTTGTTGCCCCATTTCCCACTATTTTCCTAGATTCCACCCTTTCTTTCCTTCCAATCAAGCTATGGTTTCTATCATACAAACAAACACCACGGACAATGAGAAGAAAAATTACAAAAAAGGAGTAAAAGTTTCTAGGTTTGAATAAACTGAGACCCATGTCATCATTTTCAGAGTTTTGTGATCATTTTCTGGGGCTTACAGTGCATACATGGATAGTTTTGCTTCAAAATTAGTTTCTGAATTAACAAAGATGAATTTTACAAACCGAAAGCGGTTTTTTCAATCATTAGCCAAAGAAAAAAAATCCTTCAGTTTATGCACAGGTGTTATTGTTCGAGAGAAATTCCATAAATACAGTTTCTCCAGGTCATTTTCTGACATTTTGAACATGTTTTTTTTAAATCAATTTTTCTTGGGTTGGAGCAGGGATTTGAAGTGCTTGATGACTCCATTTTGTGGCATAAATCCTAATATCTCCAACCATACCAATTTAATCCAAAAAATCCTCTTGGAAGGCCTCCAAATTCCCTCTCAAATTGGCATGATGCTTATGCTAAAGTTGCACGACGCTTCTGTAAATATTTAGTGATGAACGTAAAACTTGGATTTTGAGCAAATGGGAAAGTATTTTGAAACACTGGAGGAGGTTTTTGTTCATAACATGCCAAAAAAAACCACCTCTATTATTTTTTCAAAACATGTTATGTTTTGAGATATATTGACCCATATGTGAACCCTATTCTTGCAGAAAAAGTTTAGAAAATCTGGAAAATTGGGTCACTACAGAAGCATAGCCCAGCGGCGTGACACTTTCTCTCAGAGCACTCAAATGAGGAATGGATTATTTAGTTGGATTCCTTTTGACTTCTAATTTTCATATCAGGTCTTGGTTTTTTATGCCACCCCTTGGCTGTAGAAAAAAGCCAAAAAACTGCCTCTTTTTCATGTTTATGCCAGTGTTTTTGACAAGGTGCAACACTTCTAGAGTGAGGTTTGGAAAAAAAAGTTTTGGCATTCTTCATGTGGGTGTTTTCTAAAAATTTTTGGTGAATTGGAAAGTAGAATCATAGGCATTCTCATCAAAACCTTCAGACTTGCATTTGGATGCTTTTAAGTGAGTCAAAATCACCCTTGAAAGGCACCATGCTTCTTCTAGAGAGGTGTGACGCTTCTGCTAAAGGCTCTATGTTTCTGCATTGCATTCCTTTCAGACAGATGCCATGCCAGGAAAACTTATGAATTCGATGCTAGTTGTCCCATGAGATTTTATTTGATGTATTTTAGTTTTTTATTTTCCTCTTATTATGAGGAAGCATGTAATTTAATGAAGGAGACACACACTCCTAGTATTTAGCTAAATTTTAGGGATTAGTTTCTAACTTCCCTAGATTCTAGGAAATGACTTATCTGATGTAATTATGATGCTTTTTGGATAGGATTTTTACCCTATGAGGTGTCATGAACTCTATTTTCTATAAGCAGTCCACCTCAAGTCATTTTATAGGTTGGATAGTTGTTATTTGCAGTGGAGCTATTGTACAAGCTTTTGTTAATGAAAGCAAAGACAATGTTGCAGACATAGTATTGAGACTCTAGTGATATGCCTTTGAGAATTTGTTTTTCTCTATAAAATTATGATGTTAAATTTTATGTTAAATTTTTTTCATGTATATGCTTCTTTATGCTAATTCTGTTGGGAAAAATACTGAGAGGGGGGGGGGGGGGGTGAATCAGTATTTACTGCATATTCAAAACTTTTTACTTTTTGACTCTCTAAAACCCATACGCTACTTTCCTTTAGTAAACTCGCGTATACACGCGGATATCCTTCATACAACTCGCGTATTAGCAGAGATCTAAATATGCAGATATTTATTAGCTTAGTTCTTTGCAATATTCATTCATCTGAAGTTAAGTTAACAGTAAACATGTGTAGTAACAACAGAATGACCGTCACACAAAGCATCACACATGAACACCAGAATTTTTAGGTGGAAACCCAAGTCGGGAGAAAACCACCGCTGCAGTTGCTCAGCCTTCAATATTTTATTATAGAGAAAACATCTTACAACATATGTGCTGGTGCAGACTCCTACCAGCACGCAGGCACCCACCTGCGCTCGTTTACCAGCCTCTCCTGGAAGGGAACTCCAACCCCCTGACTCGTTTACCAGCCTCTCCTGGAAGGGAGCTACGACCCCCTGATCTCGTTTACCAGCCTCACCTGGAAGGGAGCTACAACCCCCTGACTGAAGGCTACAACCCTCAGCACCTCTATGGACCACGTTTCATTAATTTTCACACTGGATCCAAAGCTTCCTTTAAGACACCACTTGGAGGCCACGTTTCATCATATTTTCAGACTGGACCCACTCTATACATTTAAGCACATTCAACCATGAAACAGATACATATAACTCACTGACAGATATCAGTAAACCAGCAGAACAGATCAGACATTTCTTACCACAGACTTCAGCAAACCCTAGTTTGCATACGCGCTTTCCTTTCTCTGATGTCACGTATATACGCGCTTCCATCCACATAAACCAGCGTATACTTCAGTACAAATTATAGAGCTAATTTTATTGCGCATACGCGCTTTCTCTTCAGCGAAGCCGCGTATATACGCGCTTCCTCTTCGGCGAACTAGTGTATGGTTCTTCAGACTTTTATGTCATTGCAATTCTTCACAACAGATACATCACTTCAGATTTTACCCTTTACCTCAGACAGATGTTCGCCTCATCACAGATCTAATCATTCCATAAACAGATCTAGCAAATATAAGTACATTTCAGATCTACATCCCCTTCTTCATCATTGGTGCATCATACATTCGGATCTATCATTCAACTGTAACCCTTTCAATTCAGATCTACTTCAGAGAGAAGTATTCATTCAAGCTCAGACATCTTGCACCCACACCCATGATTTGCACAATGAATTTCTTCTCTTTATATAGGTTTACCCTTTTTCAATACCATGAGCCAAAACCACATTACTTCCGATGGTATTCCTGGACGGGGTCATTTAGATGAATCATTACCCAATACAATGGGTCAATACCATGGTGGTTACCCCTGGTTTTGTACTTTATGAGCGCTTTTTCCCATACGCGACTTGGCACGTTCTTTTCCGTGTGCATACGCTACTTCCCTTAGACAAATCTGCGTATTCCTAGAGACATACTCTTTTCATCATAGATCTATCACCTGCTGAATTCATTTCTTCATTGCCTTCTGTACTCACTGTAGATACATCAGATTTAGTTCATCAAGACATGCTCTATCAAGCACAACTTCATCAAGTAAGTTTCCATCATCTTTCCATTCAAGGACAACACTCAGCATCATATTGCTAACAAACATCACCTCATATCAGATTTACATCATTTACCAAGTCCATCAGGTCACGAATAACTTCATCAGGTGGATTGCCATCAAGGAAAACACAAGTCAACAATCTCATATCTTCATCTTCATTCAGTGGGTTGTCATCAAGGACAACACTCTGCATCATATTGCCAACAATCTCCCCCTTTGGACTTGATGGCAACCACGATGGTGTTTGGTTACCACAACAGATAGGTACATTAAGAATACAATGACACTATGTCACATTCCCCATTTTTGACACCATTCTTTCTCTTCATTCAAACACCATGTCACTCTCCCCCTTTGACATCAAGGGAAAAGGGTGGATCAAAACCAACCTACTCTCCCCCTTTTCTCCACATGTGGAAGAAGCGTTCTGCAGATCTGATATATACTGAAGTGACCAAGCTCCCCTTGAGTTCATGCTGAAACTTCAAACATATTTTCCAATGAAGTACATGACTCTATGAAATTCCTATCACCAATGACTCATACTTACATCAAAGATCCATCCAAGTGGATTTACATATAAGACTCAAGTACCCAACCAAGTGGGTTTACACATTTCAACTCAGCTACCCAACCAAGTGGGTTTACAAAATTTTGACAAGTCGTTACATGACTGAAATTTACAATTTTACATCATGGGTCTCAACATGACCTTTTCATCAAAATACAAATATGACTTTTCATAACCAACACCAGAAAGTCCTCAAGAAAGAGAACATATTTCAGAACCATCATAATGCCAACAATGCATTATACTCAGCAAAGCTAATGCTCCCCCTGAATCTATGCATCCAAGCAACCTTTCCATATGACTAAGGCTCCCCCTTAGTTTGTGCATCCTGAACACTTTTACCAACAAATCATCAAGGCATCTTTATCAAAACATTAGAAATAGAATTATGAGAACTAGAACACCACCAGAGATACCAAATAGTATCAGAGATACCAAACAGCACTGCAGCTGTGCTGAAGAGAGCTGACTCCAAATAGAAAATTGTCAGCAACCAGACATACGCGGTTTTCTGTGCATGAACTCGCGTATATACGCGACTGTGTTTCAGGAAATCCGCGTATCCAATGCCATCTTCTAAATTTATGCTGATTTGTTATTTTGACTGGCAGAGAACACTCCCAGCTTCTGTCTTAGATACTCGAACGCTTCCCTGGGCAGAGGTTTGGTAAAGATATCAACAACTTGTTCTTTGGAGGGAACATACTCCAACTTCACCTTTTGCTCAAGCACTTGTTCACGTAAGAAGTGATACTTGATCGGAATGTGCTTGGTCTTCGAATGCATAACAGGATTCTTTGAAATACTGATGGCACTTGTATTGTCACACTTAATGGGGACAGGAGGTGTACATTTGATTTGAAAATCTTGTAAGGTTTGCATCATCCAAAGGAGTTGAGTGCAACAAGATGCGGCAGCCACATATTCTGCTTCTGCTGTAGATAAGGCAATAGAATTTTGCTTCTTTCTGAACCAAGATACTAACCAGGGTCCCATATAGAATGCACCACCACTAGTGCTTTTCCGATCATCAACACTTCCAGCCCAATCTGCATCAGTGTAAGCATGAAGAGTAAGATCAACATTCTTTGGATACCATAGACCAAAGTCTTGAGTTCCTTGTAGATATTTGAAAATTCTTTTAACAGCCTGAAGGTGAGACTCTTTTGGATTAGCTTGGAATCATCCAACAATCCCAACTGCATGCATAATGTCTGGTCTAGTCCCAGTGAGATAAAGTAGACTTCCTATCATTGATTTGTATTCTGGTTGATTCACCATGGGAGAATCATCATGAGAACTGAGATTGCATCCGGTTATCATTGGTGTACTTACAGGTTTGCATTCTTCCATGCCATACTTCTTCAGAATTTGCTTAAGATATTTTGCTTGTGATAGGAATATACCATCTGCAGTTTGATGCACTTGTAAGCCAAGAAATAATGTTAGTTCCCCAAGTAAGGACATTTCAAATTCTTGCTGCATGACAGAAGCAAATTTTTGACTCATAGATTCTTCGTTACTCCCAAAAATGATATCATCAACATATACTACCACAATCAATAGTTTATCATTTTCAATTTTTGTGTATAAGTTGCTATCAACAGACCCCTTTGAAAATCCTTGTTGATGAAGATATTTGTCAAGACGATAATACCATGCCCTTGGAGCTTGTTTGAGACCATATAGAGCCTTTTTAAGCCTACAAACAAGATTTTCATCATTTCCCAAAATGAATCCTTCCGGTTGTTCTATATATACTTCTTCTTCTAGATCACCATTAAGAAAAGAAGATTTAACATCCATTTGAAAAACTTTGATTTGTTGATAACTTGAAAAAGCAAGAAACATTCTTATGGCTTCAAGTCTAGCTACAGGAGCAAAAGTTTCTTCAAAGTCTATACCTTCTTGTTGAGTATACCCTTTGCAAACCAGTCTAGCTTTGTTTCTTACAACATCCCCATTCTCATTTAACTTGTTTTTGAAAATCCATTTAGTTCCAATGACATTTTTATCATGCGGTCTTGGTACCAATTCCCAAGTGTCATTCTTTTCAATTTTGATCGAGCTCCTCATCCATGGCTTGCTTCCAAAATTCATCTTTGCTAGCTTGATTGACATTGTGTGGTTCAATTGTGGATAGAAGTGCCAGATGACTAGAAGATCCTACCAGAGTTCTCCTTGTTCGTACACCCGATTCCTTGTCTCCCAAAATTTGAGATTCAGGATGATTCTTTTGAACATATCTGGATGGAGCCTTTTCAGATAGATCATTTTCAGATTCTTCATTTGATCCACGGTTTTCATCATTTCTATTTGATGTAGAAGGCCATAAGTCACCATCATCTTCTTTTGTTGTTTTTTTTTCTTCTTTAGGAGCTGCAGGAGACTCATCAATAACAACATCAATACATTCAACAATATTTCGAAGCCTTTTATTGTAACATGTGTATGCTTTGCTTGAAGATGAGTAACCAAGAAATATCCCTTCATCTGATCTAGGTTCAAACTTGCCAAGCTTCTCATCATTATTTTTGATAAAGCATTTACTTCCAAAAACTCTAAAATGCTTCACAATGGGAGAATTACCATACCAGAGTTCATATGGAGTTTTGTCACTATTTACCCGAACATGAGCCTTGTTGAGAATGTTAGCTGTTGTATGTGCTGCTTCACTCCAGAACATGTCAGGAGTTCCAGAATCATCAAGCATAGCTCTATCCATTTGAACAATTGTTCTATTCATTCTTTCTGCTACGCCATTTTGTTGTGGAGTGCCTGCTACAGAGAACTGTCTTTTTATGCCATGTTGTTCACAAAAATCAAAGAATTCATTTGATGTATATTCTCCTCCTCGATCAGATCTAAGACACTTGATTTTTAGATCTAATTCATTTTCTACCAATGCTTTGAAGATCTGAAAATTTTCAAATGCTTCATCTTTGTGTTTAATGAACCCGATCCAACACATTCTAGAGTAGTCATCAATAAATAAGATATAGTATTCTTTCCCACGTAGTGACTTTTTCCTCATAGGTCCACAGATGTCAGTATGAATGAGTTCAAGAGGCTTACTTGAAGATCCTTCTTTGGCATTGAATCGTACTCTGGTCTGCTTACCGAATTGACAAGATTTGCATATGATACTTTCCGGTAGATTAATATTGGGAAGATCACGAACAGCTTGAAGTCTGCTTGCTTTGTTGATTTGAGAGAAGCTCAGATGCCCCAGCCTTCTATGCCATAGCCAATTTTCTGAAGACTTGCTCAAGTAACATTGATCTTTGCAGTTTAGTACATACAGGTTGCTTGGATTTCTTTTCCCTTTTATAATAATTTTACCTGTATCAAGATCACGAACCACACATTATTTTGAACTAAAGACAACTTTAGTTCCTTGATCACACATTTGACTTACACTCAACAGATTATGCCTTAATCCATCCACATACATGACATCCTTAGCTTTCACCTTTTCTTTTAAAAACACGGACCCTTTTCCTTTAATTATAGCAGGAGAATCATTTCCAAAAGTTACTTTCTTTTCCTTTTCTAGAGCATTATATGTAAGGAGTTTGCTTTTGTCACCTGTCACGTGTCTTGAGAATCCACTATGAATGTACCATTGATTTTCTTCACCTTCTGCAAATAATGCTATCCCACAATTTTCAACCTGTAATTCCTTCTTTTTCCATACTTTGGAACTTGAGGGAAAGTGCTGTTTTGGTTGGACTTTGCTCCTGCATTCAGATTCTTCATGACCAAAGTTATTGCAATAAGTACATTCAACTTCATTTTGAAGAGGAGAAAAGTTTTTATAGGTATTCTTCTTTGGTTCAGTATCCAACCTTTTATTTCTTGCTTCTCTTGTCATGATGGTTTTGTAAGCAACACATTGAGCAGCTTTGTGGCCAAAATTGTGACATGTAAAACATTGTCCATTGAAATAGAACTTTTTGTAATCACGAAATCTTCTATTTGGATTTACCTGCTGGTTGGAGCTCCTTTGAAAGTTATTCCTGTCAGTGTTCCTTGATGTGCGATGATCCTGCTTTACCTGTAAAGAATCCTTGCTTCCTTGTTGAGAGGCAGAATATTGTAAACCAGTAGTTGCTGCCTTTAGATAGTTTGGTGCTGAAGTCTGAGAGGATTCTCCAATATATCCAAGACCTGTTTTTATGAGAGGAGAACGTTGAGCATTGATAATTCCATCTAAGGTTTCTGAACTTTTAGCAAATCTAAGATTGAGAGTTTTTCCTTTCTCATTATCTTTCCTTAGACTTACTACTTCACACTCTAATTCCTCAATGCGTTTTTTCTTTGCTTCAAGCTGATTTTCAAGAGTCTCTATGATTATGTTCTTTTCTTCTAGGCTTACTTTGAGTTGATTGTTTTCTTCAAAAATATCATTGTCTTCCAGAGCATCCACAAAAATATCCTTTTCTTCTCTAGATTCTTTTGCCATGAGCAGTTTAATATCATGATCAAAATCTTCTTCATATTCACTAGACACTTCATCATCATCTTCATTTGCATAATAAGTCTTCCTCTTTTCAAATTTTTTCCCTTTACCACGTTTTTCTCTATAAGGACATTTAGCAGCATAGTGACCAACTTTTCCACACTCAAAACATTTGAAGGGAAGCTTACCTTTGAATCTTCCAGTACCTAGTTGGAGCTTTCTCACAAAATTCGCTTCTTCTTCTTCAGATATATAGCTGGATTCTTTAACAAATTCCTTTTCTTTTCCTCTTGCAGATACCTTAAAAGCGGCTTCTTTGACTTGAGATGGACCTCCTTGTCTCATTTCAAAAGTAGTCAGAATACCATGTAATTGAAAAATAGTAAGAGTTTGCAGATCTTGCCTTTCTTCAATAGCTGAAACTTTAGAGTCAAATTTTGAAGTCAAGGATATTAAGAATTTTTCCACGAGAGTAGTATTGATTATGGTTTCACCCAAATTTATCATTCGATTTACAATATCATCTAGATGAAGAAAGAAACTGGCAATACTTTCATCACTATGCATCCTTAAATTTTCATATTAAATTCTAAGAGTTTGGAGTTTTGCACTTTTTACCTTTGTGTCTCCTTCATAGCTTAGAATGATTTTGTCCCATATTTCTTTTGCTGAATGTAGCTGCATCACTTTAGCAAATTCTGATTCATACATGCTTCCTAATAAGACATTCACTGCTTTGGCATTGATTTCATACTTCTTTCTTTCAGCAGCATCAGTAGGAATACTTGCCAGGTATTGATAACCTTCTTCCACGATTGCCCATACATCTGCACCAAGACTTTGCAGATATGCTTTTGTTCATACCTTCCAAAATATCAGATTGCTTCCATTGAATAGAGGTGGCTTTATAGACATTACTCCTTCTTGACTTCCCATTGCGACGGATCTCCTTCAAGCGATCAAGCTTCTGCAGAAGAACCTGCTCCGATACCAATTGTTGGGAAAAATACTGAGAGGGGGGGGTGAATCAGTATTTACTTCATATTCAAAACTTTTTACTTTTTCACTCTCTAAAACCCATACGCTACTTTCCTTTAGTGTCGCGTATACACGCGGATATCCTTCATACAACTCGCGTATTAGCAGAGATCTAAATATGCAGACATTTATTAACTTAGTTCTTTGCAATATTCATTCATCTGATGTTAAGTTAATAGTAGACATGTGAAGTAACAACAGAATAAACCATCACACAAAGCATCACACATGAACACCAGGATTTTTAGGTGGAAACCCAAGTCGGGAGAAAACCACCGCTGCAGTTGCTCAGCCTTCAATATTTTATTATAGAGAAAACATCTTTCAACATATGTGCTGGTGCAGACTCCTACCAGCACGCAGGCACCCACCTGCGCTCGTTTACCAGCCTCTCTTGGAAGGGAGCTCCAACCCCCTGACTCGTTTACCAGCCTCTCCTGGAAGGGAGCTACGACCCCGATCTCGGTTTACCAACCCTCCTAGAAGGAGCTAACCCTCCGGGCGAAGGCTACAGCCCTCGCTTCCTCTATGGACCACGTTTCCATCAATTTTCACCACTAGATCAGCTTCCTTTAAGACACCACTTGCGGGCCCGTTTATCAGATTTTCATCTTCGGACCGCCCAGCCGCACCAATCACGGTCGGCCGAGGCCGCCTGCATGTAAATCACTTGCGGATATCGGTAAAATAAGCGAACGGATACGGACATTTCTGCCACGGACTCCAAATAAACCCTAGTTTGCATCTGTCCCGTTTCAACGATGTACGTGTATATACGCGCTCGGTCCCTCGCCGGCGTGTACGTACGCACATGTTACGGATCCAGTCCCCGTACGCCTCCCCAACCTTTCTCTTCGGCGGCCGCATATATCACGCGCTTCTCTTGGAAAATGAAAGACTGTTGTGCTGATTTCTTGATTTGCTGTCATTGCAATTCTTCACAATAGATATATCACTACAGATTTTACCCTTTACCTCAGACAGATGTTCGCCTCATCATTGATCTAATCATTCCATAAACAGATCTAGAAAATACAAGAACATTTCAGATCTAGATCCCCTTCTTCATCATTGGTGCATCATACATTCAGATCTATCATTCAACTGTAACCCTTTCCATTCAGATCTACTTCGGAGAGAAGTATTCATTCAAGCTCAGACATCTTGCACCCACACCATGATTTGCACAATGAATTTCTTCTCTTTATATAGGTTTACCCTTTTTCAATACCATGAGCCAAAACCACATTACTTCCGATGGTATTACTGGACGGGGTCATTTAGACAAATCATTACCCAATACAAAGGGTCAATACCATGGTGGTTACACCTGGTTTTGTACTTTATGAGCGCTTTTTCCCATACGCGACTTGGCACGTTATTTTCCGCGTGCATACGCGACTTCCCTTAGACAAATCCGCGTATTCCTAGAGACATACTCTTTTCATCATAGATCTATCACCTGCTGAATTCCTTTCTTCATTGCCTTCTGTACTCACTGTAGATACATCAGATTTAGTTCATCAAGACATGCTCTATCAAGCACAAATTCATCAAGTAAGTTGCCATCATCTTGCCATTCAAGGACAACACTCAGCATCATATTGCTAACAAACATCATTTCATATCATATTTACATCATTTACCAAGTCCATCAGGTCACGAATAACTTCATCAGGTGGATTGCCATCAAGGAAAACACAAGTCAACAATCTCATATCTTCATCTTCATTCAGTGGGTTGTCATCAAGGGCAACACTCTGCATCATATTGCCAACAAATTCTTTTCAGTTTATTGACAGGAATCATGCTTTCCATGCTCTATTTTTTGTAATATTTACATGAACATGTCTCTGCTCTTCTCATGAATGAATCCAGTTTAATGCTCATTCTGAATCCCTCTCAATTCACTATATAAAAAATAAAAAAATTAATCATGCTTCAAGCTTATCTACCTGACCTCATCCTTGTATTTGTAGCTAAAGGTTTGAAATATGACCTAACCCTAATTCTAGTTCCTTCACTATCATTCCTATCCAGCAAAACTACAAGAAAAAAAAAACACTAATCTACTAAGCATAATAACTAGCCTGAAATATTATATCCAGACATCCCTTTGGCTACAAAGTGACATTAAGAGAGCCTTCTGTATTTTTGGTAGGGTTAGCTACTTTACCTAAAGGTTGGTTTGTGTTTACCTTTCTTTAACTCCATTCTCAACCTTGGGAAGGAAGGGGGAGTGATAAAATTTTTGGTGCCGCTTCCAAGGAGAGAAGGTTAAATATTTCTTGGGATAGAATGACAAAGATTAGCTCTCATTCCTAATTTTGAATAGTGGTTAGGCACAAGAAGGTTGTGCATATTTCACCTGGTGACTCGAGTGTCGAAGAATCCAAAATTTCATAGTTTTCATGGCGACTCCACTATTAAAAAACCAGTAGAGTGAAAATTTTATTGGTGACTTCACTATTTTCAATATGGATCTAGATGCGAGAAGGAATTCTAGATGTGCTCCTATGGATCGGTCTCATATCCCTTGCTTTCCAAATCTTATGCTTCGTGTTGACTGGTTATCTTATCTTCCCATGTTCAAATATGAAAATAAATATGATGTTGCCTTGCACTTGATCAAGTTTCATCTGCATGTACGTAGACTTAAAGTTAAGTTTCCTGAGGATTTCTTAATGAAGATATTTATGGCTACTCCGGAAGACAAAATGTAATGTCCCTCACTTCCACATACACAATTTTTTTTTTTTCTGAAGTTATCCATTCCTCTGGATTGAGGAACTCAATTCTGTTCACATAACTAATACTTAGGTGTCCAGAACTATTGTTATAATTTAAATAAAATTTTTTTTTCCCATATGCTCGAGATACCATACACTTTTTATTAAACATAATTTCTATGTTTAATCTATTCCCCATTGTATCTAGATTTAAATAGTGTAACTCATATAAAATTTCTTTCCAACCCTTTGTTTGTATTAACTATTATCAATTCAATGATTATACATTCACTTTTATCTTAAATATATATATACACCATATGTATATATATATCCCGTTCACCATATATAATGAAGATCTCTCCATCCCATATGAGATCCTTAATGTATAATCCATCACGTAGGTGTGCATATAATCCCTCATTATATATAAGATGATGAATCTTCTTTTCGATTGGGAGATATCATTTAATTTATTTTATTTTTTTATTGTAAGAGGTCCCCATATTGATTTGTATTTGTGGAAAAATAGTACTTATCCAATCAAATTATATGTCGTTTTGTACATAAAATTTTGGCATACGTTATACCTATGACTGTATTGCTCCCATTAGTTCGTTGAGATGGAATATATCATAAGTACTGTATCGTATCTCTGTTTGGTGATTTCGTGACTGCATCGCCTTTATAACACCATGCTTATGGTACGTTGGAATTGAAGTTATGGATTTATGCGTATCCACTAACTCTAAACTTAATATATTTTATATCCCTTGTGGTTACGGCCTTGAATGCATTTTTAATGTTTGGTGTACTTGCACGTTTGGCTTTTATTTCCTTTCTACGGACATCCCATTGCCAAGAACGTTGTCGATCCAAGTGAGGGTCAGCAGATTTGTGCCATGTGTATGGCTAGATTTCATTAGGGTTTACCGTTTCGGTTTTCTATAAGAGTTGAACAAGAAACCCTTGTCCACTTCTCCACTCGAATTTATGTTTCTCAACTTATCTCCAGTTCGTGATTGCCGTGGCGTCTATGCTCAATTTCTGAGAGGAGATGGCGCAAAACATCTGCGTTGTGATCCATACGCAGAGGTAAATTTTTCTTCCCCACATTTTATCCTTCATATTTGGGAATTTTTATATGAAATTTTCGCTACGAGTTCGTTGTTCTATTGTAAGATTTTTGCAATTACCAGAACCTATCTCCTCATTATAAGTTGCAGGACGAGAGTCTAAAGAGATTTGTTTTTCTGGTATGCGTTAAATGCGAGTTCTTACCTATCATTCGTATCCGGTTGAGTTAATTTTTTTTTCTCAGGATCTATTGTATTGTTATATTGTTTTTATGAATGAGCTCGTGGCCTCTTCGTTATCTGACTGTTCCATACTTCAAATTTTTTTTCGTTTCTCAGAACTAATGCGAGGCTCGATTCTTTGTCCTCCTGAACATTAAATTCCACGCGGGTTCTGTGCTACTTAAGATGTAAGTCAGAAATCCTTATTGGACGCTGGTTCTATTTTGTGTTCCAGTTATAGAATTTCCGCATATCCAATTTTTTTTTTCCAACAAGTAAGTACGTCCCACTATGTTATCAAATCTTCTAATATATTACCGATTTTGCTTCTCTCTATGTTTTAAATTTAGATTGACACCTTCGATGTCCTTTATTGATAAGGAAATGCTCTTGTTACAACTCAGAATCCTTCCCTTCAATACGATTTCACTTTGGTTCTCTTTCGCTTCTGTGTTTACTTATGTATTCTAACTGTCCCTATTGTTAACATTTTGTATTTACAGGTACAATTTTGTTACCGGTCTCGTCAGAGAAATTTTGAATAGCTCGTGATATGTTTCGTTGAAGAATTATAATACCTTTCCCTTTTTCACAGGTCTATATTCACTAGACTTCAGCTGGTATGGACGCGTTGCCTCTGCAACCATTAATTTAATATTTGATGTGTATTAGTCAATGAACACCTTAGAAATTTCAATGAGATTCGCATCCTTTGTCTCTATTCTTTAAATTTTTTTTTACCCGTACTTTGTATATCTTGACTGGGGATTAATTCGCCCATGTCGGGAAGATAAAAAAAATATCTCCATACTGTTTTATTTTACTACTGATAATCTCTCATATACCCTAACTTCCACTTGGAACTTATTGTATATGTAAATTTTAATTTAAATGATTCATGGTCTGCCCTTGTTACCAAGGTATCTGGTATTCTAGTTACCATCCCATATTGGTTTAATTGGCCTCTTTCATTTTATTTCGTTTATCTCTATAGGTTATTGGTTCAGCAAAGTTCTTCTCGTTTCTGCATGTTTCCGAAATGTTCAGAAATGATATATATTTTTATATAATAAGAGAGAACTCTCTCTCTCTTTCTTTTGGTATTTGAAATCCATAGTATAGAAATGAAATTTACAATAATGTGACACCTTTTTCCCTTTTCAAAATTTTTAAATTCCACATCATCATTTTCTGCATTATTTCGTTCATTCCTGTTTTTACTGGTATTACTCCAGATCTTTAAAGCTCTTTAGATGACAATGAGTGGATAAATTTTTGTGTTCCTCTCGTTAAACTTTTTATTTAATTATTTTCTGGATAGAATGTTGGGTAACTAGACTAGCTCTTAGGTACATTCTGCTAAATTTATCAGTACTGTACCCCGACTGTTCCACATACTTTCAGTATAGGTAACTTTGTTTATAATTGGACTAAATTTAAGTCTGTGACTAAATTTATAGGTGTACCCATAACATTCTCAGACTGTGGTAACTGTATGGAATGCAGTATACTGTACTAGTAATTCATGGTGTGTTACTAATTATCTGTTATGTGTCATCTGCTTACTTATTATACTGCTAAAGTCAAGATATTATATTTGATGTCAAATTTCTTTCCTCAATGATGCATGTAAGAGTACTAGGTTTCCATCTGTTACAATTAAGGTTTAGTTCATGAAATAGAAGCAGATTAAAATTTCACTATAATTCATCTTTGGGAAATATGTATTCTCAGATTTAGACCAGCTATGGTTTAGAGATTCTGATGAATTCATCCCATAGATGTGATTCCTACAACTGTACAGAAATTGAAGGGTAACTCTACTGAGATTTCTGTTAAATGTATGTAATATTGTCACACATAGCATACGCCTATAATACTTTCATATTTCATACAACACAAATTTTATACCTACACATCATAGCAGAAAAATTTATAACTAAACTGTGCATACCACTTAATTAGATGACCAATCCACCCAACCTTAGAATTCGTCTATCTCCAGAATTCACCCCCGAGCTGAGATCCTTCCTAGAACAGATCAACCTCTAATCTATTTAGGAGTAGCTTATTTAAGTTGTTGTTCCCCAAAGCCTGTTTCTAATTCTGCGTCCAGAATATCAGGATGCTTTTCTTCCTATTTTCCTAGGCTCCCCATTTTAGGGAATTTTTAAAGCTTCTTTATGCTTTTCCCAGCTTTTTACCTCTTCCCAACTACTCTCCACATCATTGGGGAAACTAGATTTTCCTCAAAATCTAATTTAGAAATTCTTTCAAGGATTTTTGAAATATTGTGGGGAAAGTATTTGCCTTTATCCATCCTCATGGATTTAGCAAGTGATCTCATAATTCTCATTTTTCTCATTCTGCACAAAGTCATTTTATTCATTTTCTCAAATTAAATATTTAATTACATCCACAAAATACTTGTCCTTTGGGGTCCACTCCCCTTAGGATTAAAGTTCAAATGTCTATCTTTGAATTTCAAACACATAACTAGGGGTGTTACACAAAACAAGAACATGGTATGAATGGTTAAGACCAGCTAGCATATGTTCCTGAAAGGATTTTCATACAGTATTTTTTGAGAATTATAAAGAGAATTATCCATCTTTCCTACTAGTACAAATTTTTTGTTATAATTTTGAGGCTTTCATTCAATATCTTGAAAGTATTGATGAGGATCTAGAATTTATGGATGATGAGGTTATGTTAGAGGCACTTTATGAATTCTCTTCTCAGGTTACTTTTCATGATTATCAAGAGGATTTAAAACATGTATAAAACTTAAAACCACCAACAGTTTGTCTCTTAGATGAAGATGAAATCAATTGAGAACTTGATGTTGATATTCATGTCCCTTCTCTTGAGATAGGTGAATTTTTAAAACCATTTTGTCATTTTTTGTTTGACCAAGGTGCAAGTAGTGAACTATTTCATATTGAAAAATCCCCATAGCTGCAAGAGGATCAACTATCAAAGATATCCCCCCATCATGAAAATCAAGATGATAGTCTTCAAATAGAGTTATCTAATGAGATCAAAATATAATTGTTTGATCAACAAAAGGACAGTCTTGATACACATGATATGGCTATCATATTTGAGGATGCTAAAGAAAATATGGACATTTTTTTAGACAAACCTATTGATACCTTTTTATTTTAAGTTGAACTTGATCATGACAGGATTGAAGAAGGACTAAGTATGAATGAAAATTATCCCTTGGATCATCAATACATGACAATATTCCATATTTTCAAGGATCCTTTTGATGATTTGATCCAGTCATCACAAGAGGTGATTTTTCATGGTTTCAAGGATCCAATACCATCTGGGAAGTTGAATCTTCTTGTATTTATGAATCATGAGCACATGTTTAGTGAAAATTTGAGTTTCCTATCTTTTGTTCGCTTTTCCTGCTCAAGGAAAGTGTGAGTAGGATTGAAGCAAGTATCCATTTTTTGGATTGGTTACACTAGAGGTATGATATCACATGATTTTATATATATATTTAGTAGGCAGGAGGTTACCATCAAGATTTTAATCCTAGGGCGAGGGCCCTAATATCCTGATGGTATGCTGCCATAAGTAAGTTAAGTTAGTAGTGAATTTTTTGAGTCAAATTCAGTTTTTGTTTCAGCTAGTCGTTTGTGTTTTTCAAGTTATTTCAGTTTCCATTTTTTACTTCATTTCCCAATGGATGAAGCTACCTGGTCTACGATGTTCTTGACACCTCCTAAATAATCTCCCATCCCCAGCTGGAGCCAATGTTAGTGTCTGTTAGTCACCAGTGATCAAATGTACTCTTTCAAGGTTGTTTGATAGGGTCCTTGATAAAATTGTATAGTGTCAAATAAGTTTTCAAATAAAATTTGATCATTGGTTGTTGCCTAGGTCAGCACTTCTCCCTCTATTCACTCATGGTCATCATCACTCATCTTATTAAATTATTCAATTAATTTTTTATGGTCATGAATTAGTTAATATACCAACATATAGGTCATTTTCTAGGATTACATTTGAGGTGTCATCATTTGTTCATGTCATCAAAAGCTACAAGGGAGTCATATCATCACCATTGTCACCATCATGGGAGTTAGAAAATTAGAAAATAAATCCAAAGGAGTAACGAGAAGAGTCAAATAACCAATTCACAAGTTTCAAAGGCTTCCAATTCAGTAAGTGATCATCCCTCACCTTTCATTCAACCTAACTTATTCAACAAATGGTGAAATCCCTCTCTTAGGTTTTTCACTGTGTTTTTGGCTTTCTTTGGTGTTTATTTTGTTTTAGTGAGAAAACTCCTAGTTTTTCTACCCTATGACCTTCCTAGACACCTCATACACCTACCCAAACCATTTCCCACTAAAACTCCTAGTTTTTCAACCCTATGACCTTACTACACACCTCATACACCTACCCAAACCATATCCAACATTGATATCCCTCATTTCTTTCATTTTCCCCTAAAACCCTAGCCCAGACTGTGTTTTTGTAGAGATTCTGTGTTAGGAATATTTTTTAGCCTTTTTCCCATCTTTCCCATATCCATTTGAAGAAATTAAAATTGCACCATGTTCCTAAAACACTCCCCTATATCCCCTAAGTTTTTCAAATTTTTGCATAACTCCTGTCCCCTCCAATTCCCTCCCTAAACTTGCTATCCCAGTTTCTCTTTTTTTGCTAGATTCCACCCTTTCCTTCCTTCCCATCAAGCTAGGGTTTCTATGATTTAAAAAAACACCATGGAAAAAGAGAAGAAAAATTACAAAAAAGGATGGAAATTTGTTAGGTTTGAGTCAGCTCAAACCCATGGCATCATTTTCAGAGTTTTGTGATCATTTTCTAGGGTTTATAGTGCATAGAGGGAAAATTTTGCATAAAAATTAGTTTCTAAAGTAACGAAGATGAATTTTACAAAAGTGAAATTTTATTTTTGTTAATCATAGGCCAAAGAAAAAAACCCTCCTTCAGTTTACGCACAGGTGTTATGATTTGAAAGAAATGCCTCAAATATAGTTTCTAGAGGTCATTTTCTCTTCTTTTGAACAGGTTGTGTTAAAGTCAATTCTTCAACGGTTTGGAGCGGGTGTTTGCAATTCTTGATGACTCCATTTTGTATCATACATCCTAATATTTCCAGTGTAGTATCCCAAAAGGGAGAATTCAGTAATACTAAAACACAATATAAGAACTGCAGAAAAGTAAACAATAAATCTATATACACATCAGAATGCACAGAAATAGCTGAGCCATTTTATTATATTGGAGGTGCAAAAAGAAAGTACAACAGTGCTCAAAATATGAGATGCTCAAGCCACAAGAGCAGCCTAGAATGAACCTGCAATGATATCCCAAGAGGGACTGCATAACTACTGCTCTGCTGGAAGGTAAAATGCATTGTTCTTGCTGCAACTGTAGGGACTACAACTTCCTGAAAGATACAAAGTCAGATGTAGGCATCATAGGAGCTCCGATGATGCTAAAATTGTAGATCTAGGCTATTGATGGATTCCCAAGATAACCCGCGAGGGGTTTCTCAGATCTGTAAGTTTAAGACAACCTTCCTCTTAGGGCTTCATATATATGCTTCTGGGAATGTAGATCTGAATCTAGATCTGATAATATGATGGCTAGAATGATGTACAATCAGATCTATGAAAGAAGGGTTGATCCCTTCACTAGATCCTTGGGCTAAAAGCTCAAAATCTAGCTCCTCTAATCTCCTCCACTGAAAATAGTTGCTGAATGAACAACATCTTTAGAAAATTGCACTGTCAGAGAGGGAGGCTCCTTAGCCTACTGCTAGATGTGTGAAATCAACTCCTGAGTGATGGAAACAATAGATGCAATGTGAGGAGGTTATCCCTCATAGGATTTCCAGATGAAATATTGGAAACTTCCTTCCTCCAATATATCTACAATACTGAACTACGCAATCCTTGAAGGGACTATTGTTGCATAGAGGTAAAACCCAATGGCCTGAATTCCAGATGTAGATCTACTGCTTTTGAAAGGTTGGATCTGAAGAACAAAGTGGTAGGATGAATCCTCCACTGGTTTCCTAGCTAAATGCTAGAAAAAACCTCCTAAAGGTGGCACCAATGCTTGATATGGAATGAATAACAATCCTCTTTCTAGAGCTACTCAAAGAAAGAGGTGGGATTCCCACTCGGGAACACACTGTGCTAAACAGCACTGCAAACTCTACTAAAAAACCCAAGCTTGCATAGAAATGTCCTAAGGAAAATCTAGATCTAAACAGATCAAGAAATGAATAATCCAAATCATGCCTTCCTTTGTGCCTTCACCTTCATTATATGCACGAGCCTTCCATAGCCTGGGCCCACTCCAAATATATGTTGTACATGTGGACATAGTCTTCATGTATGACTGCGCTATAGCCTCATGTCCTACATCATGTTCACATGGGATGATCACCCTCTCCATTATATATGCATTAAATTCACCACTTCCTCCACTATCTTATCATAAGTGCTTCATGATCTTCTTTGAATGCACTATGATCTTAGTTGACCTTATCAAAGATCCTCATGATTTTATATTTTGAGATCCATGATCTTATTTGACTATTTCATCCTCCATAGTCTATCTCATAAATGAGACATGATATCCATAAATAGAGCTGCTCCACTACTCCATGTTCTAGATCTAGATCAAAAATATCCACATACACATATTAAAAGTGGATTTTATTCATCTTTGAGGTTTGTGGGTCCCTCCACCCTTTTATTTACTTAATTTATTAAGAAAATCAAGGACTCTAATATTCCAAATATAATGTGGAAGTTTGGGAATATTACATCGAGCCATATCACATCCATCCAAAACCACCTTTGGGAAGGCCTCCAAAAATCCTCTCAAAGTGGCACAATGCCTCTGCTAAAGTTGCATGACGCTTCTGCAATTTTTTAGTGATCCACTTAAAACTTGGATCCTGAGAAAATGAGAAAGTATTTTGGAAAAATGCACGAGAGTTTTTTCATAACATGACAAATAACAAACAACTCTCTCAGTGTTGAAAAAAATGTTATGTTTTGAGAGATATTGATACATCTTTGATCCTTATTTATGTAGAAAAAAATTCGAAAAACTTGAAAATTGGTTCATTACAGAAGCGTCACGCAGCGGCGTGATGCTTTCTTTAAGAGCAATAAAATGAGAAATGTATTATGTTTTTGGATGTATTTTGACTTCTACATTCTAGATTAGGTCTTTATTTTTTATGAAACCCATTTTTTGTGGAGAAAAATCCAAGAAAATGCCATTTTTTATGTTTTTTGCCAACTTTTTTTACTAGGCGTTGTGCTTCTGGAGTGAGGTTAGGAAAAAAAAGGTTTGGAGGTATTCCTGTGGTTATTTTATAAAATTTCAAGGTGCACTAGAAAATAAACTCATAGGGTTACTCACCCAAACTTTCAGACTTACATTTGGATGCTTTTAAGTGGGTCGAAATCACCCTTGAGCATGCACGATGCTTCTTCTAGACAGGCGCGACGCTTCTACTAAAGATGCTATTGTTCTGCATTGGATTCATTTTAGACAACTGTTAAGCTAGGAAAACTTTAGATTTGAATGCTAGTTGTCCCATGAGCTATCATTTGATGTATTTGAGTTTGTTTTTGCCTCTTATGATGAGGAAACATGTAATTTAATGAAGGAGACACACACTCAAATTCTTTAGCTAAATTTCAGGGATTAGTTTCCAACTTCCCTAGATTCAAGGAAATGACACATCTGGTGTAATTATGATGCTTTTTGGATAGTATTTTGACCGTATGAGGTGTCATAAACTCTATTTTCTATAAGCAGTCGACCTCAAATTATTTCATAGGTTGGATAGTTGTTATTTGCACTAGAGCTATTGTACAAGCTTTTGTTAATGAAATCAAAGACTGTGTCACAAAAATAGTGTTGAGACTCCTGTTGGCGAGGAATCAGGTCTCACGGGCAAGACCCAGGTTCAGGAGTTGTGGCCAACAAGGGAATCTGCTGTAGTCTAGAACCACGCTGGCATTATCACCCTACTCCGGAGAGTAGAGAGTCTCACCCGAGGCGTGCTGCAACGACATGCAAGAGGGGAATGGATCGATAGCAAGGAACGGATACGCAACTCATGATTGAAATTACATAGATTACGTAAACATAGACATGTACGCAAGAACATTCAGAGCATAAACAGGTATTAAGAAAATAAAATTTTAAACCATTGCAACCATCATGCATGCATAAGAATTACACAGTAGGACAATAACCTGCAATTGTATTGATATCTTCATCCACAACCATTGTTACATAGCTTCCGCAAGGAGAGCTTACAGTCTGATATAGATGCCTTACATAACATAAAGGTAAATGAGAGAACCCTAGGAACTACAGAGATATCCTGGCCGATCTCCTTTAGTCGCTCTGTGTTCTGTCTCCTGTTTTCCCTCTTTTCTTCTCGGCCGGGTGACTGCTATTTATCCACCCACTTTCGCAACTTTTAGTTCGTCTCTGTGTCCTTCTTCAGCTGCTTCCGGCTTCTCTCTTGTCATATGTGTGTTCTGCTTCTTGTCTTCTGCTGTATATTCTCGCTATCTGTACTCATGCATCTACTTTCTTCAACTATCTCTCGCTTTTGCGCCACCTTGATACCTCCGTGGCTTATGGTAGTTGCGAATCAGTCACGATTTCCATGTGTCATCTTGCCGCAACTCGAAAAGGTCATCCTTTATTCAAAATTCAGAATTTTCTTTTCAAAACAAGGGCCCCAACAGGCCCCGACCACAGTTTCTTGACTCATCCCCGAGTCAATCACAAATGACAGTCTCTATCTCCATCGGCTTGCTTGATCCCGTGCCCTGTTCGGCCTGTGTGCATTCATTTTGTACCTGCTTCCGTTGTGCACCATCAACTTATTCCTGTTCTCGCTGTGCGCCTTCTACCGGTTGTTCAAACAAGGGCCCCAACTCCAGGAATCTGTGGAACACTGTAGCTTTAAGCTCCATGAAGGTCGATACAGCTTGTTGCCACCCCTGCAAGAGTGAATCTGGGCGTCAGCGATCCTAGTGACAGTGGCCTCTTCTAGGGGTGCTGGGACAGCCCCAAACATTGTGCTAATTTGGGTTTCGGCCTCGACGGCTAGCTGTTGCATCGTCCTGGCACTGTTTTGGAGTGGCGGGCGGAGCTCACGAATTACCCGTTTGGCCACTGCAGAATTGGCTTCCATTTGCTGGATCTGTACTTCAAGCTCATCTTCCTATGCGTATAATTGGTCCAACCTTGCGGGGTCCGTGACCTCTTGAATTTCCCGGGAAACCTGCTGTAGTTGTGCGGAGATTGGCTGTGCTTTGACAGTCAAGGCTAGTGAACATTCCTGGAGACCCTTCAGGAGGTCGTGCGCCTCATGCGCCGCAGAGGTGAGTGTTTCCTGCATTTGGGTTGCCTGGCCCTGCTTTGCGGCAACCTGGGCTGAATAGGTAGCTGTTGGGTCGGGCAGCGCTGGGCGTGCATCTAATGCTGCGTGGAGCTCCGTATTTTCCCGGTGGAGACTAGTGAGTGCAGTCCGGATGTGGAAAGGTTGGTGTCTATCAAAGCTGCACTGTCTTATTTCCCAACCAGAGACTCTGTCTTGTTAATCCTACTGTCAAGCTCTGGTTCGACGACGGATAGAAGGGCCTTCGGCATTCTTGCTCGGTGCTGATAGACGTGGAGAATTTAGCTTGGTATCCTCTCTCGGTTCTGTTCGCCTAACTGCTCCTGCTGCTTCTGTGCTGCTGCAATTGCTAATGCTAAGTGTTCCGGCATTGTCGTGCTTTTCTTCATGCAAATGATGTAATTTTCTGGCACGAGTGGAGTTGATGAGACCCCATAACGAGTTAATTCCTACTGGAATTATTTTCTGCGATAATCGTGCGATCAATCGCTTGCCAATGGGTATTCTGACAGTTGCTGAAAGTGGCATGGGGAAATGGGCGGACGCGACGACTGAGGTAACTGCGGATGATGGCAAAATGATTATGGCAAGGTTACTTCTAATTATGGTAATTTATGATGCAAATATAGACGATCCTACGGACTGACACAAGTACTGACGGACATGACCTGGACTGACATTGACACGTGTATGAAGCCTACGGGGATGACACGTTGGACGCGCCCCTCCCCGACCACAGTCGGTTGTGATACGGTCCCCGCAACAAAACAGTGATTGACAAGTGATGCGAAAAAGGAAAAGACCACCTATGCTCATCCCGGTTGCGGGGGAGTTATTCGACTATGCTACTTGATGGGTGCTCTCAGTTGTGAGATTTATTAATGAATGTGGGGAGAACCTTACTCCTGGTAGGGTTTCAGGTGTGCGCCATTCACCCATCCCAGTAAAACAGTACTATCCAGCTGAGCCAAACGAACGGCGTCGGACTCTCTAATCTCGATGAAAAAGTAAGGTCCTAACCAGTGCATCTGCAGCTTTCCTGGAAACTTTTGGAACTTTCTGTCATATAAAATTACCTTGCCGCCAACCTAGAATTCTTTGTTCTTGATGTGGCGATCGTACCACGCTTTATGCCTATCCTTTTGAACCTTCTGATGAAATTCCGCCAGGAACCGGGCTTCGTCCAGTTCCTGTAATTCATGTAGGCGCTCCTAGAGCGATGCTCTTCTGAGAACTTGAGAGTCGTGGCAATTAAAATACTTGGCACCATGAACTCGGTGGGGATCACACCTTCTTGGCCATACACCAACTGGAACAGTGTCTGATTGGTCAAGCGCTTCACCGTAGTCCGGTAGGCCCAGAGCGCAACTGGTAGCCGTTCATCCCAGTCATCCCGCTGGGTGTTACAGATCTTTGTTAACCCCTTTTCAAGAATTTTATTAAACGCTTCAACAGTACCATTGGCCTGCGGGTGGTACGGGCTGATTTTGTGATGCTGAATCATAAACGTGTCCAACAGCGACTTGACCGTGTCATTAATGAAATGCATACCTTGATCGCTGGTTAAACTTTGTGGGCAGCCAAACCTGCTGATAATTTTTTCAAAGATAAACTGTGCTGCTGTATCCACTGTGCAGTCTCGTACCGCCACCACCTTAGCCCATCGGGTGACGTAGTCGATTGCGGTAATGACGTGTTGGGCCTTGGAGTGCCTGGCGACCGGGGTTATAGGACCGACGAATTCGACGGCCCATTTCTCGAACGGCCATAACACATGGACTGGGTGTAACGGAAGTTCATCCCTGTGAGAGGGCCTCCCCATTCGCTGGCACACATCGCATCGCTTCAAAAATGCTTTACAATCGGCATGTACTGTCGGCCACCACAAGCCAGCTTGGAGCACCTTCCTCACGGTCGGTTTCGCATCCACGTGCCCTCCCGTGACACTACTGTGGCATTCCCACATCACAGCTTCGCGCTCGTGGTCAAGGATGCACCGGTGCAGAACCTCATCAAGACCCAGCTTATATAGCTTCCCCGCAATCAGTTGGTATTTGGCAGCATGGACGACCAAGTGCCGTTTATGGAGCGGGGTGTAATCCTGAGGGCATTGCCCCATGGTCAGATAGGTGGTAATGTTGGATAAGTAATCCGGTACCGCTTCGACCCAAAAGAGGTCAGCATCTAGCAGCTGATCGTCAAGTGAGCCATCGTTCTCCCCCGTCTCCAACCTGGATAAATGGTCAGGCCCGACGTTCAACCTCTCGGGCTTGACGATCACCTCAAATGTAAATTATTGAAAGAGCAGCAGCCAGCGACAAATCCGTCCTTCCAAAATAGGCTTATTTACCAAGTACTTCAATGCAGAGTGGTCCGTAAAGAACAGAAATTTGCCTCCAAGAAGGTAGTGGCGGAAATTCTGGAGAGAGTACACCATTGCCAAGGCCTCCCTTTCAGTAGTGGTGTAATTCTTCTCCGCATTAGACAATTTGCAGGTGGAGAAGTAGACTGGATGGTCGACTGTCGTGTCTCCTGGTTGCGCCAAGAGAGCCACAAGGGCAATACTGGAAGCATCAATATGCACATGGAACTGCTTATCCCAGTCTGGGTGAACAAGTATAGGCATCGTCGCCAACTTCTCCTTCAGATTTTCAAGAGCCTTCCAACACTCCTCCGTCCACTGGAATATTTCTGACTTCCATAGTAATTTCTCCAAAGGGGCAGTGATCTTCGTGTAATTGCGGATAAACCGCTTGTAATATCTTGTGTGCCCGAGCAGTGCCCGCAACTGCTTCACAGTTTCGGGGGCTTCCATGTGGACTATTACGGTGACCTTGGCGAGGTCGACACAAACCCCTTTCTTGCACACCACGTGTCCTAACAGCGTGCCGAAAGGAACTGCAAAAATACATTTCTTCAAGTTCAAGGAAATCTGCAACTGTCGACACCGATCAAACATAATACGCAACAGGGTGGCATGTTTCTTCAGCAGACTATAGATAGTCTAATCGTCCATGTAGACTTCTAGGAACTTGTGTATGTACTCCTGAAAAGCAGCAATAACAATCCAGGAAAACACGGCCGGAGCGTTTTTCAAGCCGAACGACATTACGTGGTATGCGAACGATCCTCATTCAGTGGTGAATGTCGTTTTTGACTTGTCCTCTTCCGCAATGCGCACCTGATGGTAACCTGAAAAACCATCCATGAAGGAATAAGCTTCATTTCCCACAACATGATCCAAGACTTAATCGCTAAAAGGAGTGGGAAACAGATCATGGATGCAGGCGTTGTTCATACTTCTGTAATCGACACAGACACGTATCTCCGCCTTGTCCTTCTTATTCTGAATGACGATAGGACTCACCCACTCTGCTTCTTCCACTGGAAAGATGAGACCTACAGCCAGCATCTTTTCAATATCCATCTTGACCTTTTCTTTTATTCATGGGTTCAGCTGGTAGGGTTGATGCTTTATGGGTCGGGCATCCAGTTTCAGCACAATGCGCATTTCTCCGAGGTTGCCCTTGATACCCTTCAGATCCGTAACCGATGAAGGGAATAAGTCTTCGTATTCCTGGAGGAGGCTGAATATTTCCTTGGTCGTCTCCTCGTCCCAGTAATCTCCAACAGTAGCCAACTTGGGATTTTCCTCCGTACTGATGTTCAACTTCTTTGTCTTTAGTGACTGTAAATGGACACCTTCGGTGGTCGGTTCTTCGTTGAGGTTCCGCTCGCCTTCCTTTTCTTCAAAATACAGGTGCCTAAGGTCCTCCAGACTGTCATCATCTAGATCTCCATCTATCCATTGGCAAACCAACTCACGTCTAGCCTCAGGACATGGTGAAACCGTGCCCCCATCGGCCTCGGGGTCATAGAAAAATAGGACCGCCTTGATCGCTTGTAGTGCCCGAGATTCCTGCTCTGTCTCCCCTTCAAACGAGAAGCACCGAAAAAACTTGTCTGTGACTCCCTACCAAGAGCAGGTTCTGTGTTTCCGCTCCTCTTCCAAGTACCAGGCCTGGGGGATTGTATCCAAGGAGTGGATAAAACGATGTACCCACAGCTCTTGCGGGTATCCCAGACCTCACCACTATTCCTCACAGCTCTTCAAGTGGGCCCGCGGATCGGAAGTCCCCTTGTATATATGCTTGCTTCGAGGGCCTTTGCCTTCTTTAAACCATGCCTTCAAAGCCTGAGTCACGCAACTCCACCGCGACAAGGTGGTGCGGTGGTTCCTCCACCACCTGGCTGACGTGGACTGTAGTGCGATGTCCAAAAGTGGTATTCTATGGCTTTCTGGAACCGTGTCTTCCACCTTTGCAATAAAGGTATTCACAGCCTGCATGTTCGACAGGGTGGGGTATGCTATGAACTCAGCACCAATCCAACTAACTCAGGCAATGGCTGCACATCTCTGCGTGTTGGTCTCGTACCCTTCCTGCTGCCAGTCTTCCCACGTGAGCTCTGAATCCAACTCTGAGCTCTGGACACTATGCCAGATGATGGAGCCAGTTGCCATCGGGTTGATATAATCATCTCGCTTCCCTGCAGTCATCTAATAAAGGTGATCCATCATCTGAGCATCCTCCCAATTTTCCACAGTTTCGGTATATCGCGGACCTTGATACAGGTCGAGGGGCTGCATGACCCATACCTCCCCATCCTCGAAGATCATCAGCTCCTTTTTGAGGTCGATGATGGCGTAATTCTCAAAAGCCCAATCAATGCCTAGTGGGGCAAGGTAAGGATCCTTGTCCCCCATAATATCAATAACCTCAAAATCTGTGTAAGTCTTCACCCCCAATGTCGACCTCGACACCTTCGAGTCAGCCGATCAGCAGAATGCAGTACTGGTTCGCCATTCTGAGTTGGATTGGCGAGTAGGTCATCCGTGGCTGTCCAAGAGCCTCCCACGTCTTCCGCGGCAAGATGTTGACGTTAGATCCCAAATCAAGCATGGTGTCGCTGATTTGGAATCCCACAACCTGCGTGTTAAGCCGGAACTCCTTTCCCATTCGGCGCTTATTTCGTTTAACTCACCGCACGCACTGAGGTGCAGTGTCCCCAGGTTCCCTTGGCCCGGTATTCCCCTGTAGTGCATCCTGCAGAGTATGCTTGAGTTGGTCCCGCAGCAAAGCATTGTCAACAATTTTGAGGAACAGGTGAAACCATTACTCAATCAAGGTCCCCGTGGTGCTCTGTTCACCAGAACCAGTCGTCGGGGGTAGCTCAAGGCCCCCGACTTCTCGCAGCTGAGAAAAGGCCTCCACAGCCTCCTGGAAGTAATTCTTCTGTGCGTCTGACCGGATCAGTTGTTTGGGGAAGGCAGGTCGAATAGCTCAGACTAGCTCCCTTCCATAGGCGTCCTCACCTGTCTTCTTGCCACCCCACGTCACGATTGCGAAATTCTGCATGGCCGAGGTCACGGTCCCTCGCGGCTCTGAATTTATCAAATTCATTCCCCTCTTCTGCGCCCATTCCTCCCAATTCTTGATGACCTCTGGACAGTCCTCTGTTGCATGGGCGTTCACGCGGCACTGAGAACACCAAGGATGTCACGGTAGGGGACATTCCCAAGCCATGTGACCCTCCTAGTCACAGTTGTAACATTTCACCGGACCTCATCCCCCTGTACGGCCTCCACGCATAGCGCCTCCTCTCCCCCTGGGAGTCTCATTCACCCTGTAGGAGGGTTGGTCCAACCGGTCTGCGAGTGCATCGAGAGCCCTACACTGCTCAGTGTTGTGAGTCGTGGAAGAAAAAAACTCATAGTATACGTTGTTTGGGACATTGGAGTACTTCTGTAGTATCGGGCACATCCGAGGTGGATGCCCCATCGTCCGGCGAATCTCGTAGTACTCCGTGGTGGCGGGGTTCGATTGAGGTGGGAACCCCGCGTAAGGCTGTTGCGGTTGGTATACCCCTTGCGGATTCATTTCCGCGCCTCCCCCGGTGGGTGGACCCCCCTGGATCGCTGCGACCGAGGGTCCCACACCCGTGCCATGCAGCTGAGAACATTCGGTTGCGACATGGCCTTAAACTAGGCAGTGAGTGCACCAAACATTCGCCTTAGCTGGCCTTATAGGTTGCATCTCCTTGATATTTTTCGTCAGACTAACGATCTGGTGTTGTAGTCCCACCAAGGAGGGATCTGGCGGGGCCAGCCCTTCGCGATATTCCTGAGGGTAACCTACCATGGCCTCTATCTTCATGGTTTTCTCTAAAGCATCCTGCAGGTTGTCAATCTTCTGTTGGGTGAGGGGAGTTCGCGTCAAGGGAAGCAAAGCCTTGATGAACCAGTCCCTCTGATGGTTTGGGTCGATCGGGTAGCTGAGTTTCTCGATCGCATCCTTGAATCGCCACATCAGCTCCCATGCGGTCTCTCCTTCTTTCTTCTTAATTTCCCAGAGCTCAGACAGACCCTATTGGTCCGTCTGGGGAAGTTTAAATTCCCGAACAAAATCTCGTTTAACGTCCGCAATTACTGGATTAGGATGGGCCTCGGACCACTTGATAAACCATCGTAGGGCCCTCTATCTGAGCGTGGTCTGGAACTCTATTAACTTCCCTGCATCTGGCGTCTGCCAAGCCCTCCATATGGCTTCGCACAGATACCATTGTTGCTCTACATCGTCATTGCCCCGGCCATAGAACTCTGGATACCGGGTGAAAGACCCTGCGATATTTACTTGCGGAGGGTTAACCAGGATAAAGCCTCCAAGTCCTGGTTGCGTGATTATTCCGCTAGGAAATGAAATATTACTGGTGCCGCTACTACTAATGTGTGGCACTGTCGACAATGAACTGCTATGCAATTGACTCAATGCTTGTAACTTAACAAAAATATTGCTCAAAGGTTGATAAAGTACCAGGGGAAGGTAGGGATCCTTACCATGCAGAATGTTGGAAGTGGGGCTGCCTGGAGAAATGAATATCATTCGCTCTTGAAACAACCGCTGCATCATGACGTACCATTCACCATCGAAACTCTCGTGGGGCTGCATACCTGCATCGTCTTCGTCAGTCACTGTCTCCCTTTCTCGCTTAGCTGGGCTCCCATGCACCCGCCGTACTCCCACAGTGGTCCCTTCTCCTTCCTGGGTATCCACGTCCATAATTCCTATGCTCTGAGGTGACTCCTTCTAGTTCTTCCTATCTGTTTCCCTCCTTTCAAATCCCGCATCACCCGTTTGCGCCACCTATCGGCGATATACGCCCACCGATGGGCACATCGCTCCCTCAACTTCCGTGTGGCCTCAGCATCCATTCCCCACTCCCTGCCTCACATTATACGTAGCATCTGTCCCTTCCGCCCTTCCCCCAGCACCAAAGTCTTACGCTTCCATACTTGCCTTTTGGAATTCCATTAGCCCTTCATCCACCATCAGGGCCTTAATCCACAGCGGAATCTCCTTGAGCAGCCTCCCTCTTAGCCCAGAGCGGAAGGTAGCTTCAGCCTTTGAGAAGGATTGGTAGCACTCTGCGGCAAACTCTACAATATATCCATCCAAAGTGGTCTCTACCCAAAAATCCACCGCGCGGGTCAATTCATTGTCCAACCGATGCAGAGCTACCAGATCCCCATGCACCCACTTGCGGTTTATCTTCCTCGAGCAGTCCTTAGGCACCTTTTTCCGTAACCTCTGAAACCAGTTGTAGAGGTCACTAGGGAAATTCCCCCAGATGATATCGTACGTATCACTAGCTGAATCTGAGAAAATGATGAGCTCCTTGATCGCCGCCCCCTTTTGCTTGGTCAACTCTGCTTGTTGAGCAATAAATTGGTCGAGATGATTATCCCACCATCCCCGTATTTCGCCTTCATAGATCCTTGAGACCATGATCTAGTTCCCCTCATATCATGCGGGTCCCGGCAACGGAACCATTTGTTGGTGAGGAATCAGGTCTCACAGGCAAGACCCAGGTTCAGGAGTTGTGGCCAACAAGGGAATCCGCTGTAGTCTAGAACCACGCCGGCATTATCACCCTACTCCGGAGAGCAGAGAGTCTCACCCGAGGTGTGCCGCAAACACATGCAGGAGGGGAATGGATCGATAGCAAGGAACGGATCTGCAACTCATGATTAACATTAAATATATTGCATAAACATAGACATGTATGCAAGAACATTCAGAGCATAAATAGGTATTAAGCAAATAAAATTTTAAACCATTGCAACCATCATGCATGCATAAGAATTACACAGTAGGACAGTAACCTGCAATTGTATTGATATCTTCATCCACAACCATTGTTACATAGCTTCTGCAAGGAGAGCTTACAGTCTGATACAGATTCCTTACATAACAGAAAGGTAAATGAGAGAACCCTAGGAACTACAGAGATATCCTGGCTGATCTCCTTTAGTTGCTCTGCGTTCCGTCTCCTATTTTCTTTCTTTTCTTCTTGGTCGGGTGACTGCTATTTATCCACCCACTTTCACAACTGTTAGTTCCTCTCTGTGTCCTTCTTCAGCTGCTTCTGGCTTCTCTCTTGTCGTCTGTATGTTCCGCTTCCTGTCTTCTGCTGTATATTCTTGCTATCTGTACTTGTGCATCTTCTTTCTTCAGCTATCTTTTGCTTCTGCGCCACCTTGATAGCTCCACGGCTTACAGTAGTTCTGAATCGGTCGCGATTGCCATGTGTCATCTTGCCGCAACCCAAAAAGGTCATCCTTTATTCAAAATTCAGAATGTTCTTTTCAAAACAAGGGCCCCAACAACTCCAGTGGTATTCCTTTGAGCATTTTTTTTCTTTGTAAAATTATCATGTTTAATTTTATGTTACTCACCTTTCATCTATATGATTCTTTATGCTATGTCTTATCAGTTTATTGACATAAATCATTCTTTCCATGCTCTATTTTTTGTAAAATTTACATGAACATTTCTCTACTCTTCTGATGAATGAATTCAGTTTAATGCTCATTATGGCTCCCTCTCCATCTAGTCTATACACAATGACAAATTAAGCATGATTTAAGCTTACCTACCTAGCCTCATCCTTGTCTCTACAACTAAACCTTCAAAATATGACCTAAACCCCAATTCTAGTTCGTGCAATGTCATTCCTATCTAGCAAAAATCCAAACAAACAAAAACCTTAACCTACTCAGCATCATAACTAGCCTAAAAAATTATATCCAGTCTTCCCTTTTGATGCAAAGTGACATTGAGAGATCCCTCTCTAGTCTTAGTAGGGCTAGCTAGCTGGTCTAAAGGTTGGTTTGTGGTTACCTTCCTCTAGCTCCATTCTTAGCCTTGGGAAGCTAGGGGGAGTGATAACAAACATATCAGAAATTAATTGTGGATTTTTTTCAGTATATATGTTGTTTTACTTCTTTGAGTTTGTAATTAATATAATTAACAATAATTTATATTAAATATATGATTTATTATGGGGTACAAAACTTGCAGGAAACAAAGTGTATAACTATTCCAACTGAAGAATGGTTGCAATAAGTCATGTGACTTATTTTTGAAACCATGTGTAAAATTTATGGCCTAATTCTTGCTATGGTACATTTCTATTCGATTTACATTGATGTATATTACTTATTTCAATTTTGGTTATTCTCACTAATGTATATACACTAATTACACTTTATTTGTATGTTTGTAGATGGAACAAGAAGAAGATGAAAATAATTGATGCAATAAAAAAACATCTATCCAAATAACCCAAGTCTTGAAAGAAGCTTGAGTAGCAGTGACAATAGTTCCAATGAAGAATGATGATCTATTTTGATAACAATGAAAGTTATTATGTTTTTTGAAATAATTTCCTATGACAATGAGACATTTTGTTTAATGAAATGGACATAGTGTCCCAACTTAAAGATGAGGAGTTACCAATAACTATCCCATTTTGAATGACAAAGAGCCTCTTATTCATATATAATAAAGTGCATTTTAATTTATTCTATTGTGTTGTCCAATGTTGATGTGAAATCCTACACCACTCATTAAATATATGGATGATTAAATATTATAATAAGATGTGAAATATAATTATATAGCAAATTAATCCAAACATCATATACAAAAGCACTAATAAATATTTGTTTTATATGAATACCATTATAAGATATATGTCAATTTTTAGATGAATAATGGATTTAAATAATCATAGTAATTGCACTGCCATAGGTCAATGTTTCTAAAAAAGAGAAATTAGATACTGAGACATTGTATATTAATGGGCACTGCTCCGAATATGATTTTTTCATAAAGGATATTTATAATAATAGAAAAGGTAACATATACAAAATATCAATTCTTCTGTAAAAAAATATTCAGTGGTGAATTATTCTATGTAAAATAACCGGTCAGGCAAGACTTATTTTGCATGGATCAGTGCCTTTCCCGACCATTACAGGATTAGGAAATTTCGAAATAAATTATCGCTTGTGTGTTATACTCTTTAAGCACCAATTTTTTTTTCATTTAATGGCAAAGTGAATTATAATTATTAAAGCATCGACAATTTCATAGAACCAATGCAACTGGTGGTTGAAAATATTGTTTCCACCCCCAGTGAATTATTCAAATTAATAGCACCATTTCTTTTATATTATTAGTGCACCACAATATTTTTGCAATACATAAGCACCAATGTTTTAAATTTAAATAAATGCATCAGTTCTACAATTTATTTTTTACCTGCCCCGGTGTAGTTCCTGAAATTTACTTCCCGGGCCACTTGTTTTAGACACACACACACCAGGGAATTATAATTTTTAGGTACCAATGTTGTTTGCATTAAACACTCCAGTGGTTTTATTTAAATTCACAAAATTGGTGGTTTTATAGTGTTAACGTACCGTGTTTTTTTTTCCATCCAGCCCACCAGTAAAAGAATATTTGCTAAAAACTCCCATCGAAATTTTTTTAGTGATGATGTTTCGTTATGAGCTATGCTAAAACATCTACTACGACAAAAAAATGTTGTAGCAGAGATTTTATTTTACAATGTTTGCCAATATTATAACACTAAAAACCTTTGTTATAACTTCCTCTAGAATTCATTTTCCTTGTAATTTAAGAAAAATGCAACCAAAGGAAGCATGGTAATTTCAACAACAAATGAAATGAGATCTAGTTTCCCTTGTAAGGGAAATTAGAATGAAGGGAACATGTGGAAAGGAAAGGAAGAACAACAAGAGGAATGAAATCTAGCCCTATATGGTCAAGATAAAGAGGACCAATGGTATATAGATAGTAGATGCTTAAATTGTGTGATAGGATATATAAGAAAATATATATCACTAAATGATGGCAAAGGAGAAAATTTCATTCTTGCACATAATACATCAACCAGAATAATAGGAAAATGACCAATCAGCCTTGAAAATGACAAACGTATGGAAAAATATATGGTATTTGTTGAATACTTAAAGAAAAATATTTTAAGTGCAATTCAAATGGTTGATAATGGAGATGATATCATATTTTATTTTAAAGGTTGCAAAATAAGGAAGGAAGAAATTGGTAGAATGTGGAAATAAAAACAAGGACCTAAAGCATTGCATTTGTCGTTAATAAAGGTAAATCAAAAGGTTGTAGCATCAAAATGTTATCTCTCTCAACTTTTCAGTAAAACACAAGCAAGAAATATTAGCATCTAATGTTACATGTAGAAGATAATAAACATTGAACATGAGTTGCAACAAGTAAAGATAGGTCCACAAGAATAACTCTCAAGTAGAATAAAATAGGGTAGATATCTAGTTATGTTAAATTAATTTGTATAAAATAATTTTAAAGAGAAAAATAATGCATAAGCTCAAGGGGATATACACAATCGGTAGTAGCATACTTTAAAGGGGAGTATTAAAGAAAAACATGACATGAACGGTTTGTAATCCTATATTTTTTTCTTATTTCAGATAAGTAGTTATATTAATAGTATAACCAATCATGAGTATCAATAGACAATTGGAATTCAATTGTTATCATGTTATGGAATGAGAAGGATTCTGATTTTGAAATAGCCATTAGTGTTTTTTTGGATCTTTTGTACGACAATAGTGAAATTGAGATTTTTAAGAAACTATGATTGCAGTCTGGTACACCAAGACAATTCACTTAATTGATATCATAGCAGGCGTCTTAAACCAATACAAGAGGAAATAACCTTAGTGCTTTGTAGATGTGTGTCTCAATAACATAAGATGTTTAGTGGGAGAAAATTTATTAGTTTTGATGTTTCCTCTTTGTCATTAGTTGGTATTTCCATTTTTAGTAGTAATAACCTCACGTATGTCAAGAAATCCTTCTAACGGGAATATCATCTAAGGAAAATATTAACCAGTCATTGGATCCCAAATCCAATAACGAGTTATGTAGTATGGTTATTGGTATAGAGATGAACTGGAAAATAGGGAGCATGAGATTATATCAGTAGATGAGAAGTGAGAAAATATTAAAGATGGTAGTTTTTTCAACCCTAGCCAAAATCATCTCATGTGAAAACTATCATATGCTCAACACATTGAGAAATTAATCTATAGGAGAAGAGTAATGAAGTATATAATGCTTAGTACCATCTTAGAGGGACTTGTATATTTCAGCTATGAAAATTGTTCAGGGGGAGCATGTAAATCCTTAACAAAAAAACTTGATTGAGTAGGATAAGTCATCTTTAGTGTGAGAAAATTTTATTCAAGTGGAAATGGGAATTCCCACTACATGATTTCTGTCAGACGGGGAGGTAACTCCACAAAAATCAATGTTTATTAGATGGATATTATGCGTGTAATTATACATGGAGGTGAGGCTATTGGGATTCACTTCTCGATGACCCTTGGCCTTCCTTATTTACTAAATTACAATAATATAAAATCTCACGCAACCACTTAGGATTAGGTGTCAACATTCCCCCCTTTAATTTGAAGGGATGTTGGTGAGTCCAAGCATCGTTCTGAACTTTTCAAACTTTTCTCTTCCAAGTGATTTGCTGAAGATGTATGTGATCTTCTCATTTGTGGAACAATGATGTAGATGGATGGTTTTGGCCTGAACATGATGTCGAATCAAATGGTATTTTGTATTGATGTGCTTTGTTCGATCATGGAACTTCGGGTCCTTGGCCAAATTTATTGCAGAAGTGTTGTCAATCATGAGTGATGTTAAATGCATTTGTTTCATCTGCAAATCATCTAGGATTTTTCCTAAGCCTCACAATTTCCTTTGTTGCTTCAGCTGGTACCACATATTCTGCCTTAGTTTTGGAATCTGCTAGAACTAACTTTTTGCTCGATCTCCATGAGATAGCTCCTGATCCAAGACTCATGGTATAACCTGAAGTAGAGACCCCAATTTCTTTGTCCCCATCAAAGTCTGGATTAGAGTATCCGATCAAGTTGAAATCGCCTACCTGTGTATATTTGAGTCTAAAGTCTTGAGTCCCCTTCAAGTACTTTAGAACTCTTTTTTCAATAGACCAATTTCCTTCACAAGGTTTTTTCATAAACCTAGAGAGGATTCCAACAACAAATGAGATTTCTAGTTTGGTGGTAGTCAGTTAGATAAGACTTCCTAGAAGTTGTCTATACTTCATTGCATCCTCAAATTCCTTCCCATCAATGGATGTGAGCTTCAAGTTTTTTTCCATTTTAGTGGTTAAGGGATTGCATTCATCCATGCCAAAATTGTTCAAAATATCTCCAATGTACTTCTTTTGAGAAATAAATATAAATTTAGGATGTTGATTTACTTCAATACCCAAATAGTAATGAACATAACCCAAATCAGTCATTTCAAAACAATTCTTCAAATCTTTCTTTATGGATACAATATAACTCTCATTGTTTCCTGTCATCAAAATATCATCCACATACACCAAAATATATACAAATGTTGTTAGTATGAATCTTGATTCAAGGTGTACGAAAAATACCACTTTAGCTGCGCATAAAAAACAACCCTAACAACGGAAATGACTGCTAATATCTTCAGATCTATAGTTAGATGGTCAAGACAAATGCTACAAAAATCTAGATCTATGCATTAGAAGACATTAAACAATAGGAAAATAAGATTTACTCCATAGATCGAATAGACAAGACAAGAATATATCCAATGAAATTTTATATTAAGGACACTTGGGAGGAAAACAAAAGAGGGTGTTTCCTGTTCTCCTCAATGGGATGGGTTCTTGTAAGTCCTCAACACTTCAAATTTAGAATTCCTCTCTCTTGATGGTGTAGAAAACCCAGACAAAAATGGAAAAGTATGGCTATGATTATGGATCAATAGCCAGACCAAGTGTTGAGATCCAGAGTGATCTTTAGGCAACAAAAGGTCACAAATGAATGGGAAAACCCTTCTATTTATAACAAAATACCGAGTTAGCCTAGAGATTGGTGCATAATTCAAATATTATTAACCAAATCTAGATCCAAATTTTATGGAATATTTTATTATATTTGTTGGAGGGAAAAGGAATTTGACTTGAGTCAAATCCCCTTATTTGTATAAATAAATAAATGATTTATTTATCATTTTAAGGATGTGATTAAGTAATAATAAAAAAATAAATGATTTATTTATCATTTTAAGGATATGGTTGAGTAATAATCAAATAAATAATGATTTATTTAATGATTTAAGGGTGAAATAGTCATATTTAACAAATAATATTATTTAAATAAGATTTAAACAATTATTATTTAGAAAATAATAAGATAAATAATGATTTATCTAATTAATTTCTTTGCTTTGGGTTAAATATAACCAAAAATATTAATTAAACTATTGTTTAATTAATTATTTCTTGAGGAAAATCAAACAAATATATATTCATTTAATATTTCCTTATGGGGTTTCCTGTTTAGACCATAAAAAAATTAATAAAGGTGATTTACTAAGTTATTTTCATAGTGAAAGCAATTTTACTTGGAGTAAAATTGGTCTTACATGATGTACTTGGGTCCATCTAATGATAATAGGTTAGATGAACAAAAAATGGTGTAACAGATTCCCCCCCAGTGTGCGAGCATTAGGAGCTAATCGTATGACCGAAGTACATTATAAGAACTCAATCACTAGACATCGAAGGGGAAGTCAAAGAGAGAGAAGTATAAGGTAAACCAAAGTGCTGAAAGAACTAGACCCTGAGGAGGCGACTTGCAGGTGCGACAAGTATTTTTGATGAGTGAGTACCTACTATAGGTGGCGGGGGAGGCATACCTATGCCTGCCGAGGCAATAGCACAAACAATAAGGTGCCCAAAGAACCACAAAACACAATAATAAAGCATATGCTAGCCTAAGCATGAGCCAGATAAATAACACAATAATGAATCCCACATACATATTGTGCCTGGGATAATAGCCAGGACTTGTACAATAATATATGAGTACATGAGATATAAATACAACCCGATGCCCCTGAAAACAAGAAAGGGCTCTAAAAATCTGGTTGATACATGCAAACAAAAAGGCGCTGAAAGTGGCTAAGGCCGACATAAGAAAATGTATGGAGCTGCATCGAAGGCTGTAATGAATATTTCATCCAAGTGTGTGGGGGGCTACCTGTAGGGCCACTCCCTCATGAGGACTGAGACATCTCACACACACCTGAGAATCATCGATGTTAGCTGCTACATCACTGAACCATCAAGTATATGGATCTTGATCATGCTGAAAGGAGCTGGAGCTAAGAAGAAATCAAGTCAAAGGGAAATAAGGAGTCCCTTTGCCTGATCCGAGGTACCGAAAAAAAGTGGAAGCTGGAACCAAAGTACACCGCCCTCTAGACCTTTCTTTTGGAATTAATGAGCTAATGTCGACAGAAGGAGGTCTACCATAGGTGAGGCAATAAGGGATCCTCAACTAAGGCACAAGAGAAAATAGTAGAGAAACTGAAAGACTGACACCAATGATGATGATGAAATGGGGGGAAATTAGTAGTGAATGGATGACTTCCCTTGTTAGAGCATAAACATCATGGATGATCTGGTAGTGACTGACACAATATCATGGGGGATAGGGGATAGTGGGACTGAAGGCCATAATGAGCGACACGAGAGAGATACCAAGAAATGAAGGATGGAGGACTATAGTGGGGTGCAAAGGGACTCAGGATAGACTCCATGAAACCAATGATGACTCAACTCAGATGCTCTAAACAAGGGTGACTCGATGGTGCTGCCAGACAGGAAAAGGGTCCAATGGGGACCATAAAGGCACGAGTAAAAGATGGTAAATCACAACGAAAGTCAACACAAGTGTGGAAAAGTATGGAGGCAACATGGTTCCCCCGGTATGAGTGTTGCAAGTGAAGAAATTCGATTTTGAGGAGTGGTGAAGTGGTGCTTTTTGGACGAAATGTGTCCTGGTGAAGTATTAAATAAAAAAAGATAATAGATACCCATTTTATGGCTTGGTGAGATGTTTCCAATGGTATATACAGTTCATCAAACTGAGCTACAGTTTGGTCGCAGTAAGTGAAAGAAAAATTAGGGGTTTTCTTTTAATAAGGCATCTTCCAAATTCACTTATTTTCCGGTGGAGCTGTGGTGAATGTCGTGAGGAGAGGAGGCCTTAAATCTTGTGGAAGTTATAGCTAATAAACTGACCGTTGGAATTTGAGATCTATCAATTGTAGGTAAGAGGCCTAATCCTACTCTTTCATTTCAGTGGATTGAAAGCTCAATTTAGGTACCTATAGCTCATGAACAGGCCAAGTTACACTTTTTGGGGTCTGTTCTGCGACCTGGGTAGCAGGTTTTGGGCAAAAAACTGTGACCTATCCTAGGAAATGACCTAAACAGTGTGACCTATCATAAAAAGGGGTTTTAAATGCTCTTTTGGCTGAGATCTAGGATTTTATATGGTTGAGGGGCATATGTGCCCCCAAGCATGTTGTAGACATGCCAAAATGTATTTAGAAAAAGGGAAATATTAACACATTTTAATGATGTGGTGCACCATTTGTTTTTGGTATGGTTTTGAGAAAGGACATAGACGATTACCAATATCTTTTGGTACTGCATATATGAATCAAATGGACTTTAAGTTTCTAGGTTGGCATACATGGTGCTAATTTCTCAAAGATAGTACTTGGGATAATGAACTGATGTTCTCCTAGAAAACCTATAGGTTGGTCAACCACAATGTCTATGAGACTGGGTTGCTAATGAAAAATGAAGGAATGATGAGGGTATCATTCCTAGAGTGATCTTGAAGTGATATGGGACTCTATAATTTCTTCTAAATGTGGAAGAATAATGGTACTAGAGTCCTCACGACTAGATTCACTAGGAGAGTGGTGAAGAACTGCTTCTCCTGGTCTCTCCAAAATGGGTGCTGCCCTTACCCAAACATTGGGTGTCAATGTAATGGCCACATGGTGCATGTGGTTTGAATGCGTGAGTTCGATGTAAGGGGGATACTTAAAGTCAGGAGTGGTTGCTACTTCCATAATGTCGTCATCGTAATAGAAGATGGGGTTACTGATGGAAGAAATACCACCTGACATGGAGAAACAACCTTACTCCTCATCATGAGAGGAGAGGTTCGTATGTGCATCATCACAAGGGATAGCAGGAGAGTGAGTAGACAGAGGATCCACTGATGTTAAGACTAGGGAGGGGGCTGAAGGGAGGTGAGGCAAAAAATTAGGGGAGGTCTCATCGTGGACTTCCGAACAAGGCCCCATTATCTCAACATCATAAGGGGAAAAGCTAATGGGAGCATATGTGTCCTCGGGTGTTGCCGAAGGAAGATGCGAAAATAAGGGAGCAGGTGACTCATGGCACTTAGCCTCAAATTGGCGTAAGGCTTATAAAGAGGAAAAATACTCTTTTAGGTGAGGACACAGGTGACTGTAATGGCCATGGAAATCACATAAATCACAAGGGTTATTTGTGCGCAATGGTTTGAGTTTCGGGATTGAATTGGGTATAGTGACATATACCTTTGGGATACCAGATTATAGAAATGACTCATTGACCATGGACTTGAGGTGAGGCAATCCTGTGCAAGTACGGGTGGCGTGGTTGAAAAAATCACACAAAGCACACTCGATCGTACGCTTTGGAGGCCGAGAGGGGGCAGGGTTTGTCAGGGTAGCCTTATCCTTTGATGCCCCCTTGCGAGCTTTGCCCTTCTTACCCGAAGCGGTCAGAATGGTAGGTGGTTCCTATTGAGGTGAATGAGGCACTATTGCAGTGGGAGAAGTCATAGGGACCGGTTGAACCAGGTTCAAAGTGAGATAAGGTTTAGGTTGACCAGGCGGGGTAGCAGCTGGAGGATCGAGGTACCAGATGGGAATCCCAAGGGTCAAGTTAGGAAGAGAGAGGGTGGCCATAACAGGTACTATGTACACTCCTGGTGGGGGAGCTAGGAACAGTATCTGACCAGAGGGCTAATGACGAGGTGCGACAGTGCCAAGATGGTTGAGGTTAGGAGGAACTGTCCCAGGAGGGTAAAGGGGGTCATGAGTACCAACTGAAGGTGAAGGGCTAGGAGAAGAAGGTTCATAATTTTGATCAGAGGAAATCATGAAAATTTGGTAATCGGGGGAACCAGATGGAAGAGATTGAGTGGCCACCTGTCCTTCAGGTGGTTGAGTAGCCAAAAATCCCTGTTGAGGGAAATGATCAGTAAACAAAGTCGGTTGACTAGGTGCAGGACTGGGAGGAACGGAAGGAATGAATTGCTGTCCTCTCAATGTTTCTTGAGATTCCCATAGCTATCACATTTGTGGCAGAAGAGGACAATCATGCGTATAATTACCATAAACACCACAACAAGATCAAGGCTTGTTCATATGAAGAGGCCTATCTCGCTTGGGCTGAGTAGTGTTAGGAGCATTGCCTTGATGAGGTCTAGGATTACTAGAGGGAGCTTGATTTTGATTTCCTTTCCTCTTCCTTTTTGAGGTAGGAGGATTAGTCCTGCCCTGCTGTGTGTACACCTGCCCCGGAGGGGGTGGTGGTTGTTGTTGCGGGGGTTGAGAAGGAAAGGGAGGAGGAGGTGCTAATGCTATAAGAGCTAGAGCACTAGGCTGTGGATATAGATAATAAGGAGGTTGGGTAGCAATGTGGTAAATAAGAGGTTGGGCAAAAGGAGGAGGCATGCCGTATCCTGGATACGTGCTATCGGGAGGGGGAAAAGTGCCGGAGGAGCTGGTCCCTCCTTGAGAGAAACCATAGCCCATGGGAGGTTGAGCATATGGATTAAAGAAAGCTCCAACGATCCCGTTGGCAACGTGAGATGCCCCCGGTGCATTGGCACCACCAGGTCTGGGAAGATCAGGTAGGACGGTATAAACATAACCTGACTGAGCGTAGATAAATTCATATTTTAACGCAATTTGGAGAGCAGCTTATTCAATTTGAGGAAATTGTGATGCGATTTCTTTCCTGATAGGCAGAAATAGGGTCCTAAGGAACCAGTCCATGTAGAAATGGTCTTCGAAAGTAGGGGCTCGACATAGGCTGTTTCTTCTATTCCATTCCTAAACATGTTCAGATAGGCGGGTTGCAGATGATTGACAAAAAGAGGTCAAGAGCTTAGTACTAGTGTCGTAACGAAGGGGAAGCTGGAAATAAGACAAAAAATCCCAGGCTAGAGTCGCAAATTTGGTATGAGAGGAAGGGGCTTGATCAACATACCACTTAGAAGATTCACCTGTAAGCATTCATTGGAACAACCGAAGACAAACAGAGTCATTAGTAATGGAATTAGAAGAACACCACATGTGGAAAGATCGAATATGATTTGAAGGATCTTCTCCAGCAAGACCTTCAAACTTTGGGATTTCTGAAGGGGGCTTTGTTAGCATAGCAGGCCACTTAGCGTCATAGTTTATAGGGTCATTTTTCAACTGGTAAAAATCGGGGAGGCTGAGAGCTGCATAAAAGGGAGCAAGGGTGCAGCCGGGCCAGTGTCCGTTGTGGTCCCACTAGTGGTATTCCCAGCGGGAGGGCTGGGGTTACCACTAGTGTTAGGTCCTGCACCAGAGATGGTGAAGGTGACAGGGGGAGAACTGAAGGTGGAACAGGAAGGAGAACCCAAAGGACCAGAAGAAGAGTCAGAGTGCAGACTCAGTTGAGGACTAAATTGAATCCTCTGCAGAGGAGTAAGTCTCCCTACCAGAAACTGAGGACGAAGGCCAAGAAGTCTCCGGGATGAACACCTTAGTGTCTCAATGGTGACGATACAAACACAACACAAAGGAAAAAGAGATTGACAAGGGCAAGGAGGTGTAGTATCAACCGATTACAATGTCGAAACAAGGGCATAAAGGTGTAGGATCAATTGATTTCAATGTTTTAGAGTCTTTTCTTGGCGGTGTTAACGAAGCCCTTTTTCGCTTAGGGTGTGTGTGTAAAATTGTGTAGATTTTAATTTTTAAACTCGGATATTTATAGAGAAAAAGAAGAAGTGTGTTGTATAGCTGTAAATAAACCTGCAAATGTCAGTATATAGGCCTGCAAAACAGAAAATAAACAACTGATATTGCACCAATATAAACCCAAGGAGGCAGGTCTCTCAACAACTAGTCTATAGGTGAGTAAAAAACTAATTTAAACACACTAAAAAAAGGCTAATAGATCTAGGGTCAAGAGGGAGAAATATCTAAAAGAAAAAATCTGCTGGAAAGTGGTGCAGAAAACAACAACAAATCAGAGGAAAATTGTTGTAACAAGAGGTGGCGAAAGGCTATCTCCAGGAGGGAATCGAAGTGCACCCTAAAGAAAAACCCAAAAAAAACTATATGAGTTGATTTGGATGGTTAACAAGCCGATCTGAAGTGGATATGAATATGAGGTATCAGATCTGAAAAAATGGTTGAAGACTCTGAAATTTCAGGAAACTTGCAACAGCAAACACTCTTCCATAAAAAGTGGAGGGTACTGAAGCCCTAGGGGGCTAGGGTCCCACTTAGTTGAGAGAAAAAGAACATGTACAGGTCCGAAACAGGCAGAAACAGAGGTTAGACAACCCTGAACATAGGCTCAACAAAACCCATAAAACTTTCCGAAAAATCCTTGGAGAAAGTCCAGGTCGCAGTTTTTGGCCTATTTTCAGCATAGGTCACATTTTTTGGGCTGTAAAGTGTGCCCTGGAGGTCCAGGTCATAGGTTTTGGGTAGAAAAGTGTGACCTGCACTTCTGGCACTCTCGACGGTAGGTTTCAAAAAAAAATTCGTCTCAGCTATGGCTGATGTCTGTCACCTGCACAATGGGTCCAAAAACACATGGAAGTTAGAATTTTTATCGTTTTATGGTTTTATGGGTTAAAAACAACATCAAGAATAAGCAAAACAACGAGCCAAAGAGAATTCCTAGGGTTTGAAGCAGATGGATATGCAAGGATCAGAAAAAGGACAATGGTCGTAATGGTAAACCCATGTGGCATCGCCAGTTGTTAGTATGAATCTTGATTCGAGGTGTACGGAAAAATACCACATTAGTTGCACATAAAAAAAAAACCCCTAACAATAGAAATGACTGCTAATATCTTCAGATCTGCAGTTAGATGATCAAGACAAATGCTGCAAAAATCTAGATCTATGCATTAGAAGACACTAAACAGTAGAAAAATAATATTTACTCCATAGATCCAATAGACAAGACAAGAATATATCCAATGAAATTTATATTAAGGACACCTGGGAGGAAAACACAAGCAGGTGTTCCCTGTTCTCCTCAATGGGATGGGTTCTTGTAAGTCCTCAGCACTTTAGATTTAGAATTCCTCTCTCTTGATGGTGTAGAAAACCCAGACAAAAATGGAAAAGTATGGCTATGATTATGGATCAATAGCCAGACCAAGTGCTGACATCCAGAGTGATCTTTAGGCAACAAAAGGTCACAAATGAATTAGAAAACCCTTCTATTTATAACAAAATATTGAGTTAGTCTAGAGATTGCTGCATAATTCAAATATTATTAACCAAATCTAGATCCAACTTTTATGGAATATTTTATTATATTTGTTGGAGGGAAAAGGAATTTGACTTGAGTCAAATCCCCTTATTTGTAAATAATAAATAGATAAATGATTTATTTATCATTTTAAGGATGTGATTAAGTAGTAATAAATTTTTTTTATTTATTTATCATTTTAAGGATATGATTGAGTAACAATCAAATAAATAATGATTTATTTAATTATTTAAGGGTGAAATAGTCATATTTAACAAATAATATTATTTAAATAAGATTTAAAAAATTATTCTTTAGAAAATAATAAGATAAATAATGATTTATCTAATTAATTTCTTTGTTTTGGGTTAAATATAACTAGAAATATTAATTAAACTATTGTTTAACTAATTATTTCTTGAGGAAAATCAAACAAATATTTATTTATTTAATATTTCCTTATGGGGTTTCTTGTTTAGACCATAAAAAACTTAATAAAGGTGATTTACTAAGTTATTTTCATGGTGAAAGAAATTTTTCTTGGAGTAAAATTAGTCTGAGATGATGTACTTGGGTCCATCTAATCATAATATGTTAGATGACCAAAATATGGTGTAACAAATATTTTTCCAACTTTATTAACAAGCAAAGTTGCATCATCAAGATCAAAATGTTTGAAGTAAATTTTTAGAAGATGCTTATTTAATTTCTCATACCAGGCTATTGGTGCTTGCTTGAGGCCATACAAGGATTTTATAAGCTTGCATACTTTGTGTTCTTATCCCTTCACAACAAATCCTTCTGGCTGGGACATAAAAACTTTCTCCTTTAGATATCTGTTGGGTCTCAATCTAGTCTCCTGAACTGAGCTCATTTAATTGTCAACCAGGATTTGTAAACTGCTGAAGTGAAGTGTACCATATGTACCTAGGTGCTTGTTTCCTAATGCGTTGTGTGTAGTGTTTTGTAATGTTTTTGGTCTTTTGTGATGATTTATGATGTTTTTGGTCTTTTAGTGATTTTTATGTTCACAATGGAAATGTCTAGAAAACTAATGGAAAGGAGTTGGTGGTCAAAAACAGAGTTAAGCCTAATGTATGGAATGGCAAATGCAATTGGAAACACTGAAGCAAAATCTAAACTATGACTAAATAAAAGCAAAAGCTTGATAATGACTTTTTAGGCAAATGACACAAACTAAACTTGAGAAATGATCACTAAATATGCAAATCCTCTAACTAGACAGTTAAACACTAATCTTACCATGATGCAACATTTCTATTCTATGACTAATTCCTAGTTCTATTCTGCAATTTAATTGAATGTCACAGAACCTATACTCAAAGAGTTATTGGTTTCTTTTTCAAAGTAGTTCTTTTGAGGAAGAGCTCTGTTTATAAAATGATGAGGAAATTGCAGAGATACTTCAGGCCTTATAGTGATGTTATCTTCTGTTCCTATGGCTGTAGATCATTTGTAGATTTTAGAACAAGAAGATGTTTGTGAATAATGAAGGCTGTCTTGTTAATCCTAACAACTAGAGTAATCTATTGTGCAATGGATGACAATTTGAATATGAAATGCAAGTGCAATGAGTTAATCTAAGAATGAACCTAAGATGCTACTAAACTAGAACAATGTTGAACTATAAGTCATCATCAAACTTGAAACAAAGTAACTGAACATGAATTAAATGCAATGAAACTCCGGAGCATTCTAACTATACTAACATGCATTATTCTATGAAGTTACACAATCTGTTTGTTCATCATTAGTGATATTTTGGAAGAGTTCGTTCTTTTGGAAGAGGTAGAACAATTCTGAATGTGTACTTGAGTGCAATTGTAAGCAAATGGACTGAAAGCAAATGAAAAACTAAGTTATCACATCCATACTCTACTCGTCATTATGATGTCTTGGGCAAGCGTTTAAGAGCAAGAACAGAGATGATACTTAGTACAAACACACAACTAAATCATTCATTATCACGATCATGTCTTGAACTTCTGAAGGGTGTCTTGGAAGAATTTCTTCTTGTGGAAGAGTGATTAGAACAAGTGTAACTGTGATAGTGAATAGCAAAACTACAACTAAATCCTACAGTACCACAGCTATTCATCATTCATCATTATAATCTGTTGGAAGAGTGTCTTCTTGTGGAAGAGCTGGAATGAATATAACTACAGTAGCTAGTTAAAACAACTATAAATTCAACTCCTAATTCTACAATACCATAGTCATTCAACATTCATCATTTTAATCTGTTGGAAGAGTGTCTTCTTGTGGAAGAGCTAGAATGAATACGACTACAGTAGCTAAAACAAAACAACTACAAATTCAAATGCAAAACGTAAAGGCAGCTAGGAAAACTTATCTAATTTATGCAAAAGAAATCCGTGCAAGAGGCAGGGGCCCTCTACCACTTGACGGCATTCAACTCCAAATTAAATCACGCCTTCAAAATAACTTTGTCTGCTCCATTAACGATGCAATAGTTTGAACATAACACTCTGCGCCTTCAGGAACGTAACACAGAGTTTAAACAAAATCTAGCAGCAAATCTAACATAAAATCTCTAACATATCTCTCGGTCTCCCAAGAGTTTATAAAGAAAATGCACGTAACAATAATTACAACAATTTAGGAACAATGTCTTTCCTTATCCGAATCACGTTAGGACTCTTTGAGGTGGCTGCGTGAAGAAGAAAAGACATCTGGACTGAGACAGTCCTAGTAGAAGTCTTCCTTCATAAATGTGTTCCCCACGTTCAAAACCATACCCAGAATTCATTTCTTCCTCCATGATCAGCAACGAACCAGGTAGACATGACGTGGATCATGCCCATATGCGGTTTTTATCAAGAGGCCACCTGGAACATACTCAAACATGAAGGCAGCTGCAGAATCGCCGGTTAGCTACGGAATGTCTGCATTCTGCAGCTAGTTCCGGTCAAAATGCTTAACAATGGAAAAAATCACAAAATTCAACAAGTCAGTCATGTAAATCATTCTAGAAGTAATTTTAACTATATTTATTAATCAATTGGGTTTAAGATAGAAATGGACAAGGGAAAATGAGGTAAAATGAGGTGAAGGAAAGCACAATTTTGAGGCTCAACATACCCCCACTGCTGTCTCTTTGCATGTCCTCATGCAAATTATCCTATGAATTCAGAGGCTTTTGTAAGGAAATCTAATCCCCTTCTTCTCCTTTGTCTGGAAGCTAGAGGTCTTCTGGGTTTCCTGATAACAAGTTTGAACCTGAGGTTGGTGAGTGCCCTGATTAGCTTTTTGTTCCTTGTCTTCAACTTCTCATTGGTCCTCTCCACTTTTTCTATATGCAGGGATAAGGTTGAGTTCATATCAGTTTTGAGCTTGATTTGATCTTTGAGAATTTCATTCTCATTTTTGATGTGTCTATTCAGTAATTCCAACTCATACCTATCCCTTCTCAATATATCTATTTCAGACAGTGGAGGACTGGGGGTTCTTTCTCTGATTTCTGAAGCTGTCCTCTCTAAGGTTTCCACATAGTCATAAATTTCCTGTTGAGCAGGATCAATTTCAGGGGTTCCTTCATAAAAATCCTCTTCATCATCCTCTTCAATGGGTGTTTCTTCATCTTCAATATTGATTACCCCTGTTTGTTTGATTGGTGTTTTCTTCAGTTTTCCCTTTAATCTGTGGCTTCTCCTAGGCTGAGAGGATCCCTCTCCTTTCTCTGTGGCAGATTCCTGGATTATCTTCTCTTCCTTAAGTTGCCTCTTGATTCGAGTCAACTTCTCTAAAATGATTTCCTCACTGCTCTCTTGGACTGGTTTGTCAATTTCAACTTTTGAAGCCCTCCCTTTCCTACTTCTCTTTGTAGGCTGTGGTTCAGGTGATGGTTCTTTTGCTTCTTCAAAATGATTTCTTATTAAGAAATCATCCCATGTATCATTTTTTTTAGCTAGATGATGTTCAATCAAGATTTTGACCAAACCATGATGATACAGGGTTGTCTCTAAAAATTGAACTCTTCTTTGAACACAGGCAGCCATCTTTTTCAGAATTTGAAGTAAGAAATATGGTAGGTTTAAGTATTCTCCCAGAAAATGCATCATTAGTCTAATGTGGTAGACATAAAATGTCCCATATCTACCCTCACATGTAACAAATTTTTGCAAAAGAAGTAGTATGTTTCTCCATTTTTTTTTCAATGCAGAACTGGGAATTCCTTTCTTGAATACACTAACATCCATATTTGGTGATTTTAAAATTTGTTTCCAGGAGTCATTGTGGAATTCTCTATTTTTAAACCATCTCTCTCCAGTTCTGAACAATCCTGTAGCCTCTGCAATAAAAACTTCAGTGATAGTAAACTTGACATCACCTACTTCAACTTCGGTTCCTTGAAATGCTCTTGCAAATGTTTTAGTGACTTCCTTATGGAAGCCATTAAATTTTTTCCAAAAATTGAAGCCATCCTATTTGTTGTAACATTTCTTTGCATTGTGGGTAGCCTTCTAAATATTTTGAACCCACTGGTTCAGTTCTTACAATTAAACCCATGATTTTTCAATATCAAATTAACACTCTTCTACCCACAAAACAATGACTTTCACTTTCGGATTGAAATGGCTTCAAGCTCTAAATGAAAATGGCTTCAATTTTGGAATGACATACCTCTGATTGATAATGAAAAATGCCTTCAAAACCTCGGACTGATATGCTTCTGTTGACAATTGAACTTTGGAGTGATATGCCTCTGTTTGATAATGACAAATGCCTTCGAAACCTCGGACTGATATGCTTCTGTTGACAATTGAATTTTGAAGTGATATGCCTCTGTTTGATAATGAAAGAAATTTCAAATTTCGAGCTGATATGTCTCTGATAGACAGTGGCAGATGGCTTCAAATTTTGTTTTGTGCAATACCTCTGGCTCTTGGTAGCAAATGGTTTCGATTTTAACACCTCTGTCTTTTGGTAACAAAAGACTTCAAACTCAACACTGCAACACCTCTGTCTTTGGTAACAAAAGACTTTAAACTCAATCACTGCAACACCTCTGTCTCTGGTAACAAAAGACTTCAAACTCAACACTGCAACACCTCTGTCTTTGGTGACAAAAGACTTCAAACTCCACAATGTTACAATTCTGTGTTTATAGTGAAAATGCTTCAAACTCCGTCCACAGTGATATTTTATCTGCCCACGGAATCAAGTGGCTTCAAGTCCTCACACTGTTATACTTCCAAATTTACCCTTCTACTCTTCTCTGCGTTTACAATGCTCAATGCTATTCAAACTGATATCCTTTGGCTCTGCTCTCGGTGATAATAATATCTCCGTCTTCGGAATGGAATGTTGGCTACAGAATGAAGTTATGGCAGTGGTCACGGAATGGAGTAGTGGAGTGAGGTGGAGGGATTGTATTAATGATTGAAGAGACGGCGGAGGATTTTGTGACGGCAGAGGGAATCATCATTGAATGATCTGGTTAAGAGACGTGGAGAATTCAAACACCTCGGCCTTTTTAGCCGCTTAAATGCTATCGGATATGAAATTTGAAATGGAAAATTTTAATCCAAAGTCTGTAGAGGGTTTATTGGTGTTTGATCAATAAAAACAATAAAAACAACCTTTTTGAACAATCCATAACTAAACTATGCTAAACTTTTATGAAATGCCATCGTAATTTAAATTTGTTACCTCTGCCCTTTATTTGATTTTTGTAGCCTTTGTCTTCTCTGCTCATCTCTGGAGGAGTCTTCATAATTTTCTTGATGCTTTTGATTCATGAATACACTGGGTCACTTTGTTGTAATTCTGATGTCTGCTGATTGATGCCTTCAGGATTTGTAGCTGCGGAAAGACTGTCGGGCTGCAGAAAGGCTGATCAGCTGCAGAATGTCCACTGAGCTGCAGAATGTTCCTGTAGAACACTTTAATCATGAAAATGGAATTTTTTTGGAGTATGGGTGAAATGTTATGTGGTATGAATGAAAATGGATGATGGATTATGATATGTATGAAGTGAATAATGGAATGGAATGGATTCAATTCATGAAATGGAATGAAGGAACATAAGGGCTGTACTGCAATTCATGACATATTTTATTCACTTATAGCAAGATATCAAATTTTGTATTTTGACATGAAAATGAGATGGATGGAAGATGAAATGAGATGAATGAAATGTGGAATGGAGTGAAATGTGAATGATGGATGAGATGGAGTATGGATGAATAAATGAATGGAGTGAGATGAAATGAATCATAAGCACTATGGAACTGAACTTATGATTTTTATAACAACTGCTTATAAAAACAAAAATGGGAAAAGTTAGAGTGTCAGAGAGACTCTGATTTTCACCCTATCTTTTCTGTATAAACATGCCAATCAATGATTGGTTTTCATGTTTATACCTTTTTTTTTTTTTTCAAAAGAGAAATGCTTCAGAAAATTTAATCAAGTTGATGAAGAAGAGAGACTCTTCTTCATTAACTTCACTTCATTGTCTTCTTGGAACTTCTTGACACTTGGAACTTCTTGACAAACTCTTCTCTTGAGAGTGGCTTGTGGTATAGCTTCAGTCTATGACCATTCAAAAGAAAAGTGACCTCTTCTTCATCTATAGTTCTGATTTTTACTTCCCCATTATCAAAAATTCGAACAATTTCATATGGCCCAAGCCAATGTGTCTGAAATTTCCCTTGAAAATCCTTGAATTTTGAATCAAACAAGAGAGCCCAGTCACCCTCTTTGAATTTCTTCTCCTTGATGTTCTTGTCATGCCATCTAGCCCTTTGCTGTTGGACTAGACTTGTTTTCTGAACTGCATCTTGTCTGATCTCATCCAATTCATTAATTTGCTCCAGTCTATGCTTTTGTGCCTCCGTTAGATCAAGTCCTAGCTGAACTGCCATCTTGAATGTTTGAATTTGGAACTCTATGGGAAACAAAACTTGCTTTCCATAAACAAGCTCATAAGGAGTATGGCTTGTTGTGTTTCTCCATGTAGTTCTAAAGGCCCACAAGGCTTCAGGAAGCCTATCTACCCAATCCCTTCTATGTAGATGAACAGTCTTTGTTAGGATTCCTTCAATGACTTTATTAGTGGATTCCACTTGACCATTTGCTTGTGGATGATAAGGAGTAGATGTTCTATGTCTGATTTTGTACTTCCCCATCATTTGCTCCACTAGCCTTGATGTAAATTGAGCTCCTTGATCTGTAACAATTTCCCTTGGGACACCAAAACGAGTAAAAATATCCTCAAAAAGAAAAGTAACTACAGATGCTTCATTAGAAACAAGTAATGGTTTAGCTTCTACCCATTTAGTAACATAATCAGTGCAAACTAATATATATTTCTTTTGTCTTGATGGAGGACTAATAGGTCCTACAAAAGCCAAAGCCCATTTTTCAAAAGGTTCAATGTGTACCTGAGGTTGTAATGGCATCTCACCTGAAGGAGAAGGTTTCCCTACCCTTTGGCAACTGTCACACCTTTTGACATACTCCCTTGCATCTTTAAACAAAGATGGCCAATAATATCCTAAGTTAAGGATCTTATAGGCTGTCCTCTTATCTGCAAAGTGTCCGCCACAAGGTTCATCATGACATGCCTTGAGAATTTCTGGCATCTCATCTTCACGAACACACCTTCTAATAATCAAATCTGGACCTGTCTTGTACAACTCATTAGCGACCCATGAATATCTTGCACTATCATTAATGATTTTTCTTTTATCCCTTGCATTCATAATTGAAGGAAATTTTCCTGAAACTAAATAATTTGCAATATCAGCAAACCATGGAGTTTGAGTAGAGATTGCAAAAAGATATTCATCAGGAAATTGATCTTCAACCGGAGTGTCATCTTTGATATTTTGAATTCTAGACAGGAAATCAGCCACATTGTTTTGTTTTCCAGGCCTATCTAGAATAGTAATGTTGAATTCTTGCAATAATAACAACCATCTTATAACTCTGCCATTAGTGATTGATTTATTCATTAAGTATCTAATGGCAGAATTATCAGTGTGAATAAAAGTTTCATAGCCTGTTATATAGTGTCTAAACTTGTTTATGGCATGAACAACAGCTAAAAACTCTTTTTCAGTTACAGTATAGTTTAACTCTGCAGGAGTCAAATTTTTACTGGTATAATAGATGGCATAGGGAATTAAATATTTCTGTCCCAATACTGCTCCTAGAGCTGTATCGGAAGCATCTGTCGAGATATGAAAAGGTAACTTCCAGTTAGGTCCCCTTAATATAGGTGCTTCAGAAATTTTGGTTTTCAGGGTTTCAAAAGCTAACTGGCAATCAGAAGTCCACTTAAATTCACAATCTTTGGTGAGTAATTTGAAGAGAAGAGATGCTATTTTGGTGAAGTTTTCTATAAATCTCCGATAATACCCTGTAAATCCTAGAAAACTTCTAACATCTCTTTGACAACTTGGAATGGATAGGTTAGAAATAACTTCAACTTTCGCCTCATCAACTCTAATCCCATCCCCTGAAATGTGGTGCCCTAAAACAATACCTTCAATGAACATCATAAAACATTTTTCATGACTAAGAGAAAGGTTTGCTTCTTGACATCTTTTTAAGACTTTTTCCAGGTTTTCTAAAGCCTCTTCAAATGTATCCCCATAAACTGTGAAATCATCCATATACACCTCTACACAGTCATGTATCAGATCAGAAAAAATTCCTAATACTGCCCTTTGGAATGTTGCAGGTGCATTGCATAACCCAAATGGCAATACTCTGTAGGCATAGGTACCCCAAGGACAAGTAAATGTGGTTTTATCTTGGTCTTCAAGTGCTACTTGGATTTGATTGTAACCACTAAACCCATCCAGGAATGAAAAGTACTTTTTACCTGCCAATGTATCTAATACTTGATCTATGAAAGGTAATGGAAAATGGTCTTTAAGAGTAGCTTTATTCAGTTCTCGGTAGTCAACACACACCCTCCATTTTCCATTTTTCTTAGGCACAATCACCAAGGGAGAAACCCACTGACTATCTGAAATAGGATAGATGAAATTAACATTTAATAATTTTTGCAGTTCTTCCTTGACAATTTCCCTAAGATTTGGATTCATCCATCTTTGAGGCTGTCTGATTGGTTTGCAATTTGCCTCTATATAGATGTGATGAGTACAAGTCTTGGGACTTATCCCTTTCATGTCAGTGTATTCCCATGCATATGCAGAAGAATGTCTCTGTAATACTTTGACTAACTCTTCTTGTTGAGATTTTTCTAGGTTTTTGTTTATGTTCAAGGTTTTGCCTCGAAAAATTTCACTTGTAGAGCTGCCAAATTTGTCCATAGAATGAAGAGACATCTGCCTAGATGACAAGAACTCAATATTGGATCCCTCTTGAAATGATTCTTGTTTGTGTTCTGGAGAAGATTCAAAGTTTTCTAGAGTAGTCAGAATTTGATTATCTTCACTAATTTCTGAAATTGTGAAGAGTGGTTGTAAATATTCTTCATCCTCTATCCATTGAGTGTCATCTAGATCTGTAATTGTCCTAGCTCGAGGATATAAAGTGAATTTCTTTGTTGAACTACCATCAGAAATATACATATCACCGGACCTACAACTAATAAAAGCATCAGCTGTAGCCAACCAAGGTTTTCCTAGTATAACAGGATGGCCTCCTAGATTATTCTTGGGTGTTAGGATCATGAAATCCACAGGGTACTCCCAAGAGTCTAGGGACACTGGAATGTCTTCTATTACCCCATCTGGTCTGATCACAGATCTATCTGCTAGTTGTAATAGTGTGGGTGTAAAGAGAATATTAGGAAGTTTCAGCTTGTCCATGATTTGTCTACTCATGATATTTATTGCTGCTCCTAAGTCAATGAGTGTGTTTTGAATTTCAATTCCATTGATGTGAATTTTGACAACTGGATTTCCTGGGTCAAGGTACTTTGGAATAGTAATCTTACCCATCATAATGTCTGCTATTTGTCCTACCAGTTGAATTTTCTTGGTTTCTTTTATTCTTTTTCTTGTTGTCTTCATACTCAACTCCTTTATTGTTTTGGCTAAAATTGGGATTTCCTTGATGGCTTGCAATAATGGAATTTTAATGCAAATATTTCTCAGCTCATCTAAGAAATCATAATTAGGCACCATGATTTGTTTTTCTACACCTCTATCAATTTGTAATCTTTCCGGAAAGGGAGGTATAGAAGTAGATGTGGATGGTTGCTCTAATACAGGAGTTGGATTTATTGAATCTTTTTGTTTTAGTTTTTCAATGTGTGGGTCTTGAAAGGATGTGTCTTCCTCAAGACTTTTATTCACCCGTAGAGAGTCTTCCTCAAAATTATCTTGTTCTTGTATGATCACAGAAGGTTTCCTCTTTTCAAGTATTCTTCCAGACCTCAGTTGAACATCACTAAGGTCTAAAGGAGTAATTAAATAAGTTGGAAATTGTTGGCCTTCTATCATATATGTATTCTGAGGGTTCTTATTATTGGGGTTTGGTATGGGTTGAGCAGGCAATTGATTTGATTTTTGAGGGAATGGTAATGAAAGTGGTTGATTTTGATGATGTTGTTGAGAATTTTGTTGAAGATTTTGAGGAAAATTTTGTTGAGGATTTTGAGGATAAAAATGTGGATATGGTGGATAGGATGGTGGATACTGATAATATGGAGAGTATCTTCCATAGGGACCTTGTGATCCTTGTGCCCAAGCTTGAGATTGATTTTGAAATTGGGGCCAAGGTTGCTGCCAAGAATTCCAAGGTGGAGGTTGATTATAAATTTGATCATGGAATCCTTGTGTCTGAGGTCCCTGCCAAGGTCTTCTAGATACAAAGTTAAGAGATTCTGTGGAGTCTGTAGGAGTTTCTTCCTGAAAAACAGCTTTGAGACTAGGAAGAGAAGGACAATTCTTGGTTTCATGTTTTTCAGAACAAATGACACAGGTCTCTACAACTTTTACATCCAAAGGACACTCTCTCAAGGCATGTTTCTTTCTACATTTGGGACAAAAGATTGCCAAAGCATCAGATTCAGCCTTTTGCTTGTTTTGTATCTTGAGGGTGTCTATTTGTTCACTAAGACTCCCTAAGATGTCATATTTAAAATCATCAAGCATGTGTCCTATTTCTGATCTACTTACTGTCCCAGAAGCAGATTTACTTGCTCTTGCAAGAGCAGGATCTCTTGGACCTTTGACAGTTTTGGATTTCCCTCTGGAAAGGTTGATACATAACTCAGATATTTCAGGTAATGTGAGTTGTGATATATCCCCTTTTCCCATCATGTTAAGGATATCCAACCATTCATCCCTAATTGTTTACAACAAAAGAGCTTTTAAAGTGTCTTGATCTAGGTTTTCCATTTGTGCCCTTTTTATGTTGTATTTAAATATTTCCAACAAATCTTCTAAGTTTTCATCTTATTTTTGTAACATCTTGAACACTTCTTCCTTATGATTAACCGGCATACAATAATCCAAGTATCTCTCTAGAAATGCTTGTTTCATGTCTTCCCATGTTCTAATAGAACTACTGTTTAAACTCATAAACCACTTCAATGCTTCTCCTTTCAGAGTTGAAGGAAATAATTTCAATTTTTGAGCATCTTGTAGATAGTCATAAGTTCTACACAACACTTCAAATTCAAATAAGAAAGTTTCAGGATCCTCAGTTTTAAGTCCATAGAAGTTCGGAAGGACAGAAGGTGAATTTTTTTTCATGGTTGTATTGGTTTCTTCATCAAGTATAGGGAACCCAAAAGAGCTTCCTATTCTACCTCTCCCTCCATCTGCACCTCTACCTCCTTCTCCTCTTCCTCCTTCTCCTCTACCTCTACCTCTACCTCCTCCAAATAATGTGTGTTCTCCATTAACAACTCCTCCTCCTCCTTCTTCTGCCATGGTTGACTCTCCTGTAGAAGTAGAAAGGTTTATATCCTCAACAAGAGTTTTTGGATCTTCTTCTATGGCAGGTTCAGTGGATGAAGTGGAAGGTTTCTCTAATGGAATAGGTGACCTTAGATCTTCTAGAATTCCAGGATCAGTAAAGGATGGAAGATGGGTTTGAGTTGAAGGTGTACTAGCTCTGGATCTAGATGAAACAAGTGGTGTTCTAGATATCAAACTTCTGCCTCTGCTGCTTATAAATATTCCCCTTGAATCTCTCTCCCTTCGCATAAAATTGTTTTTGGATGCTAATAAACAAAGGTTACCTAGTTTTCACTTCCCCGGCAACGACGCCAAAATGTTGGGTCTCAATCTAGTCTCCTAAACTGAGCTCATTTAATTGTCAACCAGGATTTGTAAACTGCTGAAGTGAAGTGTACCATATGTACCTAGGTGCTTGTTTCCTAATGCGTTGTGTGTAGTGTTTTGTAATGTTTTTGGTCTTTTGTGGTGATTTATGATGTTTTTGGTCTTTTAGGATTTTTATGTCCACAATGGAAATGTCTAGAAAACTAATGGAAAGGAGTTGGTGATCAAAAACAGAGTTAAGCCTAATGTATGGAATGGAAAATGCAATTGGAAACACTGAAGCAGAATCTAAACTATGACTAAATAAAAGCAAAAGCTTGATAATGACTTTTTAGGCAAATGACACAAACTAAACTTGAGAAATGATCACTAAATATGCAAATCCTCTAACTAGACAGTTAAACACTAATCTTACCATGATGCAACATTTCTATTCTATGACTAATTCCTAGTTCTATTCTACAATTTAATTGAATGTCACAGAACCTATACTCAAAGAGTTATTGGTTTCTTTTTCAAAGTAGTTTTTTTGAGGAAGAGCTCTGTTTATAAAATGATAAGGAAATTGCAGAGATACTTCAGACCTTATAGTGATGTTATCTTCTGTTCCTATGGCTATAGATCATTTGTAGATTTTAGAACAAGAAGATGTTTGTGAATAATGAAGGTTGTCTTGTTAATCCTAACAACTGAAGTAGTTTATTGTGCAATGGATGACAATTTGAATATGAGATGCAAGTGTAATGAGTTAATCTAAGAATGAACCTAAGATGCCACTAAACTAGAACAATGTTGAACTATAAGTCATCATCAAACTTGAAACAAAGTAACTGAACATGAATTAAATGCAATGAAACTCCGGAGCATTCTAACTATACTAACATGCATTATTCTATGAAGTTACACAATCTGTTTGTTCATCATTAGTGATATTTTGGAAGAGTTCGTTCTTTTGGAAGAGGTAGAACAATTCTGAATGTGTACTTGAGTGCAATTGTAAGCAAATGGACTGAAAGCAAATGAAAAACTAAGTTATCACATCCATACTCTACTCGTCATTATGATGTCTTGGGCAAGCGTTTAAGAGCAAGAACAGAGATGATACTTAGTACAAACACACAACTAAATCATTCATTATCACGGTCATGTCTTGAACTTCTTAAGAATTTCTTGGAAGAGTTTCTTCTTGTGGAAGAGTGATTAGAACAAGTGTGACTGTGATAGTGAATAGCAAAAACTACAACTAAATCATACAGTACCATAGCTATTCATCATTCATCATTATATTCTGTTGGAAGAGTGCCTTCTTGTGGAAGAGCTGGAATGAATATAACTACAGTAGCTAGTTAAAACAACTATAAATTCAATTCCTAATTCTACAATACCATAGTCATTCAACATTCATCATTTTAATCTGTTGGAAGAGTGTCTTCTTGTGGAAGAGCTAGAATGAATACGACTACAGTAGCTAAAACAAAACAACTACAAATTCAAATGCAAAACGTAAAGGCAGCTAGGAAAACTTATCTAATTTACGCAAAATAAATCCGTGCAAGAGGCAGGGGCCCTCTACCACTTGACGGCATTCAACTCCAAATTGAATCACGCCTTCAAAATAACTTTTTCTGCTCCATTAACGATGCAATAGTTTGAACATAACACTCTACGTCTTCAAGGACGTAACACAGAGTTTAAACAAAATCTAGCAGCAAATCTAACATAAAATCTCTAACATAGCTCTCGGTCTCCCAAGAGTTTATAAAGCAAATGCATGTAACAATAATTACAACAATTTAGGAACAATGTCTTTCCTTATCCGAATCACGTTAGGACTCTTTGAGGTGGCTGCGTGAAGAAGAAAAGACATCTGGACTGAGACAATCCTAGTAGAAGTCTTCCTTCATAAATGTGTTCCCCACGTTCAAAACCATACCCAGAATTCATTTCTTCCTCCATGATGAGCAACGAACCATGTAGACATGACGTGGATCATGCCCATATGCGGTTTTTCTCAAGAGGCCACCTGGAACATACTCAAACATGAAGGCAGCTGCAGAATTGCCGGTTAGCTACGGAATGTCTGCATTCTGCAGCTAGTTCCGTTCAAAATGCTTAACAATGGCAAAAATCACAAAATTCAACAAGTCAGTCATGTAAATCATTCTAGAAGTAATTTTAACTATATTTATTGATCAATTGGGTTTAAGATAGAAATGGACAAGGGAAAATGAGGTAAAATGAGGTGAAGGAAAGCACAATTTTGAGGCTCAACAATATCCATTCAAAAAGGTGGTTTCTACATCCATCTGATGAACTTTTCATCCCTTCTGAGCTGCTAGGGAAAAGAGAGTCTGGATGGTGGCCCATTTTGTTGTGGGAGAAAAATTTTATTCATAATCGACCCCTTCTTTCTGTGAAAAACCTTTTGCCACAAGCCTGGTTTTGTGCTCATGAAGTGAGCCATCTGCTTTGTACTTGTTCATGTCAACCCACTTACAGCCAATTGTTTTGGTTTCCAAAGGAGGATCAACCAGCTTCCAAGTGCAATTCTTTGTCAAGGCATCATACTACTTTTGCATCGCTTCATTCCATTGATCATGAGAAGCGACTTCTTTGAAGGAAGTTGGTTCATGATCTGTAGACAAAGTCAATTCATAGTTATAAGCAATATCGATATCAATAGGTGAATCAGAATTATCTACATCACCTTTGTTTTGTCTAGTGGAACTTCTTGTTCCTGTCTTTCCAACCTTATCAGGATGAAAATTTTCTAGTGTCTTTGTCAACCATTTGGGTGGGCCTTTCTGAGATGGCCCATGCTTCTCATTTGAATGAGTTGGAATTGAATCAAGATTCAATCTCTCAATTCTCTCAATCACATCATTCAAGGTGTCATTCGTGGTTGGTTCTTTATGTGGGGGAGAGAGTGCTTCGGGAAATGATTCCACAGATTGATTCAGTATAGGAATCCCACCTTCAAGATGTGGAATTTGATTATAAAATTATTGAAAATACTTTGCATGTGTGAATATATCCGAGAAATCAGGTTTCTGCTCAACAACATTGTTAATCTTGGAAGATTCACGGAATATGACATCTCTTGCTATTACAAATTTCTTATTGACTTCATCATAGAGACGGTATCCTTTAGAGGTATTGGAATACCCCAAGAAGATACATTTTCGACTTCTAGCACCAAGTTTATTCCTGTGTACCTTGGGGTATCAAATCATAACAGGTGGAACCAAAGTCCCTGAAATGCTTTATCGAAGGAATGTGTCCATGCCACATTTCATAAGGAGTTTTGTTTCTGATTGAATTTTAAGGACACCTATTCTTTATGTATACAACACATAGAATTGCATCATCCTAAAACATCATTTTTACATTCTTAACAAAACATCAGGGAGAAAACCATATTTAAAATTGTCCTATTCATTCTTTCAGCTACACCATTATGTTGGGGATTATAAGCCACAGTGGTTTGATGTTTGATCCCATGTTGACGAAGATAATTTTCAAATTCGTTTGAAGTGTATTCTTTTCCATTATTTGTACGTAGAGAAAAAATATGAGTTTATGCATCATTTTCAATCCATGCATGAAAATTCTTGAATGTTTGAAAAGAATCAGACTTGTTCTTCAATAAGTAAACCCGACACATTCTGGTGTAATCATCAATAAATGTCATCATATGTTTATTTCCATTTTTAGAAGAAACAAGGATAGGGCCACATAAATCTGAATGAATAAGCTCAAGTTTTCTATGTGCTCTGGATTGTGAATCATGAAATGGTTGTTTTCTATGCTTTCCTAGAATACAAGCATCACATTGCTTAAGTTTCCTAGGAATTGTAGGCAGTCCATTAACACCATTTTTCTTCAACAATTGAAGGTTTTCATAGTTTAAGTGTCCAAATATATCATTCCATAAAAGACTTGATGGGAATGTACCTTCATCATGATGTGAACTGAATGCAAAGTTTTGTGCATGAGCACAGGAACCTTGCAGCTTCAAGAGTCTTCCTTCTTCTATTCCCTCCATAACAAGTGAGTGATATGATGCTTTTTTGACCTTAACCTTGCCATAAAACATGTGAATGGAGTGTCCTTGTTGGCGGATGTGGACCAATGACATCAAGTTTCTCCTCAACTCAGGGAGGTATAGAACCTCATGTAGAAGATGATCTGGAAGACCAGGCAACTTAAGCTTGATTGTGCCAAGCCCTGATGGCTTGAGTTTGGATTTATCTGTGAATTATACTACTTGATTAAATTTTTCAGTAAATTCTTCAAAAAAATATTTTCTAAATGTCATGTGACATGTTTCTCCTGAATCTAGAAACCATCATTTCTCTAAGAAGTAAATGAAACATCAAACAAGTCTTCATTTACTCCATTGTTACAATGTGCTACAACATAATGAGTGGATTCAGGTGCTTTACCTTTGTCTCTTTCATGAGCTTTACCTTTCTCTTGATTTCTTTGCTGCTCAATTTTATCCCAAGGAAACTTACATGTAGATGCATCATGCTAGTATTTATTTTAGCGTGTGCAATGAATATCAGATTTTTCAGTTTGAGTTTGTCTGCCCCCCCTTTATTTGAAATTTATTCTTGCTCTTCCTTTTCGGCCACCCCTTCCTCTGGAAGAATATTTAGAATGAATCTTCTCTCTATGTGCAAAGCATACAGCCTCTTCAGAAGACAAAGGGGCTATCATCTTTCCAAAAGCTTTCTCTCTTTCTGCAAACTCTTTCTCAAGGTATTCAAAGGATTTTCCACAAGGTTTTGACTTTTTTTTAATGACTCAAGATAATGTGAGTAAGTTAAATACAATGCCTTAACATATGCTATGAGAGATATATCAACTTCTACACCAGTGTTCTTAATTTCATGCATGGCATATCTTACTTCTGAAGATAAAGCAAGAGGGTCATCATTCTTCAATTCAAGACTGATCAACTTATCATTAATTGAACAATTTCATGTTCTGAATGTGAGTCATAGAGTTCTTTTAGCTTGCTCAAGGCTTCATAGGCATTTTAAAATGGTGTAATATGGCGACTCACCTCTTCATTTATGGAAGATGCAATCAAGGCATAGGCCTTGTAGTTCTTTTTTTCCCAAATGGCGATCTCCTTGTCTAAAGTGGGCTTTGTTGGTGAAAGGTCTACTTCTCCTTCACAAATTCCTCTCCATAACTCATTAAAAAAGAGAGTGTGCTTGATTTTCCAAGACCATTCAGGACAGTTCTCCATTCCAGAGAGAAAAAATCCTATAATAGATATGAGAGAATGCATTCTTTTGAAGAAAAAAAATACTTTGCTGTCATGGTTAAAACTCAATTCTGGTTTCAATTGTAATATTTTTTTTTTTTTTGTAAAAAATTTGGTGAAAAAAGACAGAGGTATTATTTGAGAGATGTATTTTCTAGGGGAGGTGATTTCTGGGGAAGCTGATTTCCGGGGAAGGTATTTTCTGGGGAAGGTGATTACTGGGGAAGGTATTTTCTGGGGAAGGTGATTACTGGGGGAGGTGATTTCTAGGGGATGCCAAACTGTAAAAAAAAAAATTAAAATAAGAGGCCGAAATAAAAAGGGAATGCAGAGAATCTGCGTGGGAGGGGAGGGAGGGACAAGAGGCCGTGAGAGGGGTGGGGAGGGCCAAGCGAGGGGGATAGGGACAGTGGATGTGAGGGGTGAGGGGGTGGGTGGGGAGGGTTGGTGTGAGCGGAAAGGGAGTGAAGGTGAGGGGGATGAGGAGAGCTGGTGAGGGAAGGCATAGGAGAGCTCGTCAAGGAGGGAGGATGTGAGCGGGGATGGGGGGATCAGGTGAGGGGGATGGGTGAGAGCAAGTGAGGGAGAGAAAAAAAATATTTTTCAAGTAAAATTAATTTGAATGTGCACAAAAATGTAAAAATTATAGTAAAAATGTGGCAGAATTTGCAGTAAAAAAAACCAAAATTTTCCAGAATTGCAGAATGGCAGGAGCATTAATATAGAAAACTAAATGCATAATGACAATCTGCAAAAATGAAAACATGAGGGAGTTACACCAATGGAAGGAATTCCAAAAATGGGACTGGATCTGATACCATGTCAGACTAGGAGGTAACTCTGCAAAACTCAATATGTATTAGATGGAGATTATGTGTGTACTTATACATGGAGGTGGGGCTATTGGGATTCACTTCCCAATGACTCTTGGCCTTCCTTATTTACTAAATTACAATAATATACAATCTCACCCAACCCCTTAGGATTAGGTGTCAACATTTTTCTTAATATCCACCTATTTATTTACATTTGTGTGATGATCCATTCATTATCATAGGAAGATGATATAAGGGGAATATTCTTTAGCCATTTGAAATGGGGTAGAATATGTAGCAGTAAACACCATTAACCATTGATTTAAATGGGGGAGAAGTTACAAAACACTAAATAAAGAAGAAAATGTAAATTGTGCAAAGGGGGGTGTGATCAACCATCAGATTCTCATAATCATAGAGAGAAAGTGAACAAGCAATGACAACAAAGTGTGACCAAATACACATTGGAAATTTTTATTAGTAGTTGGAGTGTTTCTAAGTGTTGAGATTTACTTTAATGACCTACAATGTTTGGTAATATTTCCATCAATGCCAAAGGGGGATATTTCTTAGAAAATTGCAAGTTTTGTCATTGATGTAAAAGGTTAGTCATTGATATCAAGCATAAGGAGAGTGTTGAGAATGTTTTTAGTTGTGTCAAGTTTAGGGGTAGCCATTGATGTCAAATGTTTGTCATTTATGTCAAGAAATTCCATGTTGAAAGGTGGCATATTTAAGTGAGAGTGTTGAGAATGTTTGAAGTTGCAGCTGGCTGTGTCAAGTTCAAGGAGAGATTGGTAAGTATGTTGATGTGTGTTGATGATCTATCTCTAATGGAAGTTCTGATTTAGTTCCTTAGTAACGATAAGGGCACTATTTTTTTAGTTTGATATTCCTCTTAGAGACATTTCCAATGTTATATGAAACTTGGTCCAATTCATAAGAATTGATGAGAAAATTTTTGTTGAAGTGAAGGGAATTTATTCTAGTTAAAGGCATCTGGGATATCCATATTTAGCTCAACAATGTGGGGTTTAATTATTTTTTTCAAAACTAGATTCATTTGGACATACCCATAAAGTGTGAAGTATCCACATGTTCATTATTTTTAGAGAAATATTAAGCTAAATGTATCCAGGAAGTGTATGAAAAAGTAATGCATCTAAGCATCTGAACCACACCTCCCTTTTTGTTAAGCGTTCTATAGGAAGAGTGTCAGGGGGGTCGAAATATTTATTTTCTATCAATCTGGTTTCTTTTAAATATATAATCAAGAGTGTCGTGCATTTTTTCAAATGAATAAAGAGATTAGTGCTAAATTCCTATAGGTTTAAGGCATGTTTCAAGGTTGTGAGCATATCAAACATTCATGTTATTAAGGGATGAAAATATATTTTGGCATTTGAGTGCCAAAATATGTGTGGAGATGTAAAGGTCATGAGTTGAATGTAGTTTTTGAAGAGGATGAAGAGTGTGCGTACACATTGTTGTAGTTGCATATATAATTAAAACTAAGGTAGTGTGAAGATTGAGTAATGTAGGTCTGAACCATTATGAAGTGAATGAAGAAAAATTGTGAGGGGTTCCCATGCATGACGTGAGAGAGATTTACACATATTGAATTGGTCTAATTGATATGGTAAAAGAAAAATTACCATGGGAAAAGCCATGGATCCATAGCCATGGTATTTCAAGATACCGAGAATATACAAGAAAATAAAATAGACAAAGGATATGTGGTTGTCTCTATTAATTAAAAATGACGAGTTCTGGAAATGTCTAGTTTTCAAAAGGCCATGTTCTGATGAGAACCAAGTGAGAGTTGAAGAGCGTTGAAGAAGGATATGTTGGATAGAGGATCCCAGAACATATTAGTATGTAGATCTAAGAATATATGGACTGGTAAAAGGAGTATATCTTAGTGTTAAATAATATTTCAAGTGAAAATAACGACTTTCTAGAAAAAATATGGAAATTTATGATCATATTTGAACGCGAGGAAAGAGGTACTAATTAGATATGAAAAGTTGTGATTAGATATGTGCCTAAGGAGAGAGCTTCTCAACATATTGAGAGTTTAAATATAAAAGAAAATTTTAGTATGAGGATGTATGTTATACCATGAAGACATCTGGTTGAGTGAGAGTTGAAGTACTAACTAAAGAAAATACAAATTTGATCATTAATATGATAGAGTACATGTGGATCTAGTTTTGAAAATTGTATGAAAAATGGACCTTCCAGATTTTCAATGTTTCTTCCTACACATGAAGGAGTTGGTTCTTCCTTAAGATCAGTTCATCTAAAAAAATTTGGGGGTTGGTGCCTCCTAGAAGTGAGTGCTTTCAAATCAAGAAATTGGAGCTTTGTTCAAGTCTATTATTGTAAAAAAATTTGGGGTTGGAGCCTCCTACAAGTGGGTGCTTCCTTTATGCAGGTGCCTATAAAAAAATTGGGGGTTGGTTCCTCCTGCAAGTGGGTGATTCCAAATAAGGGGGTGGGTGTTTACTTATAGGTTGGTGCTAGTAAACATAATGTAAAAATATGTTGGAGATTCTATTAGTTCCCTGTAATTTGCAAGATTGGCAAAGTCAAACTACAGAGAGAACACTTGAACCACTTTGGGATTCTACGATCTATCCCTCCTAAATCTGGAGAGGGATCTCTCCAATAAGTGCAAATATTGATTTATATTTAAAGGTTTATGGGTATGATATTAGGCTAGTTATGAAGAAAAAGGGTTTTTGTTTGTTTTGGATGGTTGAGCATGATTATTAGTTGAGTGGAAAGTCCTAAAATGAAAGAGTTTCAAAGGTGTGAAGTTGCAAGCAATCAGAACAAGATTTGGTTGATAAGATAGATATAACGTTGGTTTTTATTCCATTGGGCTATGGAGTCATAGTAGGATTTAATTGAAACAACAAAGTTCAAGAGTGGTCCATGGGGCAAGTCATCTATGTCTAAGGATCTCTTTAAAGTTCATTTTATGGAATGAAATGATACAAAAAGAAGGGGAAGGGGGAATAAATGGAAAACAGAGGAGTTTTATGGGGAAAAAAGGGAATAAAATGAAGGTTAGTTTTGAGTGGAGGGAGGGGAAAAATGGAGTTTTGCAACAGTATTTTCTTCATGAAATCAGTAGAATTTCTTAGTTTGAAAGAGAAACAGCAGTGAAGATTTAAACAAAGGACACGATGCCTTCATAAGAATTCAACTGATAACAATTTTGGCAATAAAACTTGTTTATTGAAGGCTTCAAAAATGTTTTAGCCACCATTTGATATGACAAATTTTATAGGTGGCTAACAGTGGCTCCACATGGGGATGGTGCCTTATTGAAGGCATCAAGAACTTCAGACTTGCATTCTCTGGGGGCTGATAAGTGCCTCATCCATTGGGCTTCTTTTTCTTCATTTCGATGATCTTATTTTTCTCTGAAAATGTTAGCAGCCATGAAAAATAATGGATCTTCATCAACACAAGCTTTCTACCTACCCAATCCTACTGATCTAACATTTTTTCTTCTTTAGAGTGCACTTGGATTGGTAGACTCTCTTACAACATTTTATTCTTCTAAAAGCAAAAAATCTAATCTATTTATTCTTCTTATTTCTCCATGAACTCAGATTAAACAGTTCAGTTCATATGCTTCTCTACCTAATCTACTAATATGTTAGGATTAAACAGTCTAACATATTTTTATTCACTAATTTCTAAAACAGAAATTTAAAAGCATACAAGTCAGGATTGAATAGTCTAACTTGTTGCTGATCTATGGCATAAAAAACAAGATGCACATAGATATTTTTTAGAGAAAATTAAATCAAAATGGAAGGCTTACGATATGAAAGTTCTAAGAATGGCCTTCTCTTTTCTTCAGCTCTGTTTTTTGAGTTTATTCGAGCAATTTTTTCCTTGTTCTCTAGTTCAGATTTTGAATTTTTTAGAACCAGTTCACCTCTGTTTTTGACTCAAAATTAAAACAGATTGGAGTCATTCTTCTTTTGGGATATTACGTCCAGATTTTGAGCTTGTTTGAATATTTATTTTCTAGCCTAATATACCTAACTGATAAGCCAATATTAAGTTGTTTGGCAAATCGAATTCACTAACCTATCAACAGTCAATTTAAAACTAATTAGTCATGATTAGGCTGTATGACTAACTAGGAGTGTTTTTTTCAAGAGCGGAATTTGAGCTTTCACACTTTCAGATTTGCTTCTCTTTTTTGGTATGGGGTTGTACCTTTCTTGTTTTACAATCTGCCCTCTTTTGTCTTTTTGTTGTTTTTGTATTTTGGTATTTTTGATTTTTCTCCAGAGACAAAAATCAACAACTATCTAACTACTCAAAACTGAGCTTTATTGACATTCCTATCTAACCTATTCTAACTTGGAGTATTTACATCCTTATATGATACACAAGTGCCAATGAAACCAGTTGAGTAGTGTCGAAAAGAAAAAGAAACTCTGGCTCCTTGTCAGAGGTATCCATAGCACACTTTGAAGATTAATCTTCAAAACCAAGGCTATCACAGAAGGTGACAACTTTTCATGTCTTTGGCTCTTGTAAAGGATCCATGCTTGATAATTTGATCTAGTTGGGGCTTCCATGCATTCTTCCAAAGAATCAATAAAGAAAAGACGAGGATTCTCTTCATTTTGGCTCTCCATGTCTGGTAGATTGTCTACTTCCAAGACTTCAGCTTTAAGGACTATCTCTTTGGAATGTTGCTTGGAATAATCATCATCCTTAACCTGCAAAATAGAAAATAGTGAAATGTCCTCTTTCTCTAAATCTATTCTTGCTTCTGATATAAATTCAGGTTCCTTGGATGACAGATTGATATCAGTGAGGGGAGAAGTTTCTTCTTGAAAAGATGGTATATCCTCAGTAGGATAGTCTTCTATTTGTTTTTCTCCTTCAAATTTTTTCCATTATATTTTATTGTTTGGGACAGTTGGTCTGAATTTTTCTTGAATTGTATATTGTTTTCTCTCCAAAGGTCTTAAACATGTACTAGCCACAAGGGCTAATCCACTAGAAAAACTGTTTTGGTCTTTAGGAACAAGGATAAGTTGGAATTCTTTGAAATATTTTAACAAATCCATGGCATCATTATTATAGGCTTTAATTCTAGGATATTTAACCATGCATTGATTTTTTACTTGCCTAATTACCAATTCTGCATTTCGATGAACTGTTATCTTCTGGGCTCCTAATTTTTTCAATAAGTGTAGCCCTAAGAGGAGTGCCTCATACTCTACTGTGTTAGTTGTGCATTGAAAATTCAATTTATATGAATGGGCTTCAGAATAATTGTTTCCTATATTGTAAAGCCATATTCCTACACCTGCATTAGTTTTAGTACATAATCCATCAAAATTCATATTCGAGAGAGGAATAGTTTTAGTTTTATCATTAATTTCATTACTATCCTCTTCATCTTGAGTGCCATTGGTTTGTTATATGGAATAGGCACCATTTTCATGACTCTTGGGTTGAGATGATGGTTTCGAGGGTAGCTGCTTGCTTAGTATTTGATCTATTTTTTCTTCTGTTAAAGGAGAGATTTTATTTTCAGCATAAACAGAAGAAGAGCTACCTTCTTTCTTACGACCAACAAAATAACTTTCTACGTCTTTACAACCAAGTCCTCTATGTGAATGAGCAAGAGTAATTGTTTCGCAACAAGTTTCAGAGACTGAATTTTTATTAATAGTCTGATCTATCTCTTCTTCTGTCAACGGGAAAGATTTTTCTATGTTCCTTTGAACAGAAGTATAGCAGTTCTCTGTCTCTTGTAAAAACTGATTTTTAGGTTGGATGTTTTCTTGAGCCTCTTCTAGGGGATCTTGACTTTTGCTTGTAGGGAAAATTTGAGGGTTTTCTACTATTTGCTGATTTTCTTTCGTTTAAAAAAATTCCTCATGACTGTTACGATAGTCAGTTTGCATATAAGGTTCATGAGTCGTTTTTTCTAGATTATCAGGATGCCACTCTTTTTGTATAATCTGAACTGAGTTATAACACAAAGGAAGGGTTTCTATATGTGTTGGTGTCTCCTCAATTTCAAGTTTTATGTTTTCCCAATGGCTATTAGTTTCCTCAAAGCACTGCTCACTATTATTTTTTGCATTTTGGTTGTGAAGATATCTTATCAGCATAGTACAAGACATATGGAGGCAATCAAAAATGTGTTGAAAACCTTCTTTATTGCTTTATTTGTAAGTTTGCTCATTATTTTCTGTAAGGTTTTGATCATAATACACATCTTGGTCATTGTCTTGATCTTGAGGTGATTGGGCTTGTCTTTGATCAAGGGAAATCATAGCTTGTTCTAGATCATCAATATTCATATTAGCCATCAACCTATATATTCTCTTTCCAAGCATTTGCATCATCTTTTCCATCATGATTAGAATTTTTTCTTGGTTGTTTTCTTTATAATCTTGTTCATCATACATGCCTTGTTAGGGTAGATTTTGTGTTTGTTCAAGGAAAGGCATATGTTGTTGTGGATCATCAATGTTTAAATTAGCCGTAAACCTATCCACCCTTCTTCCAAGCATGTACATCAATTTTTCCATCATGAGCATATGTTTTTCTTCTGGCTCTATATCTAAATCCATGTTTGTGAATCAGAAAAGAGGTCACTGTGTCTGTTCAACTAGTTCAGAGTCTTCTACCAATGGATTCAATTGGTATTTTGGGAGTTTCAGAGTGTGGATTCGTCAGGTGGAAGTTTTTAGCTCCTTTGGAGGTAAAATGTTTTATGGTCCACCACCATGTACCAATCTAAAATGTTTTTTTTTTTTTTTTGGTTTTTTTTGAGTTTTTTTGTGGTTGTTTGGGAGACTAATGAGTCTATAAAAGCTTGCTAAGAAACTATGAACTTGGAAAATCCTCAGTGGAGTCGCTAGAAATGTTAGTTGCTGGTGGCTCAACTGGCTAATATACTAAATAATCTTGAAACAAAGGGATTTCTGATATCCCATGATTATCTGAAATGAAAGTACTCAGAAAATCCCCAGTGGAGTCACCAAAAATTTTAGTTCCTGGTGGCTCAACTGGCTAATAGAACAAATATCGTTAAATCAAAAGGTTTCCTGAGGTCTCAAAGCATGTATAGGTGTAATTTCACTCAGAAATTCCCAGTGGAGTCGCCAAAAATGTTAGTTCCCTGTAATTTGCAAGATTGGAAAAGTCAAACTGCAGAGAGAACACTTGAACCACTTTGGGATTATAGGATATAGCCCTCCTAAATCCGGAGAGGGATCTCTCCAATAAGTGCAAATATTGATTTATCTTTAAAGGTTTTATGGGTATGATATTAGGCTAGTTATGAAGAACGAGGGTTTTCTTTTGTTTTGGATGGTTGAGGATGATTATTAGTTGAGTGGAAAGTCCTAAAATGAAAGAGTTTCAAAGGTGTGAATTTGAAAGCAATCATAACGAGACTTGGCTAATAAGATAGGTATAATGTTGGTTTTTAGTCCATTGGTCTATGGAGTCATAGTAGGATTTAATTGAAAAAAAAAATTCAAGAGTGGTCCATGGGGCAAGTCATATATGTCTAAGGATCTCTTTAAAGTTGATTTTATGGAATGAAATGATACAACGAGAAGGGGAAAGGGGAATCAATGGAAAATAAAGGATTTTTATGGGGGAAAAGGGAATAAAATGAAGGTTAGTTTTGAGTGGAGGGAGGGAAAAAATGGATTTTTGCAGCAGTCTTTTCTTCATGAAATCAGCAGAATTTTTGAGTTTGAAAGAGAAACAGCAGTGAAGATTTAAACAAAGGACATGATGCCTTCATAAGACTTCAAGAGATAAAAATTTTGGCAATAAAACTTGTTTCTTGAAGACTTCAAAAATGTTTTAACCACCATTTGATATGACAAATTTTATAGGTGGCTAAAAGATTCCATTTTCATAAAAAACTAAGAGAATATTTGTGTGTGTCTCCCTTTATGGGTTTCCACATACATTTTGTGTCTCTATGTGTTACATATGTTTGTTTTTTATGATCTTGTTATGTGATTCATGAGTTTTTTACATGGATGATTTCTAAAAGAATTGAAATATTGTATATTGGTTTTAATATTAAAATTGGTCATATTACTAAATCATATCCACTCTCAGTATTATCCTAATTTCCACCATGGATCATGGATATGTAAAATTGGCAGTCAAGTTGTATAAAATAAGCTTCTTAAATAATACATAAAAGATACAAGTGATTTAATTAATTCATAGAACATGAGAAAACATGTAAATCTAGATATTGGAAAGACATATCAATGAATCGAAAAAATATATCGATAATATTTGAACCATAAGGCTACATATTTTTATTTTAAATTTGATGAAACATGTAACAGAAGGTTTATGTAAGTAGGTGCTTGTAGATCAAGGTATTGGAGTCTCTTTTAGGTTTTTTCTTGGAAGTAAATGGAATTTTATGTTTAAAGAAGTTCATGCTCGTACAAATAAAGGGCCTTGGTGGCTCCTATAAGTGGGTTATTGAAAATTTAGGACTTGGTGTTTCCTTCTAGTTGGAGCTAATAAATTTGATGTAATAGCAATTTTAATATTGCATTAAGAACAAAAGGAATATTTTTATTTTTTTCCCTTTATGGGTTTCCAGGTAAAAACATATGTCTCATGTGTATCTATTGTTTGATTAATGGTGTTGTGGTGTTATTATTGATAATGATTTAAATATTTTTAAATATTTTTAAAAAGAAGATAATATTGATTTATCCACCATTTATTAGTATTATCCTAGTTTCTAGTAGTTTTTATCAAAGAGAGTTACTTTACCAATAGTCTAATAACTGGAAGGTAGATCCAATGAAATGCATAAAAAGGAAGGGAGTTTGATAGGAAAACCTCTATTATTTATTAGAAAAAATTATTAATTTTCAAAGTTTTGAATGTGAACCTTATTGATTTCCATGGGTGCTAATGTTGGCATTGATGTGTGTTGCAATGTTGCAGATGTGTTGGTTTGTTGGAATTGATGTCAACCTGGTTGCTTGGGTTTCATGTGTGTTGGATATGCATGAGTATAGGTGTCTGAAGGTGGCTTGTGTATGGTTTAATTGTAGATGGTCCTTCCCATCATTACTATTTTGTACTAGTTTGGAGATGTGATGGATGGTTCTTGGGATGTCTACTAGCTTGGACTAGCTTGGAGATAATGATGATATCCTTGAACATGTTGTTTCACAGATATTTTGGTGATTTATTCAGGAGTCAAAGTTTAGGATATTTTTTGATTAGGCCTCCATGTGTCAGATTAGGTCTTGCATGTTGATGATGTTATACCTTAGTCTTGGAAAGGATCTACATGTGTCAGTGTGTGCTTGAGATGGTTGTACATGTGTTGGAGGATATATGATAGGTTATGGAGTTTCATATTGAAGGTAGAGTGTTTATGGATCAATTTTATGGCCCATATTCTAGTATGGATGTTGGTTGGGATCTTAGTCAACCTATTTTGACCGATGCTGATGATAGTGATGTAACAATGATTTGGTGAAGTTTTCATAGCTGCTAGTGACTTCTAGAGGTCTTGCGAAGGCTTTTTAAAGCTCTGGAAGAGGGTGGAGAAATTTCTAAGGAGAGTTGACTAAGTTCTTATCATATTTAGCCAGTCACATGGATCCAAGGCTATCGGAGCAGTTGAAAAGCTCCTGTTGCTGGCATGGAGGCCTATGGGAGAAACTAAGGAGTTCTAGTCACATTTAGGTTTTGTTGTGGGAGAGGATGAGGTTTTTCAAGGGAATATATTTGCATTCCTCAAAATTATTATATAATTTTTATATTGTCGCAACGTTCTTGATCAGAATTTTTTGGAATATGGTCGAAAAAGTTTGGGGTCCCTCTAGAATCTGATCAAGCTTAAAGATATCAAATCACTAGTTGAGCAATGGATTGATTTATTTAATAATCTTATCTCAACCAAATACAAAACATGTGAAAAGATTTGTTGTGTGATCCATAACTTGTATCACTTACTAAGCTACTCAAAAGAAAAAATGATAAATAGAGGAAAGCTTTGAGTCTATTTGGTTGGTTTTTATGAGAGTGTGAGAGTATTCTATTGTTGGTGCATTATGAGTGAGTAGAATTTGTTGAAGCTACTCACATTTTATTGCAGATAATGTGTATGAAAATTAATATTTTATGTATTTTGGAGTGGAAAAGTATTGGTATATTGTTGTGTGTTTGAGATAAATGTTTTTTTTGTGAGTAGAAGAGAAGAAAAAATCCATCTCTGGGAAATTTTTTGGTTCAGATTTGGTGCGCATAATGATGAAGTTTTTGGGTTTCTCATGTTGAGCGAATAGAGATATGAGTATGAAAACTTTATGAAATTTTATTTTCGAGGAAGTGAAGATGTGGAGGCTTCATTACAGATAGCGATTTTTTTGATTCAGTAGTAGAAAGAGTTTTCTCCATCCAATAGGAATTGGATAGTCTAATTGTAGTTGGTGAAGGATAGTTGGTCATGGGAGTTTCCAATAGATTTTAGTTCGTAGATCCATGAGAGAAACACAATTTTAATTGATAGATTTCAAAATATTGTACAATAAGTGAAGTCTTTTGGCTTATGGGAAGTTTTCCCCCAAAAAGGTTTCCACCATAAATACTTATGTTCTTATGTATGCATGCTTTTGTTCCTTGTGGTTATTTCTCATGATTTGAGTTTATTTTTTCTTGTATGTTTTGATGAGATAATTTTATGAATGTGCATGGATATTTGACATTATTGAAAAAGTTTAAATTGGTGAAATTTGATATAAATTCCATCCCTATTGATCCACCCACCCCGCCCCCCCACTCGGCAGTGATAATTGTTTTGAACAATTGGTATCAGATCTAGTGCTCTTCAATGAAGCTTGATCGCTTCGAGAGTAGATCGTGGATTGTGTTGAGAAAAATATGAGTATGTCTAAGAATATAAAGAATTTGAAGAAAGAAGAAAACAAGTCCATTGCAAAAGAAGATGCAAATTTTGAAATCTCAGCCAAATCAAATATTTCATCAGGTAATATGATGAAAGAATTATTTAATTATAATTATGATGATTATTTTGAGTATGATAGTGATAATGAGAAGGATATTATTGTCATTAAGGTTGAATATGTATTAAAAATGGTTGTGATGAAATAATTATATTCTCAAGTAGATAAAATAACAGCTGCATGTAGAGATCAAAAGATATTTTTGCACATTTGTGATGAGAAGGAGAAAAATATCAAGGAGGAGCTCACTACCTTGAGAATCGAGCTAGAGGATTCAAAAATAAATGAAGAAGTAATGTGCAACAAGAAAAAAAGAAATAAAGATTATGTAGAAGCACTTGAAAATGTACCAGATAAATTGAGAAAGAAACTTGAAGGAAAATACCAATAGCTTGAAAAGGTTAAAGGAAACATATAAATTAAAAAATATAACTTGTACCTTGAAAGATGATATGCAAGTTTGGATTTAGGAAAAATTAACAAAACGGATGTAATATTCTCGAATGGGAAAACTCAACAAAACATGCATGAAAAACACGTTTTCAGAAATATATGCTATAAAAATCAAAATCAACCATTGGATCCATTACATTTGACAATATGACATCTAAATCCAAGAGGAGATGAGAAACAAATCATATTAGGTGAGGTAAAAAAGCCTCCCACACCTAGTATGGCTCAAAAACGTTGAAACCCAAAAACTACTGTAATACAAAATTACTGTATAAAGAGACAGCGTAGTCTAATGAGGGTTTATACACAAAAATGGTAAATAAAATGAGATATGAGATTATATTAATCAATATGGCCCAAAAACTGAGATCTAGTCTCCTTTTTACAAATCCAAGAGAACCCAGGAAGGGTTTCTAGGAATACACCCAAATACAAATGGTGATCTACAGCCCTAAGACTGAATAATCAATGAAAACTGAAGCACAGGAGTAAATAAGGCCGAAATAATATAGATATTATGTGGATCTGCTCAAATTTATTCCCCCATGAAAGGATTAACCCTTCAATCACAAGAAAACTCTAAAAAAGAACCACAAGATCTCCTACTGAAGCTACCCTCCAAAAATAATGCAATTCCATACTAAAATTACACTGTAGGTGATGGAAATATATTGGAATGCTACAAATATCTAAAATAATCTCAAGTACCTTCCAAAATGATCTCCCAAGAGAAGTAATCCTTCCTCCTATGCAAAACCAACTCAGAAAGTGGGTTTCTCAACCCTCCACTGCAACACCCTGCAACACAACAAAATATTTTGTAGAAACTGAAATATAGCTGAAGACTGAAGATTGGCCCCAATGATTGATGTGTGGAATGATAGATCAGGTCTCTCCCAAGATCTACTCAAAGGGAAGAGATGGAATTCCTAAACAAGAATACCAAGTGCTAAACAGCACCAACAACCTTAGCTAAACAACTGAAGAGAGCAAAGGTCTAAACAAACATATCAAAATATGATTCATAATATAACCCCATATGACTTCCATCCTCTTCCTTATAAAAAATGTGAGCCTTCTCACCTTGGGTCCCACTCATTAGGGTTTCCACCATCACACAATAAATATCCCTCCAAAATTGTGTTGTACCTTCATCAACGCCACTCCTCCAAAACAACGTTGTTTGATTTGGTCAAGGTTGACCTCTTCAACCTACTTCAGCCCTTTTAACACCTAATGGTATTCAATCTAGGTCTTATATAGTTGTCTATACTGATCCTCATTCATATTGAGTTTTCTTTATTGATGATCCACTCCTCCCACATTAATGATGTTGACTTGGTCAAACTTGAATTTGTCCACATACATTAAGCCTTGTTCACACATGAGAGTGCTAGATCCAGTTATTATTATGACCCCTTCTTACATCAAGAGGTATTTTATGCTTATTGAAGATAATTATGGGTTTCTTTCCCCATTTATTCATCTACTAGGTGCTAAAAGAAAAAATCAATATACCTATTAGCTGCATGCTAATTTAGGAATATTACAATCCTCCCCTCCCAAATGTTGCTTGTACTCAAGAAACTGCAAGGATATAACTAAAGAGCCTCCTCTCCTCCTCCTATAGCATCCTCATATGACAAATTCCTCTAAGGAACAAGATGTTGTCTCATCAATACATCTCCAAATTGCCCCTCTCAAGTATGCAAGTTAGCTATTGGTGACCATCCCAAAGAGTTATCCTCATGAAGTAAAATACCCATGGAGGAAAAAATGTGTTGAATAGAGGCCTCCTTGAGGTATGAGATCTGATATGTATTGGTATTTATCATTCCCATGTGAATCTCCCATCCCCAAGCTATCATCCATACAAAATGAGCCACCCTCTTAAATGGTAACTCATGATGAATCTCCTCCACCCTTGGCTCCTGCAATGTAGGTGGGCTAAATAACTTAACATGGTAGAAAAAATGGCCTACCCCACACTGTATTCCTCTCCACTCATGATAATTGTAGAGTATCTGCTGATCTTGGGCTGCAACAAGATTTCCCTCAAGTGGCAAGAAGACTAGATCTCCAAAGATCCTCTCTCTAATGTCATGAATCATGTTGGCCCAAACCATTCCATACAAAATGAATGGCACATCATCACCATATGGCATCCAATTCAGAAAAATGTTCAAGGTTATGTGCAAGTTTGGATGATACCAATGGTTTCTCAAGTAGATACAGCGCAGTCCTTCCGACTGCTGTTTTAGAACATCATGTGGCAAGTTTTCCTCCAAAAAGTTACTAGTTGTGCATGTTTGCTAATCTACTATGTGGTAGTAAGAAGCAATATATATCAGCTGAGCATGATAAAAATAACAACACACTTGCCCAAAGTCATGTAGAGAAGGGTTATCATCATAAGTGTTGGTCCTAGAATGACCATGAAACCCAAAAATAATCTCACCCTCTTATGGAGCAATGCACTATACATAGATGGTGAGATAATGCAAATACTCAATGAAATGAACAATAAGTACAATAATGCATTTCTTACCATGCATAATGAGTAGGATGAAAGTGAGGTCCATGGATGAGTGCTCCCATGAGAATCTCCTCATAAAAGTATGCAAAAGGAAGGGATGCATACTCCCCTTGGAACACTCCATAAATAGAAACACACTCCAAAGTGACAACACTGTTGGCCTTAGTGATAAGGCTCTTGTCACTCCATGACTCCTTTCTTTGAAATCCCACATGCCAAAGTCATCCACCATCATGCTTTTATGTGGAATAATATTCTTCCTATGTGGAAGCCCCTCCTTATTCTTCAATACTGAAGGGTAGCATCTTTGCACCATGAATGTGCCATCCCTTTCTATGGAAATATCATGATGAGTATGGCAAAAATTATGCCCATACTCTCCCAAGAGTAGCCATATCAACAATAACTCTTGTTTCCCCCTTACACCTCCATCATACAAATCATGAGGTGAAAATATGTTGATTGACATGAAGAATATCATATCAACACAATGCACCCAAAATATTTGCTGCCATATGGTGCAAGTGTCCTGCCAAGTTTCCTCCACCAACATACCCTTTGGAGAAGGATAGATCACATGATGGCCAAACTCTTTCAAGAGTAGCCAACACATCCATGCCTCCTGCTGCCCTATGTCATAAATATGCAAGTGGCTCACTAACCTCTTTCCCACCATCCACACCCATTCATCCATATGTGGATGTCTCCCACCATGCTCCATCTTGGTACTTCTCCAATGAAGACTACCATCCTCCCAAATCAGATTTCTACCTTTTCATTTCATGGGATGTTGAAATGTAGCCTCTTGGAGATATTATAGAGAATACTCCACACCAATGACCATCTTGAATCCATAAGGATCCAAGTATGTGGAAGGCAAAACCTCCTCATAGGTTTGTACAATGCTCATCCTAATAGATCCATCATAATGATGAAATACAAAGTGTCTCTCACTGATCATCTGCTCATCCAATATCATACAAGTGTAATGGTCATCAAAATTCTCTAATGATCTATGGGCCCCCAAATCCTCATTGATGCTTAATGACAGCAATGTTGACCTCCTCAATGGTGTATTTGTTGTCTCATGTTCAAGCTCAATGCTGAACATAGAGTTCTACATTGGATTGTTTAGGACAAATCTCATCCTATCCCCCACAAGTCCACACCCCAAACCCAAGTGTTGTGTGCATCTCAATAATTACACATTAGGATTATTTTTTATCCTTCCCTTGAGAAAATCAAGGCTGGAAAGTGCAGTGTAAGTCTACTGCTCCAAATCAACAATATGTTTTGATCCTTGATCATGCGAAGGCCAATTTCCACAACCCTCCATAAGATTTTCTGAAATAACAAAAAGTGGAAATTCATGCATACCTTGGTGAAGCTTGGGAACATCTTGTATGGCTACAATGGTTCTTCCTTCCAATGTGTTGGCTTCCCCAACTATTGGGGATGATGTTTGCTCCTCCATAGTTGTGCCAACGATGGTACAAATCTCCTCAAGTGGTGGTGAAGGCTCCTCCCCTTCTGATTTCTTCTTGTCAAATATTTTGATCACCCTATGAGTGAAATCTACAAAATTAGTCACTCTTGCATGACTCAAATGGTTCAACCACCCAGTGCTTGCTTTACGCTAAGGGTGCAGCACTGAGATCTCAACAACCTCTCTTTCTACTACTGGATGTAGTAGGGAGAAAGAATCTAACTTCAACACCCAAACATTTGTTGTGTATGTGGATGAACAATCAAAAGTAGACAATATAAATCTATTTCCTCTCATCCTCCTATTGTTGTAGGGCCTTCTTTATTCTTCCAGCTGAATAAACTGAGGAAAAGGTAGGGTCTCCTTGAAATATCTAGGTTGAGATTTGTATTCAATAAGGTATTCACTTAGAATCTTATGATCCAAGTTCCCTCCATAACCATGCTTCTTGTCTTCTTCCTCAAAAGAAAAGGGCATAGTGGAATGATTTGGAGCTCTCTGCAACACTGGCTCTCTTTTCTGATCATAGGAAGTACATGGACCTTCCTCCTCTTGAAACCCTCTAGAGGTCTCACTGCAACTTTCTTCTTTATTTTCTTAACCTCCTTGGAGAGGTTCTTCATAGATCTAAAAAATGAAGAGACAAAGCTCATTTTTCCTTTCATTTTTATCTTTTCCTTCTTCTCCTTATTATCCTAATAGCATAATGGCTGAGATCCACATGTTGAGCCAAGATTATTCTTTGATACCATTGTAATATTTCCAAATGGGTAAACTCAACAACTCATTCATAAAAAAAATACATTTTCAGAAATATATGCTATAAAAATTAAAATAAACCCTTGGATCCTATATATCTGACAATATGACATCTAAATCAAAGAGGAGATCAGAAAAAAATCACATTAGGTGAGGTAAACAGGCCTCCCACACCTATTATAGCTCAAAAAACTTGAAACCCCAAAACTACTGCAATATGAAATTACTGCATAAAGAGACATTACAGTCTAATGAGGGTTTATACACAGAAATGGTAGAGACAATTATAACTGAGATTATATTAATTAATATGGCCCAAAAACTGAGATCTAGTCTCCTTTTTACAAATCTAAGAGAACCTGTGAAGGGTTTCTAGGAATACACCCAAATACAAATGGTGATCTATAGCCCTAAGAATGAATAATCACTGCAAACTAAAGAAAAGTAGTATATAAGGCTAAAATAATATATATCTAATGTGGATCCGCTCAAATTTCTTCCCCCATGAAAGGATGAACCCTTCAATCACAAGAAAACTCTCAAAAAGAACCACAAGATCCCCTACTGAAGCTGCCCTCCAAAAATAACGCAATTCCAGACTGAAATTATGTTGTAGGTGATGGAAATATATTGGCCTGTGTCCAAATATATGAAATAATCTCAAGTACCCTCCAAAATGATCTCCCAAGGGAAGGAACCCTTACTCCTATTCAAAACCAACTCAGAAAGTGGGTTTCTAAGCCCTCCACTATAACACCCTGCAACACAACACAATATTCTGTAGAAACTTCGTTGTAGCTGAAGATTGAAGCTTGGCCCCAATTCCTGATGTGTGGAATGATAGATCAGGTCTCTCCCAAGAGATACTAAAAGGGAATATATGGAATTCCTAAATAGGAATACCAAGTGGTAAACAACACCAACAATCTTAGCTAAATAGCTGAAGAGAGCAAAGGCCCAAAAAGACACATCAAAATATGATTCATAAGCTAACCCCATATGACTTCCATCCTCTTCCTTATAAACAATGTGAGACTTCTCACCTTAGTTCCCACTCATTAGGGTTTCCACCATCACACAATCAATCTCCCTCCAAAACTTCGTTATACCTTCATCAATGCCACTCCTCCATAATAGTGTTGTTTGATTTGGTCAAGGTTGACCTCTTCAACCTGCTTCAACCCTTTTCACACCTAAGGGTATTCAATCCATCTCTTACATAGTTGTCTAAAATGATCCTCATTCATATTGAGCTGTCTTTATTGATGATCCACTCCTCCCACATTAATGTTGTTGACTTAGTCAAACTTGACTTTGTCCACATACATTAGGCCTTGTTCACACATGAAAGTGCTAGATCCAGTTATTATTATGATCCATTTTTACATCAAGTGGATTTTATGCTTATTCAAGATAAGTATGGGTCTCTTTACCCATTTATTCATCTACTAGGTGCTAAAAGCAAAAATCAATATTCCTATTAGCATGTAATTTAGGAATATTACAGTCCTCCCCTCCCAAATGTTGCTTGTCCTCAAGCAACTGCAAGTATAGAACCGAAAAGCCTCCTCTCCTCCTCCTGTAGCATCCTCATATGATAAATTCCTCCAAGGAACAAGATGCTGTCTCATCAATACATCTCCAAATTTCTCCTCCCAAGTATGCAAGTTAGCTTTTGGTGACCATCCCAAAGAGCTATCCTCATGAAGAAGTAAAATACCCATGGAGGTAATAATGTGCTGACTAGAGGCCTCCTTGAGGCATGAGATCTGATATGTATTGGGATTTATCATCCCCATGTGAATCTCCCATCCCCAAGCTATCATCCATACAAAATGAGCCACCCTCTAGAATGGTAACTCATGATGAATCTCCTCCACCTTTGGCTCCTGCAATGTAGGTGGGCTGAATAACTGATCATGGTAGACAAAATGGCCTACCCTACACTGTCTTCCTCTCCACTCATGATAAGTGTAGAGTATCTGCTGATCTTGGGCTGCAATAAGGTTTCCCTCAAGAGGCAAGAAGAAGATTAGATCTTCCAAGATCCTCTCTCTAATGTCATGAATCATGCTGGCCCAAACCATTCCATACAAAATGAATGGCACATCATCACCATATGGAATCCACATCAGAAAAATGTTAAAGGTTATGTGAAACTTTGGATGATACCAATGGTTTCTCAAGTGGATATAGCATAGTCTTTCCAACTGCTTTTTTGGAACATCATGTGGCAAGTTGTCCTCCAACAAGTTACTAGCTGTGCATGTTTTCTCATCTACTGTGTGGTAGTAAGCAACAATATATATCAGCTGAGCATAATAAAAATAAGAACACACTTGCCCAAAGTCATGTAGAGAAGGGTTATCATCATAAGTGTAGGTCCTAGAATGACCATGCCCAAAAATAATCTTGCCCTCTTGTGGAGCAATGCACTGTACATAGATGGTGAGATAATGTGAATACTCAATGAAATGAACAATAAGTACAATAGTGCATTTCTTACCATGCATAATGAGTAGGCTAAAAGTGAGGTCCATGGATGGGTCCTCCCATTAGAATCTCCTCATAAAAGTCTACAAAATGAAGGGATGCATACTCCCCTTGGAACACTCCATAAATAGAAACATACTCCCAAGTGACAGCGTTGTTGGCCTTAGTGATAAGGATCTTGTCACTCCATGACTCCTTTCTTTGAAATTCCACATGCCAAAGTCATCCATCATCATGCTACTATGTGGGGGAATATTCTTCCTATGTGGAAGCCCCTCCTTATCCTTCAATGCTGAAGGGTAGCCTCTTTTCACCTTGAATGTGCCATCCCTTTTGTTGGGAAAAATACTGAGAGGGGGGGGTGAATCAGTATTTAAGGTTGAACAATTTTTCTTTCTTTTCTCTTAAAACCATATGTTACAATACTGCATCCAACATGTATGTCCAGATCTCTTATTATGTCTTTACTTAGAGCATTGCATCAGATAAGTATTAACCATGAACATAAATAACAGAACAAACCATCAAACATGAACTACACATATGGACACCAGGATTTAAGGTGGAAACCCAATTTGGGAGAAAACCACCGCTGCTGTAATCTCAATTTTCAATATTTTATTATAGAGAAAACTTCTTACAATATATGTTGGTGCAGACTCATACCAGCACGCAGGCACCCACCTGCAGAAGGCTACAACCTTCTCTCATTTACCAGCCTCTCCTGGAAGGGAGCCACAACCCTCTGCTCTCGTTTACCAACCTCTCCTGGAAGGGAGCTACAACCCCCTGCTCTCATTTACCAGCCTCTCCTGGAAGGGAGCTACAACCCCCTGACTGAAGGCTTCGACCCTCAGCTCCACCCCGAATTCATATGTGTTCCTTTTAGCAGACATGCGTCAGTTCTTCATGACTTCGTTCATCGTTCAAGACCAGAGGTTCATTCAGATTTTTTTCAGTTAAGAACAGCCTTCGCCCATCCAGTCATTCCTTCGAGAGCTTCATTCATTCATCACCCTTACGCATGCACATGTTCTTCATCATTTCGTTAGTCGATATGATCATCATATTTACAGATGCACCATCGATTCAGATATATTAGGGTTTATACATACAGATATCTCCAAAGGAGATTCATTTTGTTATTGATCCTCTTTCCCCCGCATCTTCTTCATAATTCTCATCACTTTATATAGATGTCGCCTTTAGTAAAACCATGAGTCAAAACCACGAACAGTTAATGGTATTCCTGGACGGGGTCACAATAGATAATCCAGCGTATTAAAAGATGAGCCAATTTAAATTGAAAAACCAAACCTTCGTTCTTCCATGCATGAATCGTCCCAAGGGTAGTCTTGTCCCATCCTTCTTGAATGCGTGTTGTTGTACACCAGAACTCTGCTGCGCCTTTGATCTCTTTTCTCCCATTCTGTCTCTGATGATCGTTGTTTTCTGCAACTTTGCTGTTCTTCTTCGTTGCCCATGCCTTTGCCATTTCCTTTTCCATATCCTTTGCCATCAATGACAATATTCCAACAATCTCCCCCTTTGGCATTGATGGCAATACTCTTCCTTTCAAGGCCTGATGGACACCCATTGTTGCGTTTCCTCCCCTTTAACATCAATGGCAAAGAGTTTGATCAAGAACCGTTGAACCGATGTATCCCATGCTCCCCCTGAGATCATGCTGCATCTTTATAATATAGCAAGGCCAACAATGCATCCTTTTCAGATGACCAATGCTACCCCTTAGCCTGTGCAATTAGAGATGCGCAACTGCATCTCGAAACCAATTTAGTCTTTTGTAATTAAGTAGACCTAATCCTCTGCATGGCAGAGACTACTCCCAGTTTCAGTCTGAGATATTTGAATGCTTCCCTGGGTAGATTTTTGGTAAATATATCGGCAACTTTTTCTTTGGAGGAAACATATTCTAATTTCACCTTTTGCTCAAGCACTTGTTCTCGTAAGAAGTTATATTTGATGGGAATGTGCTTTGTTTTGGAATGCATAACAAGATTCTTTAAGATACTGATGGCACTTGTATTATCACACATAATGGAGATAGGGGATGAACATTTGATTTGAAAATCTTGTAGGGTTTGCATCATCCAAAGAAGTTGAGTGCAACATGATGCTGCAGCTACATATTCAGCTTCTGCTGTAGAAAAGGCAATGGAGCTTTGCTTCTTGCTGAACCAAGATACTAACCATGGCCCCATAAAGAATGCACCACCACTAGTGCTTTTTCGATCATCAACACTTCCAGCCCAATCTGCATCAGTGTATGCATGAAGAGTAAGATCAGCATTCTTTGGATACCATAGTCGAAAGTCTTGAGTTCCCTATAGATATTTGAATATTATTTTCACAGCCTGAAGATGAGACTCTTTTGGATTGGCTTGAAATCGTCCAACAATCCCAACTACATGCATGATGTCTGGTCTTGTCCCCGTGAGATAAAGTAGACTTCCTATCATAGATATGTATTCTGGTTGATTTACGGTGGGGGAGTCATCATTAGAACTGAGATTGCATCCGGTTATCATTGGTGTACTTACAGTTTTGCAATCTTCCATGCCGTACTTCTTCAGGATTTGCTTGAGATACTTTGCTTGTGATAGGAATATACGATCTGTTGCTTGTTGCACTTGCAGGCCAAGAAAAAATGTTAGTTCTCCGAGTAAAGACATTTCAAATTCTTACTGCATATCAGAAGAAAATTTCTGACTCATAGACTCTTTATTACTTCCAAAAATGATATCATCGACATATACAACCACAATCAACAGTTTGTCATTTTCAGTTTTTGTGTACAAGAAAATATCACAGACTCTTTGAAAATCCTTGTTGATGAAGATATTTGTCAAGATGATAATACCATGCCCTTGGAGCTTGTTTGAGTCCATATAGAGCCTTTTAAGTCTACAAACAAGTTTTTCATCATTTCCCAAAATACATCCTTCTAGTTGTTCTATATAAAATTCTTCTTCTAGATCACCATTGAGAAAACCAGATTTATCATCCATTTGATAAACTTTGATTTTTTGGAAGCTTGAAAAAGGCAAGGAACATTCTTATTGCTTCAAGTCTGGCTACAAGAGAAAAATATTCTTCAAAGTCTATACCTTCTTGTTGAGCATACCCCTTGCAAACAATTCTAGCTTTATTTCTTATAAAATCCCCATTTTCATTTAACTTGTATTTGAATATCTATTTAGTTCCAATGAAGTTTTTGTTATGAGGTCTTGGTACAAATTCCCAAGTGTGATTCTTTTCAATTTGATCAAGTCTTCATTCAGTTTGAATCCACTGTATCATCTTTTCTGTAGCTAGCTTGACTAACACCGTGAGGTTCAATAGTGGACAAAAATGCCAGATTACTATTACAAGATCCCATAAGAGTTCTTCTTGTTTGTACACCTGAACCCTTTTCTCCCAAAATTAGAGATTCTGGATGATTATTTTGAACATATCTGGAGGGAGCCTTTTCAGACAAACCATCTTTGGGTTCTTCACTGGGTTCAATGTTTGTATCATTACTATTTGATGTAGAAGTATATGTGTCATCATCATCTTCATCTGTAGTTTTCTTTTCTTCTTTTGGAGCTGTAGAAGACTCATCAATAAGAACATCAATACATTCAACAATCTTCCGAAGTCTTTTATTGTAACATTTATAGGCCCTACTCCTAGAGGAGTACCCAAGAAATATCCCTTCATCTGCTTGGGTTCAAACTTGCCAAGTTTTTCATCATTATTCTTGATGAAGCATTTGCTTCCAAGAATTCTAAAATGCTTTATAGTGGGAGGATTACCATACCAGAGTTCATATGGAGTTTTATCACTATTTACACGAACATGTGCCTTGTTGAGAATGTTTACTGCTGTATGTGCTGCTTCTCCCCAAAATGTGTCAGGTGTTCCAAAATCATCCAAAGATAGCTCTAAACATTGTTGAACTCGTTCAATTCATTCTTTCGCAACACCATTTTGTTGTGGAGTGCCACGTAAAACCGTCTTTTTTATGCCATGTTGTTCACAGAATTCAAGGAATTCATTCGATGTATATTCTCCTCCTCGATCATATCTGAGACACTTGATTTTTAGATCTAATTCATTCTCAACTAGTGCTTTGAAGATCTGAAATTTCTTAAATGCTTCATCTTTGCGTTTAAGCAGCCCAATCCAACACATTCTAGAGAAATCATCAATGAGTAAGATATAGTATTCTTCACCACGTGGTGACTTTTTCCTCATAGGTCCACATATGTCAGTATGAATGAGTTCAAGAGGCTTACTTGATGATACTTCCTTGGCATTAAATTGTACTCTAGTTTGCTTACCGAATTGGCAAGATTTACATATGAATTTTTAGGTAGAGAAATATTGGGAAGATCATGAACAACTTTAAGTCTACTTGATTTGTTGATTTGAGAGAAGCTCAGATGCGCCAACCTTCTATGCCATAGCCAGTTTTCTGAAGATTTACTCAAGTAACATTGTTCTTTGCAGTTCTTTAATACATACGGGTTGCTTGGAGTCATTTTTCCTTTTATAATTGTTTTACTTGTATCAAGATCATGTACCACACATTCTTCTGAACTAAAGACAACTTCAGTTCCTTGATCACACATTTGACTTACACTTAACAAGTTATGCTTTAATCCATCCACATACATGACTCCATTAGCTTTCACATTTTCTTTTAGAAAAATAGACCCTTTTCCCTTAATGATCGCAGGAGTATCATTTCCAAATGTAACATTCTTTTCCTTTTCTAGAGCACTATATGCAATAAGTTTGTTTTTGTCACCGTCATGTGTCTTGAGCATCCACTATCAATGTACCATTGGTTCTCTTCATCTTCTCGCAAATAACACTATGCCACAATTTTCAACTCGTAACTCCTTCTTTTCCATACTTTGGATCTTCAAGGAACATGTCTTTTCGTCGAGCTTTGCTCCCCGCATTCCGTATTCTTCATGGCCAAAGTTATTGCAATAAGTGCATTCAAATTAATTTTGAAGAGGAGAAAAGTTGTTATAAGTATTCTTCTTTGTTTCAATATCAATCCTTTTCTTTCTTTCTTCTCTTGTCATGATGGTTTTATATGCAACACATTGAAAAACTTTATGACCAAAATTGTGACATGAGAAGCATTGTCCATTGAAGAACAAATTTTTGCGATCATCAAATCTTCTATATGAATTTACTTTTTGATTGGTGTTTCCATGAAAGATATTCCTGTTAGTGTTCTTTGAATTGAGATGATCATGCTTTACTTGTAAATATTCTTTATTCTCTTGCTGAGTGGCAGCATATTGTAAACCAGCTATAACTGCTTTTAGATAATTTGGTGCTGAAGGATGAGAAGATTCTCCGGTATATCCAGGACCTGTTTTTATAAGAGGAGAACGTTGTACCTTGATAATTTCATCTAAGGTTTCAGATCCTTTGGAAAATCTAAGATTCATAGTCTTTACTTTCTCAAGTTCTTTTCTTAGACTTACTACTTCACACTCTAATTTCTCGTTGTGTTTCTCATCTTCTTCAAGCATATTTTTTAGAGTTTCTATGATTATTTTACTCTCTTCTAGGCAAATTTTGAGTTTATTGTTTTCATCAAAAAAATCACTGTCTTCTAGAGCATCCACAAACGTATCCTTTTCTTCTCTAGATTCTTTTTCAAATGCCATGAGAATTCTAAGATCTTGTTCACATTCTTCCTCACTATCAGATAACCCATCACTATCTTCATGAGTATAGAAACTCTTTCTGGAGCTAACATGATTCTTATTTCTTCTTGCTGCTTCCTTCCCCTTTTTCTCTGTTTCTTTATAAGGACACTTAGTAGCATAATGACCAACTCTTCCAAAATCAAAACATTTGAAAGGAAGCTTACCTCTAAACCGTCCCGTGCCAAGTTGATGTTTCTTTACGAAGTTTAGCTCATCTTCTTCTGAGACATATCCTGATCCTTATGTTATTTGTACTTCCTTCCCTTTTGTAGAAGTTCTAAAGACTGCTTCTTTGACTTTAGCTGGTCCTCCTCTTCTCACTTCATATGCAGTTAGTATGCCATGAAGTTGTACCACAGTAAGATTTTGAAGATCCTGCTTTTCTTCAAGAGCTGAAACTTTTGACTCAAATTTTGTTGTTAGAGATCTTAAAATTTTCTCAACCAAAGTAGATTCGGTTATTGTTTCTCCTAGATTTCTCATGTGATTTAAAATATCATCAAGACGTAGAAAGAAATTTGCAATGCTTTCTTCATTAAGCATTTTTAGATTCTCATATTGAATTTTGAGAGTTTGAAGTTTGGCACTTTTTACCTTTGCATCACCTTCATAGCTTAGAATGATTTTGTCCCATATTTCCTTTGTTGTATTCAGCTGCATGACTTTGAAAAATTCTGCTTCAGTTAGACTTCCTAATATAGCATTAACTGCCTTTGCATTTGTTTCATAGTTCTTTCTTTCATTTGGATCCTTTTGCACTGTAGCTGGATATTGATATCCTTGTTCAACAATTGCCCATACATCTGCTCCCAAAGACTGAAGATAGGATCTCATCCTTGTTTTCCAAAAGATTAAATTGTTTCCGTTAAAAAGTGGAGGCCTGATAGATGCTGTTCCATCTTGATTTCTCATCTTGCTTGATCGTCCTTCTAGCGGCTAAGATTTTTCAGAAGGACCTGCTCTGATACCAATTGTTGGGAAAAATACTAAGAGGGGGGGGGGGGTGAATCAGTATTTAAGGTTGAACAATTTTTCTTTCTTTTCTCTTAAAACATATGTTACAATACTGCATCCAACATGTATGTCCAGATCTCTTATTATGTATTTACTTAGAGCATTGCATCAGATAAGTATTAACCATGAACAGAAATAATAGAACAAACCATCAAACATGAACTACACATATGGACACCAGGATTTAAGGTGGAAACCCAATTTGGGAGAAAACCACCGCTGCTGTTATCTCAGTTTTCAATATTTTATTTTAGAGAAAACTTCTTACAATATATGCTGGTGCAGACTCATACCAGCACGCAGGCACCCACCTGCAGAAGGCTATAACCTTCTCTCATTTACCAGCCTCTCCTGGAAGGGAGCCGCAACCCCCCGCTCTCGTTTACCAGCCTCTCCTGGAAGGGAGCTACAACCCCCTGCTCTCGTTTACCAGCCTCTCCTGGAAGGGAGCTACAACCCCCTAACTCAATGATTCGACCCTCAGCTCCACCCCAGATTCATATGTGTTCCTTTTAGCAGACATGCGTCAGTTCTTCATGATTTCGTTCGTCGTTCAAGACTAGAGGTTCATTGAGATTTTTCAGTTAAGAACAGCCTTCGCCCATCCAGACATTCCTTTGAGAGCTTCATTCATTCATCACCCTTACGCATGCACATTTTATTAATCATTTCATTAGTCGATCTGATCATCATATTTACAGATGCACCATCGATTCAGATATATCAGGGTTTATACATACAGATATCTCCAAAGGAGATTCATTTTATTATTGATCTTTTTTTTCCCCACCACTTCTTCATAATTCACATCACTTTATATAGATGTCGCCTTTAGTAAAACCATGAGTCAAAACCACAAACAGTTAATGGTATTCTTGGACGGGGTCACAATAGATAATCCAGCATATTAAAAGACGAGCCAATTTAAATTGAAAACCCCAACCTTCATTCTTCCATGCATGAATCGTCCCAAGGGTAGTCTTTTATCTCTGCCATATAATATTATTTTAATTCAGGGGCTTCCTTCATACTTCGTAATAAAAAATTTGAATTTTATAACTATAACTCCTCTAGTTTTTTTAAAACTTTACACTGCCCCCGCAACATTACTTTTAATCAAACTCAATGAACTTTTTTTTTAAACCGAACTTCAATTCTCAAACAAACTGGATTTCAATCTTTGACCCCGGGCCCACATCGCAATCGGTCGGCACGATCAAACAAAAGTGCGCAAAGTTAACATTTGCGATTTGCGATGGGATCGCATCGCAAATTGGTGATCAAACATGTGGAGGAACACTTGAATGTGCGATATTGCGATCGTGCGATGGCGCGATGATCACATATCGCAAACAACAGAACTTGCGATGGCGGAAATAAAAAATATGCGATATTGCGATATTGTGATGATCGCATATCACAACAATCAACAAACTCTGGCTTGGGCGGAGGGTGATTTTGCGACATTGCGATGTTGCGATCGTGTGATGGCGTGGCGATCGTACATCGCAAATAATCCATATCAATAAGACACTTGAAACTTCGAAACTACGCTTTGCGATTTGTGCTCAAGTGGTAGGGACCACTTGTCCTGCCGCTTTCAAATACTTAAAGAACTTCCGTTGTTTTATTCAATTTCTTCATACTAGGTTGTTGAGGGCTTAAAATCCCGAAATGACTGTCTTAAATAAACTCTGCTCCTTCGTAGTCTAGAACTACGAATGTCTTAATTCCACTGTAAAACGGCGCTGCCCATCACCATAATGAAAATTCATTCATCCTTACATTTTTCCCATCCTTCTTGAATGCGTGTTGTTGTACACCAAAACTCTGCTGCGCCTTTGATCTCTTTTCCCCCATTCTGTCTCTGCTGATCGTTGTTTTCTGCAACTTTGTTGTTCTTCTTCGTTGCCCATGCCTTTTCCATTTCCTTTGCCATATCCTTTGCCATCAATGACAATATTCCAACACCTTTCTCCGAAAATATCATGATGAGTATGGGAAACATTCTTCCCATACTCTCCGAAGAGTAGCCACAACAACAATAACTCTTATTGCCCCCTCACACCTCCATCATATAAATCATGAGGTGAAAATTTGTTGATTGACATGAATAAGATCACATCAACACAATGCACCCAAAATCTTTGTTTCCATATGATGCAAGTGTCCTGCCAAGTTTCCTCCACCAAAATACCCTTTGGAGAAGGATATATCACATGATGGCCAAACTCTTTCAAGAGTAGCCAACACAACCATGCCTCCTGCTGCCCTGTGTCATAAATATGCAAGTGGCTCACCAACCTCTTGCCCACCATCCACACCCATTCATCCATATGTGGATGTCTCCCACCATGCTCCATTTTTGTACTTCTCCAATGATGACTACCATACTCCTAAATCAGATTTCTACCTTTGAATTTCATGGGATTTTGAAATGAAACCTCTTGGAGATCTCCTAGAAAAGACTCCACACCAATGACCATATTTAATCCATAAGGATCCAAGTATGTGGAAGGAAAAAACTTCTCATGGGCTTGTACAATGCTCATCATAATAGATCCATCATAATGATGAAAGACAAAGTGTCTCTCATTGATCATCTTCTCATCCAATGTCATACAAGTTTAATGGTCATAAAAATGCTCTAATGATAGCTGGGTACCCAACTCCTCACTACTGCTTAATGACAATGCTTTTAACCTCCTCAATGGTTTATTTTTTGTGTCATGCTCCAACTCAAGGATGAACATAGAGTTCTGCATTGGATTGTTTAGGACAAATCTCATCATATCCTTTAAAAATTCACATCCCAACCTCAAGTGTTGTGTGCAGCTCGACAATGGCACATTAGGATGATGGTTAATCCCTCCCTTGAATATTTCAAGGTTGTACAACGTAGTGCAATTCTGCTACTCCAAATCAGTAGTATGTGTTGACCCTTGGTCATGCAAAGGCAGATTTCCACAACCATCCATAAGATTTGTTGAAATAACAAAAAGTGGAAATTTAGGCATACCTTGGTGGAACTTGGGGACATATTGTATGAATGAAATAGTTCCTTCCTCTAGTGTGTTGGCTCCCCTAACTGTTGAGGATGATGAATTCTCCTCCATATTTGTGTCAGGGTTGGTACAAATATCTTCAAGTGGTGGCCTTCCCTCCTTTGATTTTTTCTTATCAAAATTTTTGATCAACCTTTGGGTGAAATTTTCAAAAGCATTCACTCTTGCATGACACAAATGGCTGAACAACCAAATTATTTCTTCACCCTCAAGGAGAAGCACTGCAATCTCAACAACCTCTCTTTCTACTACTGGATGTAGTAGGAAGAATGCATCTAGCTTCATCACCGAAGCCTTTGTTGTACATGTGGATGATCCATCAAAAGTAGACAATAAGAATCTATTGCCTCTCTTCCTCCTATTGTTGTAGGGATTCCTTCTTCTTCCAGCTAAATAAACTGAGCAAAAGGTAGAGTTTCCTTGAAAGCCCTAGGTTGAGACTTGTATTCTGCAAGGTATCCACTTAGGATCTCATGCTCCAAATTCCCCCCATCCCCATGCCTCTTGTCTTCTTCCTCAAAATTAAAGGGCAAGGTTTAAGGCCTTGGAGCTTTCTGCAACATTGGTTCTTCCTTTTGAGAATAGGAATTACATGGCCTTTCTTGTTCTTGAAACCCCCTAGAAGTTTCACTACATCTCTTCTCTTCTTTCTGTTTAACCTTCTTAGAGAGGTTCTTCATGGATCTGAAAAATGAAGAGACCAAGATCATTCCTTTTAGAATTCTAGATCTCTTCTTCTTCATATAACATCTTGTCTTGAAATTCATAGGCTGTGCCAAAGATCATGCTCTGGTACCAATATAATATTCCCAAATGGGAAAAATTAGCAACACATGCATGAAAAATGAATTTTCAGAAATATATGCTATAAAAATCAAAATCAACCCTTGGATCCATTAGATATGAAAATATGACATCTAAATCCAAGAGGAGATGAGAAACAAATCATATTATGTTAGATAAACAAGCCTCCCACACCTAGAATGGCTCAAAACATGCTAAAACCCCAAAACTACTGCAACATGAAATTAATGCATAAAGAGATAGCACAGTCTAATGAGGGTTTATACATAGAAATTGTAGAAACAAATAGATCCGATATTATACTAATCAATATGGCCCAAAAACTGAGATCTAGTCTCCTTTATACAAATCCAAGAGAACTCAATAAGGGTTTCTAGGAATACACTCAAATGAAAATGGTGATCTACAGCCCTAAGACTGAATAATTACTGCAAAAAACAGGAGTATAGAACGCTGAAATAATTTATATCTAATGAAAATCTTCTCAAAGGTCTCCCCCTCATGAGAGGATGAACGCTTCAATCACAGGAAAACTCTCCAAAAGAACCACAATATCCCCTACTGAAGCTGCCCTAAAAAATAATGCAATTCCAGACTGAAATTACATTGTAGGTGATGGAAATATATTGGCCTGCTACAAAATATCTGAAATGAGATCAAGGACCCTCCAAACTAATCACCCAAAAGAAGGAATCCTTCCTCCTATGCAAAACCAACTCAGAAAGTGGGTTTCTCAACCCTCCACTGCAACACCCTACAACACAACACAATATTCTGTAGAAACTATATTGTAGCTGAAGACTGAAGCTTGGCCCCAATGTCGGATGTGTGGAATGATAGATCAGGTCTCTCCCAAGAGCTACTCAAAGGGAAGAGATGGAATTCCTAAACAGGAATACCTAGTGCTAAACAACACCAACAATCTGAGCTAAACAGTTGAAGAGAGAAAAGGTCTAAACGAACATATCAAAATATAATTCATAAGCTAACCCCATATGGCTACCATCATCTTCCTTATAAACAATGTGAGCCTTCTCACCTTGGGTCCCACTCATTAGGGTTTCCACCATCACACAATCAATCTCCCTCCAATACTACACTGTACCTTCATCAATTCCACTCCTCCATAACAACGTTGTTTGATTTGGTTAAGGTTAACCTCTTAACCTTGCTTCAACTCTTTTCACACCTAAGGGTCTTGAATCTAGCTCTTATATAGTTTTCTAAACTGATCCTCATTCATATAGAGCTGTCTTTATTGATGATCCACTCATCCCACATTAATGTTGTTGACTTGGTCAAACTTGACTTTGTCCACATACATTAGGCCTTGTTCACACATGAGAGTGCTAGATCCTTTTATTATTATGATCCCTTTTTACATCAAGGGGGATTTTATGCTTATTCAAGATAAGTATGGGTCTCTTTCCCCATTTATTCATCTACTAGGTGCTAAAAGCAAAAATCAATATCCCTATTAGTTGCATGCTAATTTAGGAATATTACAATGAATTCTAAGAAGCCTACAATCAATACTATGAAAAAAAATGAAAATATTGGAGAGAAGATACAACAAATTCATCACAAGAAGCGAAGCATAACTTTTAAAATAGCTTCTACACCAAGAAGATCACATAATCCAAGAGTTGATAGTAGCAAAGTTCAATGGAGAAATTAGAATTCATTTTCTCCCTTGATGAACGAGATTGATTGTTTCAATTGTCACCAGTTTCGACATGTGGCAACCTATTGTAGGAGTAAATTGGATTCATCTACGGAAAAATTTGGACATCAAATAGTGGCATCTTCTTTGAGATATAAAAGTTTGTTAAATAGTTTATGTTTTTCTTGTAACATTTTTTTTCATAAGGCCATTGATTCTAGATCTGGCACGAGAAAATGGAAATGTAGAACGAGGATAAAAATATTAGATCCTTTAGCTTCTTATCTTGGTCATGTACAATTTTCTATGTGTCACAATGTTTGACACATGGAAAAATATTTCCATATACCTAGATCCATTAGACATTTCATATAAAAGTAGCAGCCAAATAAACATGCACAACAAACGATCCGACGAGGAGGTATGTGGAAGGAAAAGGAGGAACATTTAGGCAAGTGTGGTATTTTTATTTGTTCACATGATGAGGATGATAAATCATATATTGATAGTGCATGTTCACATCACATGTCAGAAGATAGGAGAAAATTTCACTTATTGAATAAAACCCAATGTGTTCATGTTTTTTTGAAGGAAGTGAACCAACAAGAGTCATGGGAAGTGGAAATGCCAACCTTGGTGAAAAGAGGGCCAATTTTGAAGATGTATGGCTAATTGAAAGTTTAAATACCAATATTCTAAGTGTGATCCAAATGGTTAATGGAGGTAAGGAATTTTCATCATTAGTAAAGAAGGATCAACTAGTGTAATGGCAAGAGGAGTCAAGACCCCAAATACTATGTATATGTTGAAGGGAAGAGTGAAAAGTATGAAGAGACAAAGAGAATACTCTTCCTCATAAAATTTATAGTAAAATATATCATCACATTTTGCAGTCCCCTCTTGCATGTTAGATCGTTTAGATCCCGAAATGGATGTGAGGTCTTCTTAGGCTTAGGGGGAGTATATGGTACTTTTTATTTTTGAATGCAGTTATTTTATGATGGTATTGGTGATTATATTTTTTATTATGCTATTTCTTGATGATGGTTTTTGATAGTGATGTTGTATTTTTTAGTGTGATCAGGAGGAGAGATGGCACATGTTTAGGGGGAGCACATTATATTCTTCCAATATTTCGATGGAATTATAGCTCCTTGGAGGAGTTGTCATATCATGCTATGTACTCATAAGTTATATATGTTTATGTTTTGATCATGCATGGATTATTATGTATATGGATATTGGTGGCCACCCACCTATTCACCTCCAATCAGTTTCATCATTTTCCTTGTTTATAGCAACATTTACTATTTTTAGCACTTTTTCAGGTCCTAAACTTCGAGAGAAGTTTTTATCCCCTAAACGACATTTTTTTAGGTCTGTAGTAGGCCCATATCCATAAGAAAGGAATATATCTATTGTTGTAGTACTTGAAGAGATATTTCCAATGAGGTATCATATGCGGTAAATGGAGATAATATGACCAAGTTATGACCCCAGCAAATTGGTGGACCAACTAATCCCAACTGGGCCCTCATACTCTTGGTGTTCCATCGGTTGGGGTTAGGGTTTTGGTTGTTTATGGTTTTCCCTTGTTGTTAAATAATAAAAATGTCATTGAGAATCATTGTAACATAGTTCAAAGGCAGGTAGCCACCACATATCTTCTCATATATAAGCTACCATAAACTGATTAGTAATAGGGAAGGAACCAAGACATGCCAGATTTCACAAATAATTTTCATACCCTTTGCACAAAGCTAGGTATCAAAGATTCTGAGCAACATTTGGCACTCAAGTACCACGCCTGTCTACACAAGTAAATCTAGGATGAGGTGGAGTTCCTAGACATTTCCTCGCTTGGTGTTTCCTATTGATACGTTGTCATGATCGAGCAGAAATTTAAACAGAAGAAGAAAGACTTTAGATCTACAATTCTCAGGCAAGGGAAAATTCCCCCCAAACTGTAAAACAAAGGATGTAGAAAAGGTGGGGTAACCAAGGATAACCTTTTGAAGCTACAAGAAAATAACAACACCATGATGACAAATAAGGACACAGGAAAATGGTGTGAGTTCCGCAAGAGTCCCACTCACAACACCAGTGAGTCTCCGACAAAGCAGTCGTTAATGGCTGAGATGAAGGCTTCTGAATTAGATGCATGTTTTGATTCTGAGTGAGAACCTGGAAAGGGTAATTATAAGGGGAAGAATTTTATTGATGCAGATCTTGGTGCCACCATCACCAACACCAAGATACAAAAGAATGAGGAGGAAGATTCAAAGGAGGGGGAGTACCTCTTCCACTCACATATATGGGTGAAGGGTAATTTGTTGTAGTTCATTTTCAACAACGAGAGCAAAAAGAACCTCATTTTAGAATATGTTTGGAATCAGTTGGTCCTAATTACCACAACACACCCATAGATGTAAACCATCAGGTGGCTTCACTGAGTACAAGATATTTGGATCAACCAATAGTTCCACCTTCCCTGCAACATCAAGCCCATAAAAAATGAGGTAATGTGTGATGTTTCTCCTATTGAATTTTTTATGTGTTATTAGGCCAACCATACTTGTGGAAGTGACATGCTATGTATGAGTCTAGGCCTCACACCGTTATTATTAATTTGGTAAATAGGTTGTACATGCTACCAAATGTAGCACTATCTACCACCATCTCTTTTATCACTCAAAAGAAATTTAGTAAGACCATTTCCCAGACAGGGAAATTTTTTTCCCTTATGATTTACCCTTGGGGAAAGAAGAATATTGTGGCCAGGCCTCTAGACACGGATCCTCCACACAGAAATAACATATGGAAAAGGTCATGGAGGAGTATAGGGACAAATTCACCTCATGCATAGGGGTACATCTACACTGTCAGGTTAAGCACTCCATTGATATGACCCCGAGTGTGTCACTACCCAATGGACCGATATTCTGCAGAATGATGAAATCAAGAGTTATATTCAGGATCTATTGTATAAAATTCACATCATGCCTGGTTCATCACCTTGTGGGAGCCTGATCGTGTTAGTAGAGAAGAAGGATGAGGCCTGGAGACTTTGTATTGACTATCGAGCATTGAATAATATCATTTTCTGAAATAGGTGTATAATCCAACATATTGATGACCTTCTATACAAGCTCATGGTGGCCATATTTTTAGCAAGACCGACTTGAAGTCTTGTTATCACAAGTACCAATCAAACCCTCCAATGTGTGGAAAACTTCTTTTAAACCCAAGGAGGGCCTATTTGAATGGCCGATCATGCCTTTTAGGTTGAATAATGACCTTGAAACCTTCATGAGGATAATGGAAGAGATCTTGCAACAATTCACTAACTCTTTCATGGTGGTGTATTTGGAAAACATTATGATCTTCAGCCAGTATCAGGAAGAACACCTCCAACACATGTCCTCCAAACCTTGTGACAACATAAGTTTTATATTAATTTAGAGATATGCACTTTTTCTATGACCTAAGTTCAATGTATGGGGTACATCATTGCTAAGGGGGCTATGCATATGGACCCAACCAAGATGAAATTCATTCTATATTGGACAATGCCAACCGCTCTAACAAAGCTCTGTAACTTTCTCAATCTTTCCAATTTCTACTGCAGGCTCGTGTTGGGCTTCTCTTATATCATTTGGCCTTTAAGTTAAGTAACCAAGGCAGGGGCGAAAGAAAAGTTATTTTGGTTTGAATCCCAAAAGAAGTAATTTTCTGAGTTGAAACATCGCCTTTGCTCTGTAACAGTGATGACATTACCAGACTCGTAACAACCATTTGAGATTGACATATATGCCTCTGACTATGATATTGGTGTAGTTCTTACTCAGTAGGGGAATCTAATTGCATATCACAGTCAGACACTTTTAGACATCATCTGAACATATCATACCTATGAAATAATTACATTATGGGGACATAAATAGTGGAATAATTACATTATAGGGACATCAATAGTCATCAACAAAGACCACTGACCCCCTGTAATTCATAAAGAAAAAGGGAAGTTTTATAACAATCACCATCGGAAATGGTCCATATAGCTGCAATAATTCCATGTGAACATTAATTAAAAGAAGTGAATAACCAACAATATTGTAGACATCCTCATCCGACAACTGGTCATGGTGCTGACAACTATGCTTGACTCTTATGGGCATGAGACTTTAGGGTGGATGCATCTTTACAAAAGCTATCCAGAATTTGGAAACACAAACTAGACGCCCTTGGAAGGTAAGCACGTTCCAAATTTTTACCTCCAAGATGAACTTTTGTGCCACCTGGGACACCTTGGTTTTCCTTCAAGAGAGCATGCCAAGATTATTTGGGAGGCACACTACAGTTAGGTTGTTGGAAATTTCAAAGTAGATAAAATAGTGTCAGTGCTACAAAAGTATTTTTATTGCCTGAACCTTCGATAGGATTTTGGGAAGTACATCAGACCTTGCACTTCCTGTTCCATTTCAAAAATAACCATCATGAAGTGAGGCCATTATACTCCTCTTCCTACTCCTAGTCAACCGTGATAATCCATATCCAGAGATTAAATTTTGAACCTTCCTTCTACTCACCATTTCAACGACTGTATTTTCATGGTCGTTGACAGATTATCTAAGATGACCATTCTTGAGGCCTGTAAGAAGAGTATTGCAACAATAGACACTACTAATTTCTTCTTTAAATGAGTGTGGGTACACTTTTGGATCCCACAACCCATTATCTCAAATCAGGACAATAGGTTCCTAAGTACATTTTGGTCAATTCTCTAGTCAATGCTGGATACCAAGCTCACTAAGTCCATGAATTTCCACCCCCCAAATTGATCACAAAATAGAGGTCATCAAAAGGATGATTGTAAATATTTTTGCATGTACAACTTGAAGAATCCATGCATATGGGGTGCGAGCATCCTCTATGTCGAACACAACTACAACAAATTTCTCCTATAATATCCAAAAAGGTAGAATGTAGTAATACTAAAACAAAATATAAGAACTACAACAAAGTAAAAAATAAATCTATATACACTTCAGAATGCATAGAAATAGCTGAGCCATTTTATTATGTTGGAGGTGCAAAAAGCAATACAAAAGTGCTCAAAAGATGAGACACTCAAGCCACAAGAGTGGCCTAGAATGACCTTGCAATTATTTCCCAATAGGGACTCTATAACTGCTGCTCTGCTATAAGGTAAATTGTGTTGTCCCTGGTGCAACTATGGGGATTGCAACTGCCTGAAAGATAAAAAGTCAGATATATGCAGAATGTGAGCTTCGATGATGCTGAAATTGTAGATCTTGGCTCAATGAAGGATTCCCAAGATTACCCAGAATGGATTTCTCATATCTGTAATTATAAGAAAACCACCCCCATAGGGCTTCACATATATGCTGTTGCGAATGTAGATCTAAAGCTAGATTTGATGATATGATGGATACAATGATGTAAAATCATATCCATGCAAGAAGGGATGATCCCTTCACTAGATCCTTGGGCTAAAAGCTCAGGATATAGCTCCTCCAATCTCCTCCACTGAAAATAGCTACTGGATGAAAAATAGCTTCAAAAAACTGTGCTATCAAAGAGGGAGGCTCATTAACCTACTACTAGATATGTCAAATCAACTCCTGAGTGATGGAAACAATAGATCCAATGTGAGGAGGTTATCCCTCATAGGATTTCTAGCTGAAATAATGGAAACTTCCTTCCACCAATAGATCTAAAGGACTGAATTGTGCAATCCTTGAAGGGACTGCTACTACATGGAGGTAAGACCCAATGGCATGAATGTCGAATGTAGACATGCTGCTCCTGAAAGGCTGGATCTGAAGAACAAGGTAGTAGGATGAATCCTCCACTGATTTCCTAGTTGAATGCTAGAAACAACCTCCTGAAGATGGCACCAATGCATGATATGGAATGAAGAACAATCCTCTTTCCAAAGCTACTCAAAGAAAGAGGTGGGATTCCCACTCAGGAACACCGTGTACTAAACAGCATTGCAAATTCTGATAAACAACCCAAGTATTCTTAGAAATTTCCTAAGAAAAATCTAGATCTAAACATATCAAGAAATGAATTATCCAAACCATGCCTTCCTTTGTGCCTTCACCTTCATTATATGCATGAGCCTTCCATAGCCTGGGCCCACTCCAAATCTGCACTGTGCATGTGGACATAGTCTCCATGTTTGACTACGTTGTAGCCTCATGTCCTCCATCATTTTCACATGGGATTATCACCCTCTCCATCAAGTGTGCATTAAATGCACCTCTTCCTCCACTATCTTCTCATAAGTGCTTCATGAATGCACTATGATCTCAGTTGACTTTATCCAATATCCTCATGATTTTATATTTGAGATCCATGATATTATTTGACTGTTTCATCCTCATAATATATCTCATAAATGAGACATGATATCCGTAAATGGAGCTACTCCACTACTCCATGATTCTAGATCTAGATCTAAAATATCCACATACACACATTAAAAGTGGATTTTATTCATCTTCGAGGTTTGTGGGTTCCTCCACCGTTTTATTTACATAATTTAGTAATAAAATCAAGGACTCTTATATTCCAAATATGATGTGAAAATTTGGGAATATTACAGTCCCCCCCAGCAAATTTTTTCTTGTCCTCAAGCAAGTCCAAAAGTATATGCAAAGCCATATATTCCCTTCCAAATGGCATCCACATAAGGAAGTTTTCCTCCATTTTCTGCAATGTGTTATGCATGTTTGGTTCGTAAGTTGTCTTTCAAAAGTACATAAAATGACCTCTAACTGTATGGTTAAATGTCCTCCTTTCACCATGAAGTTCAGAGAAACAACCATATGATGTCCAACATCATCATTAATACATGAGATACATAAAATAAAGTGGCTCTTCTCACAAAGGAAAAGCTCCATCTCATGATACATCTCCTCATCCCATGCTTTATGAATTTCATTGAGAATTGATATGCTCTCATCCTTATCCCTATTGGCCTTGTTGGATCCAAGCATCATTCCAATGTTATGCAAAGGAAGTAATGGATTTATATGGGTAGGCAAAGATGTCAAACCATATTCTCTCAACAGTAACCACCGGAGTAAGGCACTTTGCTGCCATCCTCCATCTCCTCCATGTAAGATGGAAAACCCAAAATCCCCCAAAAGAAACCAAAGCAACAAGAGATCATGCTTCTTTCTCTCATCCTCATGTGCATCATGGAGAAAAAAGATATTGATTGACATGTGGAATGTCACATCAGCCCAATACAAATAAACACCATCAATGCACAACATGAGAGCATCATGCCAAGCTTTTCCCAATACAAAACACATAGACATAGAAGATGTCATGTTGTGGCCAAACTCTCTCAAGGGAAACCAAAATGAACATGCCTTATTTTGCTGCATTTTATCATTGATACACAAGGCATGAATCAGAAAATTATGGGCTATTTGGTGGTAACCATACTCACCCATGAGCAACTAGTGCAGCCATGCCTCCTTCTTCATTTCATGAGTTTTTTTCAAGGCATGGATCAAAGAAATAGGAGCCTTTGGGAAGTGACAAAAATATCCCAAGGGAAACCAATGCAACCAAGCTTGCTAGCCCATGTCATAAATTTGCAAGTGGTCATGCAACCCCTTGCTTATCATCCTCACCCACTCATCCTAATGTGGATGATGAATGATGTGTTTCATAATCATGGTATCCTCCCTTTGTATAATACCGTCCTCCCCAAACTGTTCAAGAACTTTTCACTTCATGAAATTTTGAAGTGCACCTCCATTGAGATCTCTCAATGAGATTATATTTTCACCAAAGGCCCTAAAAAACCAATGAAGTTTTGGATCTGCTATAGGTAAAAGTTTCTCTTTGAGCTGTTAGATGCTAATTGAGAAAGGGTCATCTAGAAAGGATAAAAGGTTCCTCATCTCCAGATGTGTACCATTTGTCATCTTTACCTCCATTGCTTCATGAGTGAAGCTACTTTCAGAATGCTCCAAGAATGATGGGGCCTCTTCATTTTCATAGCCACTATGTGACAACACTATAGATCTGCATGGTAATACATGTGTTGTCTCAAAACAAGGTACAATACTGATCTCACAACTAGTTATTGTACATAGGATCATTTCCATCCCATTTTCTAAAACTATACTCTTCAACTCAAGGGTTTGAATGTATCTCAACAATGATGAATTGGGATAATTATTAATCTCCTCTTGATTATATTAAGGGTCCTCTATGATCTGATATGTTGCTTCTTCAAATCATCATTTTATTCTAACCCTTGGTTATGCATTGGACCTGATGGCATGTCCTTATAACTTCCAATAAGATCTACTAAAACAATATGTTATAAAAGTTCTTGCATACCTTTCATCAACTGATGTGTGGAAACCTCTTGCCAGAACAAAAGAGTTCCTCCAATAAGAATAATAGTGTCTCCAACTACTGGGGAGAGTGATGGCTACTCTTCTCCAAGTGTACCCATGTTGGAATCTTCCTCCTCTTCCTCATGCATCTCTTGAACCATGCATGGGACTCTATGTGTCAAGAGCTCAAGACTATCTTGCAAAGATTCAAGTGTCTCTTCTCCAGATGTAAGTACTTCTGCATTGGAATGTAGTGACTTTTTGTCCAGAGTGACAAGATTTACATCCTCCTCCTTAGGAAATTTCACTTTGTGACACATCTCTGGTTTTCTCACATCAAATTCCTTCCTCAACTTGTGAAATAAATCTAAATATTTAGTCACCTTTGCATGCTTCATGTGACCAAACCACCTATCATTGGCTTCACCTAAAATATGAAGTGTTGTAATTTGAACAACCTCTCCTTCATCTATAGGATGTAGCCTGAAAAATGCATCTAACTCTCTCCTCTAAGCCTTAACAGTGCTTGAGGAAGATCCATCAAATGTAGTCAAATAGAATCTATTATGCCTCTTTCTTCTATTGCTGCTATAGGATCCTCCTTCTTCTTTGATTTTGAAGAATTATTGGAGAGTTAGCTTTTCCTTGAATGCTCTAGATTGTGTTTTGTACTCTTCAATATATGCACTGAGAGTCACATGAGTCTCAGGTTCATTCCTTTCTTCATTTCTACACTTTTCATCTTCTTGAAAGAAAGTGGGCCTAGTGGATATATGAGGAGATCTATGATTCTTCGATTTTATTCTTTGCTGATAGAAGTGCTTGGAAATTCCTCATCACATCTTCCTGGATCTTCTTTCTGTCCTTCCTTCTTCATTGGATTGACCTCCTGGGATAGATATTGCATGGATCTAAAGAAATGAGTGGCAGAATTATCATCCTCCACGATATATCTCATCTATCTACTTCTTCTTTTGATGCAAAGATGAAGTGTCCACAAGCTAAGCCAAAGATCATGTTCTGATACCACTGTAATATCCCGAAAGGGAGAATGCAGTAATACTAAAACACAATATGGGAACTGCAGAAAAGTAAATAATAAATCGATATGCACTTCAGAATGCACAGAAATAGCTAAGCCATTTTATTATATTGGAGGTGCAAAAATCAAGTACAATAGTGCTCAAAATATGAGACACTCAAGCCACAAGGGTGGCCTAGAATGACCCTGCAATGATTTCCCAATATGGATTGCGTAACTGCTGCTCTGTTGGAAGGTCAATTTTTCTATCCCTACTGCAAATATGGGGAATGCAACTACCTAAAATATAAAAAGTCAGATCTAGGCAGAATGGGAGCTCCGATGATGCTGAAATTGTAGATCTGGGCTCAATGATGGATTCCCAGGATAACCCAAAAGGGATTTATCAGATCTGTAAGTATAATAAAACCACCCCCTTAGGGATTCACATATATGCTATTGGGAATGTAGATTTGAAGCTAGATCTGATGATATGATGGTTGCAATGATGTACAATAAGATCTATGCAAGAAGGGCTGATCCCTTCACTAGATCCTTGGGCTAAAAGCTCAAGATCTAGATCCTCCAATCTCCTCCACTGAAAATAGCTGGTGGATGAACAAAAACTTCATAAAACCATGTTGTCAGAGAGGGAGGCTCATTAGCCTACTCCTAGATATGTCAAATCAGCTCCTGAGTGATGGAAACAATATTATCCAATATGAGGAGATTATCCCTCATAGGATTTCCAGCCGAAATATTGGAAACTTCCTTCCTCCAATAGATCTACAGTACTGAACTTCACAATCCTTGAAGGGACTGTTGCTACATGGAGGTAAAACCAAATGGCTTGAATTTCATATGTAGATCTGCTGCTCCTAAAAGGCTGGATATAAAGAACAAGGTGGTAGGATGAATCCTCCACTGGTTTCCTAGCTGGATGCTAGAAACAACCTCCTGAAGATGACACCAATGCATGATATGGAATGAAGAACAATTATCTTTCCAAAGCTACTCAAAGAAAGAGATAGGGTTCCTTCTCAGGAACACCCTGTGCTAAACAACACTGCAAACTCTGCTAAATAGCCCAAGTATGCATAGAAATTTCCTAAGACAGATCTAGATCTAAACAAATCAAGAAATGAATGATCCAAATCATGCCTTCCTTTGTGCCTTCACCTTCATTATATGCATGAGCCTTCCATAGCCTGGGCCCACTCCAAATCTGTGCTGTACATGTGGACATAGTCTCCATGTTTGACTGCGTTGTAGGCTCATGTCCTCCATCATGTTCACATGGGATGATCACCCTCTCCATCATGTGTGCATTAAATACACCACTTCCTACACTATCTTATCATGAGTGCTTCATGATCTTCTTTGAATGCACTATGATCTCAGTTGACCTTATCAATGATCCTCATGATTTTATATTTGAGACCCATGATCTTATTTGACTGTTTCATCCTCCATAATATATCCCATAAATGATACATGATCTCCATAAATGGAGTTGCCCCACTACTCCATGATTCTAGATCTAGATCTAAAATATCCACATACACAAATTCAAAGTGGATTTTATTCATCTTTGAGGTTTGTTGGTCCCTCGAACCTTTTATTTACTTAATTTATTAAGAAAATCAAGGACTCTAATATTCCAAATATGATGTGAAAATTTTGGAATATTATATCTACATAGCTAAATTGGCCATAGCCTCTTTTAGGTGGGGTTGGGATTCCAACCACTATGTCCCATTGACGTGGCCATACCATTGTAGCTACTCATGAAGATTTAGCTCATTTCTAGTCCGAAGATGAAGGGGCTAAAAGATTAATTGAAAGTATTCAATACATATGGAAGCATGTCCATTAGATATTTGACAAATAGAATGCCAAGTACAAGTAGCATCAGGATGAGCATTAGGTTCCACATAAATTCTAGAACAATGATAAATTTTGGATACATTTAGAAGAGCCCCTGATTGGGCCCCACTTCAAGCTTCGTCCGCTCTGATATGGGTCACACACCATCACCAAGGCTGTATGGAACAATGCCTTTGAGCTCAAAATTTCACTGTTCCATGACATGTACCTAGTGTTCAATGTGGACCACCTTCAACCATAATTTCCACCATTAATGGACACATCCGAAATTGCAGAACATAGTTAAAACTAGAATGCATGGAACAAGCCACAACTAATCAGATCACGGACTATGGATATGTCCTTTCCACATGTCCTATATTAATCAGAGAAATATTTACAACAAGGTATCTTATGCACCAAATGGAGATATTCTGACCAACTTATGACCGCCGGAATTTGGTTTCGAAACTAACCCCAATGGGGCCTACAAACTCTTATCGTTCCATCTCCCATGGTTATGGTTTTGGTTGTTTAGGATTTTTCCTTGTTGTTCGATAATAAAAGCACCCTTGAGCCTTATTATAACACATTTCATAGGTAGGTATTCACCAAATCTCTTCTTAAAGATAATCTACCATCACCCAACCTAGTTTATTTCCTTTCTGTATGTAACCATATTTATGTTCTTTTATATTAATGAAATGAAGTGTTATTTCTACCGCATCTCCATATTTATGGTTATATCTGTATTATGTTGCATTCTTGTTTATGTTCGGATCAGATTATATGTTGCCTATATGAGTTGGCATGCATTTGGCTTGTATCATGCATTTTGGGTTTATGATTTTATGCATGCATTAGTGACATGGAGATTAGTATGATGATGGATATATTTCTAAGTATGGTTTTTGATGTGATGTTACTACTACCATTTCCTCATTGCTACTATCAGTTTTTTCATATATTGTAGACGATTATGCTTCATAGGATGGTTGTTGTTGTTGTCGTGCATAGATACATAAGGCTGAGATATTGAGATGATTGGTACATTTATGATTCATGATGGTGATATATGTTGCTTCAAAAACACAATATTGTTGGGCCACCATGTACTATTATCTATTGTTGATTACTGCTACTGAAATCATCATTTATGGTTAATGTTTTGGAGAGTATGTCACATATATTTATATGATACATATTATTATTATCTCGATTTCATATAAGGCACATATTTTTAATCATTTATGTCATGTACTTTATGTCATTTATTAGTGGTATATCTCATTGATGTACTTTTACAATCATGCATTATCATTTTGATAGCTATGTAGTAGGTATATGAACCCTTGTAATTTATTACATATCTTTTGGTCATAGTACTTTGGCCTATGTGGAGTAGCCTTTTGCATATTGCAAGGAGGCATTCGAAGCCATATGTATATGTATATGAATATGTATATGTATATGTATATGTATATGTATATATATATATATATATATATGTGTGTGTGTGTGTGTGTGTGTGTGTGTGTGTGTGTGTGTGTGTGTGTTACACCATATTTTGGTCATATAACCTGTTACTATTAGATGGACCAAAATACACCATGTAAGACCAATTTTACCCTAAGTAAAATTCCTTTCGGGTGAAAATACGAAATTGGGTTACACTTTTTCCCCTTTTTTCAGAATTTTTTTTTCATTTTTTTCTATTCTTCAACTTTCTGCAAGCCAAAATAGTTTTTCTATTTAGAATTTCATTTTGCGATAAAAATAAAAGTTGTCAGAAATTTTATTATCTTTCTATTACTTATTTTTTGGAATTTTTTTATACACATTTGATATGTAAACTTAGCATTTCTTTGAGTGTGTGTTTTTTAACAATCAAAGGATTCAGAAGAAGTCATGTTAATACGCACTTCTATATTCTTTGAAACTTTGTGTTTTTGAGAACCAAAATGTGTTACAACAATCTAGACAAATTTTACTTCGGTTTCGTTATATTTACAAAGCCAAGAGATGCATATCATAATTACAGGAATTTTTTGAACTGGTCCAATATGAAAAATTTGCATATCTTGAATAGGTTGCATGACACACGAAATTTCTTAACAGATAAGTTGTAAACTAAAAATATAAAAACTACCCGTTACATATGACGGACCAATGTAATGCACCATAATTTTTTCAATTTTTTTTTACAGTGTATTTTGGAAGATACAAAATTATGATTTCACTGAATCATAATGACCTTCAGAAATTGTTTGCACCCGTTTCATTACAAAATTAGTTAAAATTAGTAAATATTTATGAAATTCCTTAAAAGTTATATTTCCTAAAAGTAGATTGAATTATGAAAATGCTTGACTTGGTTCCGAAAGTTAATTTAGAATGTTTCATGGAGTTTAATCAATCCAAATTTGAAGATATGTATACAAATCTTGGCTCTGCGTAATTGCAGACATGTTAGTTCAGCTGAACTCTTAAAAAATGTTGGACCGAATTGTTTTTAGCGCTGACGGCCCATCAAGTCTAACAACATAAAATTTCAGCTAAACTTTTACCTGACTTTTCATCGGCCGGAAAGTACCATGAAGCCCCTCCAAAAGAACATTTCACAAAAATATAAATTTACGTAAAGGCATTCATTATTTTCACATATTTTTGCACATTTGGTCTGATATTTCAAAAGTCTTGCTCTGATTTTGAAAAAAAATGTTTTGGTTTTAAGGAATTTTCTTGGAGGTACATTGAAAGGACATTTTTGCAAAGGATTACTTTGGGTTTAAGGAATTTTCTTGGAAGTACATTCAAAGGACACTTTTGCAAAGGATTGTTTTGGGTTTAAGGACTTTTCTTGGAGGTATGTGACACATTTTTTGGATGTTTCTTGGGCTTCATTTTTTTGAAGTTATTTTGTTTTTAGAGGTTTTGGGTTTAATTTTCAAAATAAATTTTTTAGGCTTAATTTCGAAAGGACTCTTTTTAGGCTTAATATTCAAAGGATATTTTTTGGAGGTATTTTTTAAAGTGATATTTTTTCAGAGGATTTTTTTAATTATTTTTTAAAGTGGAATTTTTTAAGAAGTTGGAATTAATTTTCAATGGACATTTTTTGGAGGTATTTTTTGAAGTGACATGTTTTTAGGGTGCGTGTTTTGGGTTGAAGTAAATATTTTATAATGATTATTTAAAATGAGTTTTTGTCTAACTTTTTAAATGCATTTTTTTTGCAGGACTTGGAAGGAAATATTTTGAGCTTTGTTTAGTTTTTATAAGACATTTTTTTCTCATATTTTTTAAAGTAAGTGTTTTGGATTGAAGTATGTATTTTTTGCAAATTTTGTAAAATGAGTTTTTTTTTTTAAATTGAAATCCTTTGTGATGTTTTTGTTAGTTGAGTTTTTGTCTAAATTTTTTAAGGATTTTTTTTTAACTTCATACTCTATTATCATGGGAAATCGAAGGAATTGCGTGAGAAAATATGATTGAAAAAGAGACCCTAAGGAACATAGAGAAGAGACGAGAGAATCTCACAAAAGAAAGAGAGAAGCACTCTCAAATATTGAAAGGGAAAATCAACCTCAACTAGAAGTTGAAGCAGGTATGTAAATGTAAATATTATGAATTTGATATTTAAAATTTTCCTAGTGTAAAATGTGAAGCTTAATTTTTATTTGATGAACTAATTTGAAAAATATTTTGCAATGTAAACAGAGAGAGATATTCCTCAAAATATTGATGATGACATTCAAAATTTTGAAAGAGAAAGTGAAAGAGATATTGAACCAATGATTGACGATGGTGAAAATGTTGAAATAAATTCAAGTGAAGAAATTGAATCAAAAGGTATGTATATATATATGTTGAACACATACACATATTATTGAAATTATACATATTTATTAATTTAGTTATTTATTGAATATGTAAACTTATTATGTATTATTCATTCGAATATGTAAAGATGAAATCAATGTCATTGATGAGATGTTGGAAAGTGTTGACACTCACACATATGGATATAAAAGAGCTGACCATGTTATAAGATATTGTGTTAAACACATTTTTGATATGTACATCATAAAGGAAAATTTGACTGTTCAAGCCCAAATTTTCAAAGGTCTCCTATCATTAAGGAAACTAAAAGAAGCTACGACTTTATTGGGTATTCAAAAATCAACAAAAGATAAAAAAAAATGAAGGAAAATGTGATACAAAATACAAATAGTGCTATAAATTCAATTAGAAGATCTAGACAGAAAAATGTTTCAGTTGTACGTAGAGAAATACATATGGCAGTGGTTTCATCAAGTACTAAAGAGAATCGCTTGGTAAAATCTATGGCATGAGCATTAGGAACCTCACGAAAAACTTTGCACAAACATCGAAAATTTCGGTTGCAAATAGATGTAAATGATGAACACGCTTGTTGGAGAGATATTTGTAGGAAAACATAAAAAGATAGACTTGGATAAAATGTTAAAAAAAAATATATGAATATTGGAAGAAAAATTCATGTGTTTCACCAAATGCAAGGGATGTGATGCGAAGAATAATAGCACGAAATCAGTAGGAACAATATGAAAAACATTTCTTGGAAACCACTCAGATAGATTTTTTCAACATGTTCAAAGAAGAGGATCGTGAAATTCATGTCTCAATCAATGCTTTTGTTCAACAAAAACCATGGTATGTAAAACCTATCAATGTATGTGACACTCGTTGTTGTCATTATCATATGGAATTTGAGTTATATTATGACACATTCCTTAATTTTGGTAGAACATTTTGGAAAGATTCACCTCCTCCTTCCACTATCCGTGATTTCATATCTCAAATTCTATGTGAAAGAGAAAACGATGAATTATTTTACGAAAAGAAATGTGTTGGTGGTAAAAAATGCGATGATTGTGGAAATTTGACTAAATTTCAAAAAAAATATCGTATTGATATAAATGATCAATCATTGTCAAACATGAAAGTGAAATGGAAGAGATATGAATATATCCATACATCAATTCAGGGTTCAAATAGTGCTAAAATAATTGAATTACAAGAAGAAGAAATTTTTGTGATAGATTTTTTGAGAAAGTTTGAGGCAAAAATTTATAAATACACCAAGAATTCCCATATAGCTCGATGGAAAGACTTGAAATTCAAAAAATCCCGTGATTTTTTTCCACCGGGGACCATTTTGTCAGTAATTGATTTTGCAGAAAACTAAACATTTGTTCCATAAAAATAAATTCAGAGTGAACACTATCATTCTGACCAAGTCTCCATGCTTGTCTATATTCTATATAGAAATGCTGAATAAAACTTCTATCATATAGAAAGCACCAGTGAAAATTGACATGTTATTAAATAATATCACTTTTATATCAGTGACGATCGTACACATGATAAATATTTTGTACAACACTATTTTTGAAATATTTATGACTCCTTGAAAAGTTGTGGAATAAAATTCAATGAACATTGGATATGGTAAAATGGATGCGCAAGTCAATTCAAATCTTCACAATCATTCTTTTGGTTGTGTTGTCTTCATAAGAAAACTTGCATTAAACATTGTTGGAATTTCTTTGAGATTGGCCATGGAAAAGGAGAACATGACAGTGCAGGGGCATGCATAAAATGAGCACTTTGAAGATAATTAACCCCTCTGCAAACCGACTTGTGGATTCTAAAGAATTTTTCTAATGGTGCATCGCTGCTCTAAGCCACGAGACTAACCGAACAAGGGAAGTGCGAAGGTACATTCAATCTAATTTTTATTGCATATCTAATTTTAAACAATGTACATTTATCACAATGATTATCTTTGATGGCATTTTGATATCATATTTACATTCTTCTTTGAATTTTACATATATAGGTATTTTTGGCATATTGGGATAAAAAATGTAGATAGATCAATTGGAAATGACGTTGAAACAATAAAAGGGACTCGAAAATTTCATTCAATTAAAACAAAGTTTTCCACAAATGTGTTTGCATTGAATAAAAGAAAATATTCTTGTTTTTGTCATGTTTGCATAGACAACACAAAATATTACCTTCTCTATCATCTGATTGTGATTGAGTTTCTGATCTTGTTAGAGAAGGTAAGATTTGAATTAATTTCAAATGATAGAGATCTAGAAAAAAAATTAAATACATAAGTTTGTTGAGTTTGTTTATTGTGCAGGAGATGTTTTTGCTGTAATTGCACCCACTGACAACGATGAAAATGTGAAGCATTATTTGATGTGTTGCACAAAACAAAAGATGAAATTATTAGAAAACTATAATTATCACGCATTTCTATATGAAATAGGATCTATTATATTGAAAGGTTATTTTTCAGACAAACTAATCAAAGTGGGGATTTTGTTTACTTTGAAGACTATGAAACTGATGTCATAAGTTTTCAATATAGTCACTTGGTATGTGCAGCACGTATAAATTTGATAGAGGTTCAATCAAAGAAAAAAACGAAAATTAAGAAATGGAAAATGTCAAAATCCAATCATGAACGGATCATTGAAGATGACATTGCATTGGGATTTTTTTGATTGAACTTCCCAACAATTTCTTCTCTTTGGATTCATGTTTAGAACTTCCAGAACTCAACTAAAAATTGATTTTCCTTGTTATGTTATCTGTGCAAGTGTTTTCACATGTACATTATTTTGGTACATGCACAGTGGTATCAACTGAAAGTAGCTTTTCTATGTGCATTGATGAAAAATGTTGCAAGTAATGGATATATATGTTCTAGAAGTATTGTATATATATATATATATATGTGTGTGTGTGTGTGTGTGTGTGTGTGTGTGTGTGTGTTCTAGAATGCAATGAAAACTGGAAGTAGCTTTTCTATCTGCATTAATGAAAAATGTTGCAAGTACTGGATATATATTTTCTAGAATTCAATTAACTGAAAGTAGTTTTTCTATGTACATTGATGAAAAATGTTGCACATACTAGATATATACATGTTCTAGGCAATTAACTGAAAGTAGCTTTTCTATGTGCATTGATGAAAAATGTTCCACGTATTGGATATATATATGTTCTAGAATGTAATTAACTATTCAAGTAGTTTTACTATGTGCATTAATGAAAAATGTTTCACTTACTGAATATATATGTTCTAGAATGAAATTAATGGAAAGTAGCTAAATTCTATTCACATTGATGAAAAATGTTGAAGTACTGGATATATATATTCTAGAAAGCAATTAACTATTCAAGTAGCTTTTCTATGTGCATTCATGAAAAATTATTCACATACTGGATATATATGTTCTAGAATGGAATTAACTGAAAGTAGCTTTTCTATACATGCATTGATGATAAATTTTGCACGTACTAGATATATATACATTATAGAATGCATTTTTAAAATTTTATGATTGTTTGACACATCTAACAAGACCTAGAATCTTATGAATGTTTATATATATATATATATATATATATATATATATATATATATATATATATATTGTACTTCAATCGTTTTAACATATATATTCAAACATGTGTAAAATCATTTCTACAAGTACATATATTCATGTCAACTTTTTTTGTTTGGAAAATGACAAATTGAATTTTAAAAACAAAACATAATATCATAATCACATGCCAAATTTAGTTCAAAAGAAAAACATTAATATAGATCGCAACATTACTTCACTTGCAAAATGTAGTTCAACCATCCAAAACTTAAGTTTTAAAATACTTCACATGCCAAATGTAGTTGAACCATCCAAAACTTAAGTTTTAAAAACATTATATATCACATTCACATGTACCAAATGTAGTTCACATAAAATATGTCCAAAATTTGTAGATCTCACAAGTATCAAGTATAATTTATATATGACAACATCTATATAATACTATATATAAAAAAGTAAAATTAAGACTAAATCTATTGAAAATATAATGTTGCACGTGTGCATTTGCATCATCCATCAAATACAGATGAATGAAGTGTCTTTCCCAGCAAATTCACAATCCTGGAGCTATCCTGCGAAGCAGGGGGAACCTGTACACAATGTGTACAAACATTAAAACTTGATGTTTTAAAATTGAGTGAGAATATATAGAACTTCATGTAAAAATCAAAATGTAAAAAAAAATCATGCAATACCTCATGATGTTCCCTCTCCATTTGTTGCTCGTCCACTACAACTTCATCCACACGAACATCTCCAATAGTAAACTTTACAATATACATGTATAGTTATATATATATATATAGTAAAAAAATTCAAATGAAAATGCATATATATAAACTTATTTTCAATAATATTAAAAAAAAAATTAGACAACTTGTTCAAATGGTTGAAATGGTGTGGATGTTCCTATCTCCATCGCTAGAGTCTGTGGAGAAATGAAATCCTCTATAGAAACCTAAAATTCAAAAAATTTAATAGTATAAAATAACTCAAGATCAAGATCTCAATTTATAATAAAACTTTTAAACTTCCATTTATAAATTATAACCTAAAAACATATATTTAAGTGAAAAATTGAATACTTCTGCTGGTGGATTTGGCACATCTCCTAAGAGAGGCTCCAAAATAAAATCTCCAAAAACCTAAAATTCAAAAATTTTAAAATAACTCAAAATCTCTAGATCCCAACTTATAATAAAACTTTTAAACTTCAATTTGTAACTTATAACTTAAAAACATATATATATCTAAGTGAAAAATTGAATACTTGTGCTGGTGGATTTGGCACATCTCCTAAGAGTGGTTCAAAAGGAAAATCTCCCAAAACCTAAAATTAAAAAAATTTAAAATAACTCAAGATATAGATATATCTCATTTTTAAATGAAACTTTTTGAGGTGGAATATATAACTTAAAAACATAAATTTTAAAAGTGAAAAATTGTCCATACTTGTGATTGTGGATTTGGCACATCTCCTAAGGAAGTAGAAGGTACATCTCCCAAAGAAGAAGGTACCTCCATCCCAAAAACATCGGATGGAATCAGAATCTGTTAAAACATTTTATTATATATATGTACATGTACATGTGTGCACAATTATTTATTTTAAAAATATCTCATCATGTTTCGATATATATAATAATAGATAAAAAATAATTGTACATGATCATGTTCACTTAAAAAGCACTAACATTTGCCAACATATCTTGATGGTGAGAACAACCTTGATTGTATGATTGATGGTGAGACCCATCTTGATTGTTTGAACCAGAGTCTCCAACCGTGATACTAACATTTTCTTCATTCATCAAGCGTGACAAATACAAATGGTGTTAACATATAATGATACATTTTTGTTAGATTAATGTATACAAACAAATGTATGTATAAATTTATTTATGAAAAATTATACATGTGTTAAAATAATTGAGCCCTAACCATTAACACATACTGTTACCATGCCCTCTTCCTCATGAACAATTAGGTCTTGCCAACCATTGCAACAATTATTTGCATATGTTTTGAGATCTTCAACACTCATATTGTTAATCTCTTCATCTATATAATACATAAAATTAGCACGTGCATTCTCACATGCTGTTTGTTGATTTAGACAAACATTGACTCCACCCAATCCATTGTGAACATTGTCAATGATGGTATCCCTTGCTTGTCGACTAATTTGAGACGTGGCTTCCATATTTGACTGCAAATTTTTGACATGAAAATTTTGATTGACCAATGGTGGCTCAGGGCAAGGCAACTCAACATCACGCCTAGTGCCCCTACGGTCACACAATCGACCTTTTCCAAGACCAAACAATTCAGAAGGAAGGTCATTGTAATTGGGTTTCATTTGCAAAAATAATCGGGCATAAAATAATTTTACAAAATAAAGCGGAACCTCGTCGTTCCATGGGATTCTTCCATAGGCCACAACGTGTCTATCATACAAATAGTGAGCTATATTAGGGTTCTTGAAATATTGCACCTTCAGCATATTTCTTTTTAGCCCTTCTTTGAAATTAAACATAGACTTGGCCATATATGTTGTACCTCTTTGTTTCAAAACCTCCGATTTATCAGGACCCATCACTGTTTCCTTTTTTTTTCTCATGACTTCTACAAAAGTATCAGTGGCTGGCCCAAGCTTTCAGTACACATCTACTATTTCACCTAAAGAGTGTGTAAAATTTCCAAGCTTTGTCGACTCTCAGCAAGTAGAGTCGAAGCCACGAGATGTCCCTGAAAATTTTCATGGAGATGTTGATACCTTTCTAAGGTGATGACGCAATGAGATTTTGGGGTAAGCCCAAAATCCCCTTGCATGTATAAAATTCGAACCTGGGCCTGTGGGTTATGGGCCCACTAAGCCTTATCGGAAGCATTTTTTAAACTTTAAACCTTTTAATTTAACAACGTGGATCTACATAAATATCGAGCCATCCATACAATTACACGGGAACCTTTGTAAAATCCGCTTTAATCCTCATATGTGGATTAAATCATATACACCCGCCTCTATAGATATCGGTGGTTTCGCACTCCATCAACTCCGATCCAAAGAAAAACTCCATTTCTCTGATCCGATCCACTTGCTACAGCTCCGATGTGAACAATTCGGCGATCGGAGATCACTGGTTTTCGACACCACCTCTTGTATCTTCCTGCAAATTTGTAATCGATCTTCTCTTCATCTTTTTCGGACGCTTGCTAGCTCTACGCATCCATATTAGCCTCTGCACAACGCTGTCACAAATTCACCGCGCTGTCTGCCTCTCAACACTGTAAATTGATCAATCTATTACACCAGGTTTGAACCTGCTACGCAACGCAACGTTTTTCCACACATCGACTTCACTTAGTAATTTCATAAACCAACATTTCACACTGTTCACAATCTCTGTTAATTAGACTTCATATATAACAATTAAACAATATTTAGATCGCAATCAATCCACAGGTGATCGATGGTCGATCAACACACTTACAAACACGGGACTTCAAGCCATCAATGCATATATATATATGAATACATACAAGCGCACAATCAACACTGAAACACACGCTTTTATATTATACACAATATGATTACAGGTCTAAGGCATTGCAGCCTTAGAACAGTTTCTCCCTCGACTACATTTCAACACTCTGTCAAAACCTTTTTTTACTATCTGTCTCATTACATATATTTATAGAACACGCAGGTTCATCGTTTCAGAAATATTGGATCGGATCACTGAAAGGATCCGATCAACCCTCTCACAAATATCTCAACAACCCTTCCAGCTCACGATATGGATATATATGAATACATGGCAGATTACATCAATATTTAATTTAGTCCATCATTTAAGCTCTATTTTGATAGAAATTTTCCCCTTATTCAGCTTGAAGGTCCACGTCCTCTTTGCTCCGCTTCGGATTACTCTTTAATTAAGAGGGGGTTAGATGCTCCTACATCAAGTGAATTATTTCATGTTTGTTTCCCAAGGTATATCGGAAATGTCAGCTGGATAAGTTGTGGTTGGTGGACAACCTTCTTCTTGAATGAAGTGTTATACCCTACGTATTTTTTCAGCAAAATTTGGAACAACATTTTTTAGCCTCTGCATCAATATATAAAATTTTGTATATTAAAAAAACACATGTAAAAAAATTTGTACAAATTGAATGAAAAAAATATTCAAATTCATGGCCACCTCGATGTGGTTGGCTAGCATCTTGCCCACCGTGAGGCTGTTGAGAACCAGAACAACCTTGTTCAGAACCAACAAAACCACCGATTGGTTGAGAACCAACACGACCATCTGTTGATTGGCCTCTAGGGGAATACATATCACCACCTTCATGCAACCCACCAGCACTTATTGATGGCCCTCTAAGGGAATCTGAGCCACCACCAACCTCACGAGACGAGAGATAAGCTTCATAAACAAATATGAATTTATAATCAATTCAAAAATACATTCATATGGATGAATACATGTACATATTCATTGATTAAATTTCATGCACCATACCACGATTGCGTGAACCATGGGTATGCTCCATTGATGTAGACACCCTTCTCCTCTTGGCTCCTAAAAAATAAAAAAAATAAAACTTATTAACAACTAATTTAACTCATAAAATTGATAAAAAATCAATTCCATATGTACACACATGTATGTATATATATGGATATTTAATATTATATTTAAATACCATGAACACCCCTCGATCTCTAATCCCCCTCTCTTGTAGAGATGTAGGATTGGGTTGATCTTCTTTGTTCATCCTCCATGATATATATATCTACAGTGGACATTTACAATTATTTTTTTAAACTACTATTTAAAATAAATTCAAAATAAATTTCAGAAAATTAATGTAATTTAGTGTACACAAATTATGTAAAACAAAACTTTCAAAGCACTAATTGAATTGTGAAACTCAATTTAAGCAAATTTTTTTATAAAAATGTTAAGTTCACCAAATTGCGCTTTACATGGTGGGAGAACACTTGGTATAAAATTGAAAAAAAACACATGGTAATTAAAAAAGAAGTGTGAAACTCCATTTAAACAAGAATTTTTTGAAGTCCCCACATTTTAATTTTATAAAAATGTGAAGCTCACCACTTGTTGCAAATGTGAATTTCACCAAGTTGCGCTTTACATGGTGTGGTGGGAACACATTTGATATATAATTGAAAAAACACATGGTCATTAAAAAAAATGCATTTATAAGTACAAAACACATACATATCCAAGATATGTTACAATGTCCATTAATAAATTTTGAAAGAGAGTGTCTCAACACTAATTCATCCTTGAGAGATGAATCTTGAATTTTTGAAGAAGAGTGTCTCAAACTAATTCACCTTTGAGAGATGAATCTTGAATTTTTGAAGAAGAGTGTCTCAAAACTAATTCATCTTTGAGAGATCAATCTTGCATTGGCATTGCCCCATATAATTCTAATTCATATATTAATTCATATTTGATAGAGGAACCCTGAATTGGAATTTCTTGACGCAATATATCAGCAGACATATTATTCACATTTGTACAATGTCTTCTACTAAAAAATTGAAATTGTGTTGTGTAACCAGTTCCAAAAATAGAATAAAAGAGATATCAACGCCTTGGAAATAAGCCACTTCGAGGGGGCAGCCTCCAATACATTACATAAATGAACAATTCTTGGATGATACAATTTACAAAACCTCCTTTCTATATATAGGAGTCCATGGGGCCATAATGTAATCCTAGTGGGGCCACAATGTAATCCTAGCCGACCTAACAATAATAATTTAAGGGCACAATAATAACAACATGGGGGTTACAAGGGTACAATAATAACAATAAGGGGGTTACACTAACAATAATAAGGGACTATACTAGTAATATAGGGACCTAACATGCCCCTCTCCATCAAAAAAGTGTTTTCCTCAATGCTTGAGTAGCTTTGGGTGCTTCTGTATAAAATTATCATCCTCCCATGTAGAATCTTCAGTGGGTAAGTTCTTCCACTTGATGAGATACTCTGAAATTGATCGGTTCCATAGCTGTCAAGTTCTTGTTTCCGTGACCACTTCAGGTTCCAATATGATTTTTCCTTCCTCATCAAGTTCTAGCAATATTGTTTGAACTGAAATATTTTCACCTATAACCTTCTTTAAGCATGAAACATGGAAAATTGGATGCACTCGTGAAGAATCAGGAATCTCCAATTTGTATGCCATAGTACCAATTTTTTGCAACACCTTGTAAGGACCATAGTACTTTGGCGATAATTTATTATCCTTGTTAGCTTGCTTGAGGGACATTTGTTTGTATGGTTGTAGCCATAAAAATACCCAATCTCCTACATCAAAACTTCTCTCGCTGCAATGTTGATCTACCTATTGTTTCATTCGATTTTGTGCCAAATTCAGGTTATCCTTTAAGAGTTGGAGAAATTCTTGTTGATGCTCAATGTGATCTTCCACTGCTTGAACCTTCGAATTTTCCCTTAAAGATGATGTGATGGATGGTGGATGATATCCATAAAGTGCCATAAATGGGGTTATTTTTGGTGCAGTATGGAAGGAAGTGTTATACCACCATTCAGCGAGAGGTAACCACTTGACCCATTGTGTTTGTTTATCAGATACAAAACAACGAAGATATCCTTCCAAACATTTATTTACTATCTTAGTTTAACCATTAGATTGAGGATTATAAGATGAGTTATGAACTAATTGAGTACCCAAACAAGAAAATAACTCCGTCCAAAAATTTCCCGTAAAAATGGGATCTCTGTCGCTCACAATAACCCTTGGGCTTCCATGTAGCTTTTGAATTGTGTCCATAAATGTAGCAGCAACTGTACTTGCTTTAAATGGATAAGATAATGCACAAAAGTGTGCATACTTGGTAAGTCTACCAACTACCACCATGATGACACTCTTTCCTTCGGACTTAGGTAAACCTGTGATAAAATCCATTGAAATATTCTCCCAACATTCACTTGGAATGGATAAAGGTTGTAGAAGTCCCGGGGTCTTAATTGTCTCAACTTTATTCTGCTAGCAAACCAAACATTCCGCCAAAAACTTTTGAATATCAGTTTTAAGGCCATCCCAAAAAAATTCTTTCTTCACCCTGTGGTAAGTTTTTAAAAATCCTGAGTGTCCTCCTAAAGGAGAAGTGTGCAATTCCAAAAGAATATTTTGTTTTAGTTGGAAATTCTTACAAAGATATAAGTGATATTTGTACCATAAGGAATCATTTTTCCAACTAAATGTATCAGATGTACTAGGATCTTGCTGCAACTTTTGAATGAGTGTCCATACATCTTTTTCCTTCTTCCATTCATCTCTTGCTTCGGTTATCCAATCTGGTTGGATAATAGAAATGGCATAAAGAAATGCTTCCACCTCTTCATTCTTTCTTGAGAGTGCATCTGCAACAAAATTAAGATTTCCTTTTTTGTATATTATTTCAAAGTCATAACCCAACACCTTTGTGACCCATTTTTTCTGCCCTTTTGAAGATAGTATTTGTTCCAAAAAGTGTTTAAGACTATCATGATCATTTTTTATCTTGAAGTGTCTTCCCATTAGGTAAGTTCGCCATTTCTTTAGTGCATGCAATATTTCTAACATTTCCTTCTCATAAATAGGTTTTTGTAAATACTTTCCTTTAATTGGACGACTTTCAAAAGCAATGGGTCTTCCTTCCTGCATTAAAATAGCACCAATTCCATTTCCTGAGGCATCACATTCCACAATAAAGGTTTTTGTGAAGTCTGGTGTAGCTAAGACCGGTGCTAGGCACATTGCCTCTTTAAGACGTTCAAAGGCCTTAGTTGCTTCAGGAGTCCATGAAAATGCATCTTTCTTCAACAATGTTGTTAGAGGTGCTGCTATTCTCCCATAATTCTTAACAAACTTGCGATAATACCCTGTTAACCCGAGAAATCCTCGCAACTTCTTTATGGTTGTGGGGACTTTCCATTCCTTAATGGCTTTAATTTTGTTAGGGTCTACTTTAACACCTTCGTGAGATACAATATGACCCAGATATTCCACCTCTTGTACTCCAAAGAAACATTTGGATGTTTTTGCATATAATTGTTTCTCCTGCAATAGTTTGAGCACCCTGTCAACATGTCTAACATGATCCTTCCAAGACCTGCTGTAGATTAGTATATCATCAAAAAATACTAGCACAAATTTTCTAAGGAAGGGTTTGAAAATGGAATTCATCAACCCTTGAAATGTAGAAGGTGCATTGGTAAGGCCAAAAGGCATGACCAAAAATTCATAATGACCTCATGAGTTCGAAATGCTGTTTTTGGAATATCTTCAGTCTTCATTCTAATTTGATGATATCCTGAACGAAGATCCAACTTGGTAAAATAAATTGCTCCATGTAATTCATCCAATAATTCATCAATCACAAGAATGAGAAATTTATCTTTAATGGTGAGTTTATTGAGCTCCCTATAATCTGGACACATGCACCATGATCCATCCTTCTTGTGTACCAATACTACAAGAGCAGAGAAAGAACTTTGACTAGGTTGAATTATACCTTGCCTCTATCATTTCTGCAACCATATGTTCAATTTCGCTCTTTTGGATATAAGGATATCTATAAGGCCTGATGTTTTGAGGAACACTTCCTGGAATAAAATGAATAGCATGATCATGATCACGAATAGGTGGGAGTCCTTTGGGAGTTTCAAACACCTTGGAATTATTGTCCAAGACTTGTTGGAGATCTGTAGAAATAGATGATTTTGATGTTGGAACTTCTAGTGAGCATAATTGTGCAATTACGCCTCATTTTTATTTCTTTAGAATCTTTGTCATGAAATTAGAGCTTATTATCTTTCCTGGCTTCCCCGCAATACCCCGTAATTCAAATTAACTTCCTTTCGAAAAAAAATTCAAGAAAAGTTCTTGAAAATTAAAAGCTATTGTCCCCAAAGATTGTAACCATTGTAATCCTAGTACAACATCAGCACCTCCAATAGGAATGGAAATAATTGGACTATTCAATACATACCCCCCCATGGTTAGCTTGATATTATGGCATTTTCCAAAGAAATTTATAGTTCCTCCATTTTCAACCATCACTTGACATTTTGGTGCTGGGTATAGGAAACAATTTAATTCCTTGGCTACCTTACAATGAATAAAATTATGGGTGCTACCTGAATCAATCAACACTATTACCTTTTTCTTCTTGATATGTCCTTCTACCTTGAGAGTTTGAGGAGTGGTGATTCCTGCCAGTGCATTACACGATATGGTCGGACTCATTTCTTCCTCTTCTATGGCTAGTTCCCAGTGTATATCCTCTTCTTGTTCATTTTCTTCTTCCTCTTCACAATTTATGTAAAATACTTTCTTCTCAGCAAACTTATGACATTTAGTGTATTTGTTATCACAACTGTAGCAAAGCCCTTTTTCTCTTTTTTCTTCCAATTTTTGTGGTGTCAAACTTGTAGGTTGTGAAAATCTAGGCGTAGCAACACTTCCTTCTTTAAAGAAGTGAGTGGTAGGCTTCCTTGTCGCCATAATTTTACATTAAATTTTTCTTGCCAACCTGAATGCCTTCTCTAATGAATCAGGTTCCAAAATGCGAACTTCATGTTGGATGTTATCCTTTAAAGTGCCTATGAAGAGATCAATCATGTGTTCCTCTAGAATATCAGTTACCCTTATATTCAATTTTTGGAAGTCCTCAATGTGCTTCCCCACTAAACCATTTTGTTTGAGATTTATCAATTGGCTAAAGAAGGTGTTGCTCTTTGTATCCTCATAATGTGCTATCATTTCCTCCGTAAAAATTGACCAAGTGACAATTTTTTTACGGGAGCAAAGCCATCGATACTATACAAATGTATTTTGTTCTAAATGTAAAGTTGCAATGCGTACCTTTTGTGTGTTTTGCACATTATGGAGATCAAAATATTGCTCCATCTGTAGTATCCATGTTACAGGATCCTTTCCATCAAACTTCCTCATATCCATTTTTGGAATATGGTGGTTCTTCCCACCAACATTAGAGTTTATGAAATCAAGATTAACATTTATTTTGTTCTCATCATGAGTTTCCTCTACTATCTTTTCACCATTAGGAAACATTTCTTGTATCAACTTTGTCAAACCTTCCATGTCTACTTTTAGATCATTCTTCATGTTTTCCATTTTAGCTTCCATGTCATCCATATTAGATTCCATGCCAGCTTCCATGCCATCTATCTTAGATTCCATGCCTTTCTTCAAACCATCCATATTATTCTTCACACCATCCATATTTGCTTCCACGCCTTTCTTCAAAACTTCCATTTTATTTTTTGCTGCTATTTGCAAGAGTGAAATTTGGTGCACTTTCTCTTGTAATTTTGATAGATCATGTTGCAATTCTTCATCTTCATGAGTCATAGTAGAGCCTTCTGAAGGCGTAATAGGTGTTGAATTATTTTTATGGGGCATTTTTTAGAACCTGATACTGATATATCTTCTACAATATGCCCTTGGAATCAATTCAAATTGATTCTTCAAACAAGACTTATGCAATTCGGAAAAAAATACAGACATTTTTCTTGCTTTTGAGGAGCCCGATATTGAAATTGGATTATCTCTATGATTGCAGCTCTTCAATATCTGAAATTCAGCACTAACGTAGCCCTCTGAATTCTCTTTTGAATGCCACAGGTCTGACCTAATTTTGATTCTCCAAGACAAAGTTATGTCCAATCTCCCACAATGAACTAATTATGGACTACTTCAGTAGAGAAAAATTGTATGGTTTTTCGTGTGTCACTGTTTCATCCTTCGACTCTGCAATTGATAGCTAAGAAACTAAATTATGTCTACTTATGACCACCTTTTATGGCACTCCAATCTGATACTCAGAGAGAGAGTTATGAAACTTTTCCCACGATCACCTCTTTCAGATGAAATTCAAGAGCCTGCAAAACAACTACCTTCCACAGATCATATCTCCAAAAATACTATGAACCAAGCTCTGAAATTTTTTTTCGAGTTTCCTCAGGATGTTGGTTTCGCACCCTAAAAATTTTAGATTCTGAAACTTCGTAGAACAAAAGTTATAGTGAAAATTCCACAATCACCTATTTAGAGAAGATAAACCCTAGAATCCAAGCCTCTAATACCAAATGTTGTGTAACCAGCTCAAAAATAGAATAAAAGAGATATCAACACCTTATAAATAATCCAATTCAAGGGGGAAACCTCCAATACATTACATAAATGAACAATTCTTGGATGATACAATTTACAAAACCTCCTTTCTATATATAGAAGTCCATGGGGCCATAATGTAATCCTATTGGAGCCACAATGTAATCCTAGCCAACCTAAAAATAATAATTTAAGGGCACAATAATAACAATATGGGGGTTACAAGGGTATAATAATAACAATAAGGGGGTTACACTAACAATAATAAGGGACTATACTAGTAATATAGGGACCTAACAAATTGGCTAACAATATTGTTTGCTATTCCATGCAGTTATTTTAGCCTCTCCTTCTTAACTTGGTACATGCCATTCATCTGGTTGCACACAAGTTTAGAATTGGTGAAAACTACAATTCCATTTGATCCATACTCCATAGCTTTTTCCAAGCCTTCTATCAATGCAATATAATATGCCTCGTTGTTTTTTTTACTTCTCGGTATATTCATTTTCCTTTGGATGACTTTGATAGTCGCAATATTGGAAAGAACATATGTAATCCTTGCTTTCCCTCGACTGGGATAGCAACAAAAATCTATGCATAATTTCCATTTTTCAACCATATTTAGTGGATTTTTTTATCCCTAAAAAAATAAATTCAATAAAAATATATTAAATTGACATTTATTTCAAATTCATGTGAGAAATGACACATGTGCATGAGATAATGACATGCACTAGATATAAAAATGAAGAAATTCCATTTAGATCTGTTCCAGAAACTGACTGTAGGGGCATTTACTAGATATGTCCCATTTGAGAAAAGATGAGATCCAAAGGCTACCTGGCCATTTACAGACTCTACTTTTAGAAATTGTAGAATTTAACACTCAACAGATAGACTAAAGTCCTATGGAAGTTCAAAATCCTATGAGAGTTTAGCCACTTTAGGTTCATTTTTTAGGCCTTAAAGTTTTCCTTGAATTAATGAGAGAAATCCTTTAATTTTTGGGAGAAATGACATTTACATGGTTTGCAAAATTATTTTATGCACTTACAAAAAACTTGATTTAAAGTTAATGGGAGAAAGCCACCGTGACATGTATGCTTTAAAAACTTTGCCTAAGAATTTATGGGAGAAATGACACATGTACACATTTTTCCTTAAAGTGGTTGTTGCTTATGGATATTAAAATGAAGAACTTCTATTTAGATCTATTCTAGAGATTTAATGTAGGGGAATTTACTCAATATGTCACCTTTCATAAAATATGAGATCTAGAGGCTACCTGGCCCTTTACAAAATCTGCCTATAGAACTTGTAGAAGTTAACACTACCTGTCCCAATTATACCCTATGAAGTGTGTAGAAGACCCATGGAATCACTCACTACTTTACTAGACATAAGGGTGTATAAGAGTGTACTAAGTTCAAAAATATGGTCATATTATTGGATATATTTCCCAAGGGCCCAAATGTAATCCTTAAGTATATGTGGGGTTTATATAACCATCTACAAAAAGAAGTGATTATTTCCAAGCTAAGGATAATGTATGAGCCATGTGTATACACACATTATCTAGAAACCATAGGCCAAAATAAAGGGTACTTAAGTGGTTTGAAGAAAAAATAGCACCAAGCAGCTTTGAAGGAGGGGAATAAGAACTCAAAATAGGAGGATAAGAATAAAATAGCTACTACACATCCATGCAAGAGTAGTAGAAATGATCCTAACCATTGCAACATTGATGGTCACATTAAGGAGAATTATCGGATGTTTGGTATGTGTTATATTCTTTATGTGAATACCCCATGCACTATATATTTTTCTAAGCATAGTGGTGGGAATAAAATGGGACGAAAGGACCCCCACTTTAGGGTTTTGGATAGACAAAAAATTCCCCACACACAAGTGCTCAGTGGTAGTGTCCCAAAAAAACGTTTTTGGGAAAAACAATTCTCCCTTTATGATGGTTTTCATCACATGGTTTTTTCTTTTATCATTTTTCTAGTGCATGGTAGTTTAACCCATGGTTCTACAGTTTCTGTTAAAGAAATAAAGTTTTATCTGATCCAAGGTAATGGATTGGTAGTTTATAATTGACGTGGGATATATACATATATACATACATACATATGTGTGTGTGTGTTTCTGATGGTCTAAAAATTAATATACTAATAAATAAAAAATATTCTCATTTTGGGTTTCTCGAGTAAATTATATGTTAATGCATGTGTTTTACATTGAAATTTTTTCATTTTATTAAGAATCTATTTGAAATAATTAACTATATAAGGTTAAAACATATGTTCTGTATCAAATTACTTTTGGTTTCAATGGGAAACTTTTATGGCTAATGTGTTTTTCTCGAAATGTGATAGACCCCATTAAAATGGGAGATATATCGAAATGATTCCTATGGTGAAATAAAATAGTTGAGTGGTTTAAAGATACATATACATAAATTCAATGGGCATAGTTTTGAGATATATAAGTCCAAAATGGAATAGTTTTTGGTGAGAAAATATCACTGGATCACTATGCATATATATCTGCTTCATTAAAATGGATTTTTCTTGAAGGATGGACTAAATTGAAAAGAAGGGAAAATATCACAATTATATGTTAATATGCATGTGTTTTGCATTGAATATTTTTCATTTTATTAAGAATCTATTTGAAACAATTAACTATATAAGGTTAAAACCTATGTTTTGTATCAAATTACTTTTGGTTTCAATGGGAAACTTTTATGGCTAATGTGTTTTTCTCAAAATGTGATAGACCCCATTAAAATGGGAGATATATTTAAATGATTCCTATGGTGTAATAAAATAGTTGAGTAGTTTAAAGATATAGATGCATAAATTCAATGAGCATAGTTTTGAGATATAGAAGTCCAAAATAGAATAGTTGTTGGTGAAAAAATATCAGTGGATCACTATGGATATATCTGCTTCATTAAAAGGCATTTTTCTAGAAGGATGTCTTGAAAAGAAGGGAAAATAACACAATTATATTTTAATGCATGTGTTTTACATTGAATATTTTTCATTTTATTAGGAATTTGTTTGAAACATTTAACTATATAAGGTTAAACCCTATGTTTAGTATCAAATCATGTTGGATTCAATGGGAAAGTTTTATGGATAATGTTTTTTTCTTGAAATGTGATAGACCCCATTAAAATGGGAGATATATCGAAATGATACCTATGGTGTAATAAAATAGTTGAGTAGTTTAAATATATAGATGCATAAATTAAATTAGCATAGTTTTGAGATATATAAGTCCAAAATGGAATAGTTGTTGGTGAAAAAATATCAATGGATGACTATTAATATATCTGCTTCATTAAAAGGGATTTTTCTAGAAGGATGTTCGCTAAGTTGGAAAGAAGGGAAAATATGACAATTATATGTTAATGCATGTGTTTTACATTGAATATTTTTCATTTTATTAGGAATATATTTGAAACATTTAACTATATAAGGTTAAAATCTATGTTTGTTATCAAATCAATTTTGGTTTCAATGGGAAACTTGTATGGATAATGTTTTTTTCTCAAAATGTGGGAGACCCCATTAAAATGAGAGATATATCGAAATGATTCCTATGGTGTAATCAAATCGTTCAGTAGTTTAAAGATATAGATGCATAAATTCAATGAGCATAGTTTTGAGATATATAAGTCCAAAATGGAATAGTTATTGGTGAAAAAATATCAGTGGATCAGTCTGGATATATCTGCTTCATTAAAAGGGATTTTTCTAGATGGATGGACTAAGTTGGAAAGAAGGGAAAATATCACAATTATATGTTAATGTGCATATGTTTTACAATGAATATTTTTCATTTTATTAAGAATCTATTTGAAACAATTAACTATATAAGGTTAAAACCTACGTTTTGTATCAAATTACTTTTGGTTTCAACGGGAAACTTTTATGGCTAACGATAGACCCCATTAAAATGGGAGATATATCGAAATGATTCCTATGCTGTAGTAAAATAGTTTCAAGTAGTTTAAAGATATAGATGCATAAATTCAATTAGCATAGTTTTGAGATATATGAGTCCAAAATGGAATAGTTGTTGGTGAGAAAATATCAGTGGATCACTATGGATATATCTGCTTCATTAAAAGGGATTTTTCTAAAAGGATTTACACTAAGTTGGAAAGAAGGGAAAATATCACAATTATATGTTAATGCATGTGTTTTACATTCAATATTTTTCATTTTATTAAGAATCTATTTGAAACAATTAACTATATAATGTTAAAACCTATGTTTTGTATCAAATCAATTTTGGTTTCAATGGGAAAATTTTATGGCTAATGTGTTTTTATCGAAATGTGATAGAGCATATTATAATGGGAGATATATTGAAATGATTCCTATGGTGTAATAAAATAGTTGAGTAGTTTAAAGATATAGATGCATAAATTCAATGAGCATAGTTTTGACATATATAAGTCCAAAATGGAATATTTGTTGGTGAGCACATATCAGTGGATCACTAAGGATATATCTGCTTCTTTAAAACAGATTTTTCTAGAAGGATGTACTAAGTTGGAAAGAAGGGAAAATATCACAATTATATGTTTATGTGCATGTGTTTTACATTGAATATTTTTCATTTTATTAAGAATATATTTGAAACAATTAAATATATAAGGTTAAAACCTATGTTTTGTATCAAATTAATTTTGGTTTCAATGGGAAACCTTTATGGCTAATGTGTTTTTCTCGAAATGTGAGAGACCCCATTAAAATGGGAGATATATTGAAATGATTCCTATGGTGTAATAAAATAGTTTCAAGTAGTTTAAAGATATAGATGCATAAATTCAATGAGCATAGTTTTGAGATATATAAGTCCAAAATGCAATAGTTGTTGGTGAACAAATATCAGTGCATCACTATGGATATATCTGCTTCATTAAAAGGGATTTTTCGAGAAGGATGGACTAAGTTGGAAAGGAGGGTAAATATCACAATTATATGTTAATGCATGTGTTTTACATTGAATATAAAAGGTTTTCTCTCTCTCTCATTATTTGATTCCTCATCTTATAAAAGGTTTCCACTAAATCCATTCCCTATTACTTTTCATGTGAACCACATTCCCAAACCCACCCATCTATGTACCTAAGAGCCAATCCAAGTGTAAAAATGGCTTATTTCATATTCTTCTTTAACAAATATGTGATTAATTATTGTTAGAATTTATATGGTAGAAATAAGTATAAAGATTAATCCTTATTAGAGATCTCTTTTGACTTTAAGGAACATTTCATCTTTTTTAGAAAGTTTATCTTAGGAGGTAGAACTAAACCATCTATAACCCACAAAAGAACCCATGGCCCGTGAGCATCACATGCAAACAAAAGTTACTCCCATGTTTGAAACACCACCTCACATCATCATAAGGGTTGGAAACCACTAAGAAACCCATACTATGTTCCCTAGAATGGATGACTACCATATTTAATGATTGGGTTTATCTCCAAGGTCAAAAGGAAAATCAAAGTTAGGAAAGGGAATTAGAATAGAAATTAAGATAAGACCACGACCTTTTACCCAATATTGAACAAAGGTGAGCAACCATAGATATCGCAAAGGAAGTTAAAGAATCCAAACTATATGATATGATAGCTAAGAGTGTAACATACCTCAAATACATACAAAGAAATAATTGTTCCCTTTAACATTACTATAATTGTGCATGCATAAGAAATATTATCATTTTTTTAGAAGGATATTTTGAGAGGAATCTTGAGTGAGTTCTTGAAGGTTCAAAAGAACGAAGCTCTGGGATTATCAATTACAGTTTTAGACCCTCTATTGACCTACATTGAAGGAAATTCAACTATGCACTCCTTGACCAAAATTGTAGAGGCTTAAATTCGGGTTTCCTAAGAGATTTCAGAGGTGACACTTGGTTGTTTCAATTGGTTTTCTAAGCATATTTAGGTCAACTGTGCTTTCGATTTTGGAGGATAGATTGAAAGTCAATGCCTTGAATTTGAATTTATTATCGTTGTAAAATATTGGATTATATCTCTCTCTAAACATTTATATCTAGTAAGAAGAAGAAGAAGATCCATAGGGTTTTCCCTTATCTGTTTTGTCTTTTGCATTTTATTTCTATGTTATATATACAATTACTGTCATGATCCTTGACCAAAATTACAGAGGCTTAAATTCGGGTTTCCTAAGGGATTTCAGAGGTGACACTTGGTTGTTTCGATTGGTTTTTTGAGCATCTTTCAGTCAACTGTCATTTGGATTTTGGAGGATAGTTTGAAAATAAAAGCCTTGAATTTCACTTCATCATCATTATAAAATATTGGATTATCTCTCTCTCTAAACATTTATATCTATTAAGAAGAAGAAGATCTGTTTGGTTTTCCCTTATCTATTTTGTCTTCTCCATTTTATTTATATGTTCTATATACAAATACTGTCAAGATCCTTAACCAAAATTGAAGAGGCTTAAATTCTGGTTTCCTAAGATATTTCATAGGTGACACTTGGTTGTTTCGATTGGTTTTCTAAGCATCTTTCGGTCAATTTTCGTTTGGATTTTGGAGGACAGTTTGAAAATCAAAGCCCTGAATTTGAATTCATTATCGTTGTAAAATATTGGATTATCTCTCTCTCTAAAAATTTATATCTATTAAGAAGAAGAAGATCTGTTGGGTTTTCCCTTATCTGTTTTGTATTCTGCATTTTATTTCTATGTTCTATATACAATTACTGTGAAGATTGATCTAATGGATAATGTGATTTCTATTTAAAGTAGAATTGTAATTGGGATAATAAAAGGACATTGAAGTAAATTTTGCAAGAATAGAACATACCATTATTAAAAATTAGCATGGTATCATATCCCAGTTTAACCATTTAATGTTTAACAGAGGATTTCAATGATGAAGCATTTCATACTTGGAAATTCGTAGAAATTCACAGACGAAGTCGCAACAAGGACGAAGCTGGGAGATCAATTTGCAAAAATTCGCAGACGAAGCCGCAACGAGGATTAAGTCGGGAGATCAATTCGAAGAAATTCGTAGATGAAGCTACAACGAGGAAGAAGCTAGGAGATTTTTGAAGACGTCGTGGAGGACAATGACCAAATTCCCTGTTAACAAAACAAAATAAATTAAAATCAACCAAAAAACAGAGAAACTACAACACCCCACCTCGTCATAGAGCAACAAAGCAACAATGCAACAGAGCAACACCTCAATAGAGAAAGACAGAGAAATACGTGAGATAGAGACAGACGCTGAGACACATGTGCATAAGAAACCTATTAAGGTTTTCTGGTCGATATATTTATAAGAACAAGTTTGGCCGAAATTTTGTTGCCGGTTTTCCTACCTCCAGCCAAAACTCTTTTTTCCCACGCTGTCAGTATGTAATATTCCTAATTAGCCAAGCTAATATGAATATTCTATTTTTTTTCATTTTCTTGTTGCAAGAATAAAATTGTAAAGGAGGATAAATTAAACTCCTAAAACGATATAATAAGTACATGCCCATGTGAACAAGGCTAAATCTGGGCTGCTTCAGCAAAACACCCTTATGTGTGAAAGGGATTAAGTCACTTGACTAGGTCAACTAGACCAAATCAACAACGTTGTCTAGATACATTGAACCAACTAGATTCCTAGTGCAGTTTTAGCTCGAGGCTAATCATGTGAATGCAGCTAAATCATTGAGATGGTTTAGGGTTTGGCAAGGATTCCATCTTATTTAAAGAGGAGGAGGACAATAGGAAAGGTTTGTTGATTTTATTAATTTTGAAGGTATTCTCTACTTAGACATCCCTCATTCTCTAGTTTTTTAGCTGAGAATAGTGTTGTTCAGCACTTGGATATTCCTGATTGGGAATCCCACCTCCTTCCTTGAGAGGCCTTTTGGAGGAGTCTTGCATTTCTTAACCACTATCAAGCATTTTTCAAATCTCTTCTTCCAAATACAACGCAGATCCTGTTGAGGGTTTGGTTTTCCTTGTAAGCTATGTTGGAAATATGATGCAATATGTTGTCCTTGATGGCAACCCACTTGATGAAGATGATGGCAACACTTGAAGAAGATAATGGAAACCTACTTGATGAAGTTGTACTTGATGGAAACTGACTTGATATACTAATTCATGATGTAAATCTGATGTTCTACAAGTAGTAAAGAAGTTGCAGAAGTAAGAAATATCAGTATGTGCAAGAGTAATGATGAAAAGTGTATGTCACAAGGCATACGCGGGTTTTCTTAATAGAAGTAGCGTATGCATGCGGGAAATAGCGTGCCAAGTCATGTATGGTCAAATGCGCTCTAAATATGTAAAACCAGGGGTTACTACCATGGTATTGACCCATTGTATTGAGCGCTGGGTTGTCTATTTGACCCCATCCAGGAATACCATCGGAAGAGGTGTGGTTTTGGCTCATGGTATTGATAAAGGGTAAAACTATATAAGGAGAAGAAAATCATTGCGAAAAGGTGTGCATAAGTCTGGGTTTGAATGAAGAATTCAATCTGAAGTATATCTGTATGGAAAGGGTAATCGTTTGATGATAGATCTGAATCTGTGATGCACCTATGAATAAAATGATGAAGAAGGGAATCTAGATCTGAAATGTATTTGTATCTTCTAGATCTGTTTATTGAATTTTTAGATCTGAGATGAGGCGAACATCTGTCTGAAGTAAAGGGTTAAATCTAAACTGAATATCTGATCTGATGAAGTATGCTACTCTATAATGTTTGAAGATCTATACGCTAGTTTGTTACAGAGGAAGCGCGTATATACGCGGGCTTGATAAAGCTAAAGCGTGTATGGAATGTGAAACTAGATCTGAAGTATGTGTAGAGGTATACGTGGGTTTATATGCATGAAGGCGCGTATATACGTCGGATCAGTGAAAGGAAAGCGCGTATGAAAATCTAGGGTTTTCTGAAGTTTGTAGTATGAGATTTCTGATTTGTTCTGTTGGTTTACTGCTATCTGTTGATGAAGTCATAAGTATCAGTTTGATGTATGTTTGAGCTTAAAAGTGTGGAGTGGGTCCAGTCTGAAAATATGATGAAAAGTGGCCTGCAAGTTGTGTTCTAAAAGAATCTTTTGGATCCAGTGTGAAAATTGATGAAACATGGTCCATGGTGGTGCTGAGGGTTGTAGCCTTCAGTCAGGGGGTTGTAGCTCCCTTCCAGGTGAGGCTGGTAAACGAGAGTAGGGGGTTGTAGCTCCCTTCCAGGAGAGGCTGGTAAACGAGAGAAGGGGGTTGTATCTCCCTTCCAGGAGAGGCTGGTAAACGAGAGAAGGTTGTAGCCTTCTGCAGGTGGGTGCCTGCGTGCTATTATGAGTCTGCGCCAGTACATGGTTGTAAGATGTTTTCTTTATAATAAAATATTGAAGGCTGAGACAACGGCAGCGGTGGTTTTCTCTCGACTTGAGTTTCCACCTTAAATCCTGGTGTTCATGTGTATTTCTTATGTGTGATGGTTTATTCTGTTATTACTGCACATGCTTACTACTAACTAATCATCTGATGAATGAATGATGCATAGATATAAGTAAATAAATAAATGCATAATAAGATCTCTGTGTATACGTGAGTTTTATGAAGGATATCCGCGTATATAGGCGAGTTGGTCTCAGTGAAGTAGCGTATGGGTTTTAGAGAAATAAAAATTAAAAATATTTGAGTATGCCTAATGCGATTCACTACCCCCCCTCCCCTCTCAGTATTTTTCCCAAAAATTGGTATCAGAGGAGGTCCTTCTGCAGAAGCTTGATCGCTTGAAGGAGATCCGTCGCAATGGGAATTTATTAAGGAGTACTCTCTCTAAATCTACCTCTATTCAATGGAAATAATCTATTATTCTGGAAGATACGAACAAAAGCATATCTGCAAAGTCTTGGTGCAGAAGTATGGGCAACCGTGGAAGAAGGTTATCAGTATCCGGCAAGTATTCCTACTGATGCAGCAGAAAGGAAGAAATATGAAATCAATGTCAAAGCAGTCAATGTTTTGTTAGGAAGCATGTCTGAACCAGAATTTGCTAAATTGATGCAGCTAAATTCAGCAAAAGAAATATGGGACAAAATCATTCTGAGCTATGAAGGAGATACAAAGGTAAAAAGTGCAAAACTCCAAACTCTCATAATTGAATATGAAAATTTAAGGATGCATAGTGATGAGAGTATTGCCAGTTTCTTTTTACGTCTGGATGATATTGTAAATCGTATGAGAATTTTGGGTGAAACCATAACCAATACTACTCTGGTGGAAAAAGTATTAAGATCTTTGACTTCAAAATTTGAGTCAAAAGTATCAGCTATTGAAGAAAGGAAAGATCTGCAAACTCTTACTATTGTTCAATTACATGGTATCCTGACTGCTTATGAAATGAGACAAGGAGGTCCCTCTCAAATCAAAGAAGATGCCTTTAAGGCGTATGCAGAAGGAAAAGAAAAGGAAGTTGTCAAGGAATCAAGTTATATATCAGAAGAAGAAGAAGCAAACTTTGTGAGAAGACTCCAACCAGGTACTGGAAGATTCAGAGGTAAGCTTCCCTTCAAATTTTTTTATTGTGGAAGAGTGGGTCATTATGCTGCTAAATGTCCTTATAAACAATTTGAACAGGGAAAGAGTTATTATGAAAATGAATATAATAATGAAATTTCAAGTGAAGATGAAGAAGTTTCTGACCAAGATCTGCTAGTGCTCATGGCAAAGAAGCAAAAGAAGAAGGCTACTCAAGAAAAGAAGATATCTCAGAAAACATGTGCAGCAGAAAATGAAGAAGAGGAAACAGGTATTGATTGTTTTTCTTGTAATCCACTCACTTGTACATGCAATGATGAAGATAGTGAAAGTAACTGTATAAGTCTAGAAGCAAATCTCAAGATCAATGATGAAAGTAATTTTTGGGATCAATTTAAAAGGAGGGAATCTATCCTCAAGGATGTGATCTCTAGATTGAATGAACAGATAGAAACAATGAAGGGACAGATAGAAATGTATCAAAGACTACAGGACAAAGTAACCAATCACAGTGAAGGACTTGAAGAAGAAATCATCTCTCTGAAAGCAGACCTTGAAGCATCAAATAAGAAGAATGAAGAACTTCTACAATCATTTGAAAAGGAAGGATGTGAAGAAGAAATAATCTCGCTCAAAACAGATCTGGAAAAATCAAATAAGAAGAATGAAGAACTTTTACAAATCTTTGAAGAGCAAGAAAATGGGTTGAAAGAAGAGATCTTAAATTTGAATGATCAAGTAGAAGAAGGAAAAAGGGTTGAAGAAAGCATGATGAAGCAATGCCAAAAATTGGAGGTTGAAGTAAACATTCTCAAAGGTAAATTAGAAGAAAAGGATAAAATCTTGAGGTTTCAAGATAGTACTAAGATTCTAGACAATATTCTTAGTAGTCAAAGGTCTCCATCTATCAAAATTGGTCTGGGTTTTCATGAAACGGTTAAAGGAGAATCTAGTTCGCAAGGAAGTGCTAAAGATTCAAAGGATGTCAAAGAAAAACCTGAAGTGTTGAAAGAAACTAAAGGTCAACCTCCAATCATGAATTCTCAAAGGAAATCATTCAAAAATGTTGAATGCTTCAAATGTCATAATTATGGGCATGTTGCAGCCAATTTCAGAAACAGATTGTTTCAGTCACAAACAAACAGATTCTACACAGAAAGGTACTCTGGTTTCTTCAAGGGATTTTTTTTTTCATGCAGCAAGTATGGTCATAAAGAAGTTGATTGCAATAGAAGGAAGAATAGAACAACACATTATGATCCTTATGCTTACTTTTCTGGTCACATAAGATGCTATACTTGTAACAAGTATGGACATGTAGAAAAAGAATGCAGGATGAACAGATCCGAGAAATTGGACAATTTTCAGCACACAATTAGAAATTTCAAGGAAAGCTGGAATAGGAAGGAGGACCGGTCAGGAACGTAGGGAATATTGACCCTACTGCAGTCATCCGCTTCTAAAGCTTACTTCTTTTAATGACTGCAGGAGTGATGTGAGATACATTATAGGGATTAGTAATGTATCGTCACAGGGGGAGCGATGTATGGTGATTCCCATGATGGTTTTGGTTATTCTGGTTATGTTTATTTCTTACAGAGCATCTGATGTGAAGAAGACAAGTACAGGTGGTACAAATTCAGGGGGAGATGAAGAAATGTGAAGTTTTCAATATTTCACTTTCCATACGCGGGTTCAGTGAACTAAAGCCGCGTATACACGCGAGTTACGGTGGAGGCAGTCGCGTATGCACTTCTGATAAGAAAACTTGTATAACAGCTAAAGATCAGGGGCACAGGTTCAGGGGGAGCATTAGTCTGACTATTAATGATTGTATTATTGGCACTGTATCTATTTATTTCTCAGATCTAAATGATGATGACATGATACATGGTTTCTTATGATGAGATTATGGATGAGCCCGGTTTGCTTTTTACTGAAGAGTATTCTTTGTTTTCACACATGGATGAGATGGAAGTCTTATGATTTAGAGATAAGGACAGATCATGCAGATATTTTTGCTGACAACTTGTTCTTGAAAGAGTTTCAGGTTGCACAAACTAAGGAGGATCCTTGGTCATATGGAAATGATGCTTGGATGCACTCTTTTAGGGGGAGAATTAGCCTTGCTGAGTATAATGCATTGTTGGAATTATGATGATTCTGAAATAAGATCTCTCTCTCTTGAGGTCTTTCTGGTACTGGTCATAAAAATTCATATTTGTAATTTGATGAAAAGGTCATGTTGAGACCTATGATGTAAATTTGTAATATTTATTCATGTAAGGACTTGTTCAATGTGTAAACCCACTTGGTTGGGTAGTTGGATCAAAATGTGTAAGCCCATTTGGTTGGGTAATTGGATCAAAATGTGTAAACCCACTTGGTTGGGTACTTGAGTCAAAATGTTTAAACCCTCTTGATTGGGTAGTTGAGTCAAATTGTGTAAACCCACTTGGTTGGGTATTTGAGTCTCATATGTAAATCCACTTGGTTGGATCTTTGATGTAAGTATGAGTCCTTGGTGATAGGAAGGTCATAGAGTCATGTACTTCATTGAAATATATGTTTGAAGATTCAGCATGAACTCAAGGGGAGCATGGAAACTTCAGTGCACATAAGATCTACATGGAGCATGGAGTCTACATGAGGAGAAAAACCTTATGTTGGTATTGATCCGCCCTTTGCCCTTGATGTCAAAGGGGGAGAGTGACATGGTGTTTGAATAAGGGGAGAATAATGGTTATGCTTAATGTATCTATCTGTTGTGGTGACCAAACACCATCATGGTTGCCATCAAGTCCAAAGGGGGAGATTGTTGGCAATATGATGCAATATGTTGTCCTTGATGGCAACCCACTTGATGAAGATGATGGCAACACTTGAAGAAGATAATGGCAACCTACTTGATGAAGTTGTACTTTATGGAAACTGACTTGATATACTAATTCATGATGTAAATCTGATGTTCTACAAGTAGTGTAGAAGTAAGAAATATCAGTATGTGCAAGAGTAATGATGAAAAGTGTATGTCACAAGGCATACGCAGGTTTGATTAATAGAAGTAGCGTATGCACGCAGGAAATAACGTGCCAAGTCGCGTATGGTAAAATGCGCTCTAAATATGTAAAAAAAAGGGTTACTACCATGGTATTGACCCATTGTATTGAGCACTGGGTTGTCTATTTGACCCCGTCCAGGAATACCATCGGAAGAGGCATGGTTTTGGCTCATGGTATTGATAAAGGGTAAACCTATATAAGGAGAATAAAATCATTGTGCAAAGGTGTGCATAAGTCTGGGTTTGAATGAAGACTTCAATCTGAAGTATATCTGTATGGAAAGGGTAATGGTCTGATGATAGATCTGAATCTGTGATGCACCTATGAATAAAATGATGAAGAATGGAATCTAGATCTGAAATGTATTTGTATCTTCTAGATATGTTTATTGAATGTTTAGATCTGAGATGAGGCGAACATCTGTCTGAAGTAAAGGGTTAAATCTGAACTGAATATCTGATCTGATGAAGTATGCTACTCTATAATGTTTGAAGATCTATACGCTAGTTTGTTACAAAGGAAGCACGTATATACACGGGCTTGATAAAGCTAAAGCGCGTATGGAATGTGAAACTAGATCTGAAGTATGTGCAGAGGTATACGCGGGTTTATATGCATGAAGGCGCGTATATACGCCAGATCAGCGAAAGGAAAGCGCATATGAAAATCTAGGGTTTCCTGAATTTTGTAGTATGAGATGTCTGATCTGTTCTGTTGGTTTACTGCTCTCTGTTGATGAAGTTATAAGTATCATTTTGATGTATTTTTTAGCTTAAAAGTGTGGAGTGGGTCCAGTCTGAAAATATGATGAAAAGTGGCCTGCAAGTTGTGTTCTAAAGGAAGCTTTTGGATCCAGTGTGAAAATTGATGAAACGTGGTCCATGGTGGTGCTGAGGGTTTTAGCCTTCAGTCAGGGGGTTGTAGAACCCTTCCAGGTGAGGCTGGTAAATGAGAGCAGGGGGTTGTAGCTCCCTTCCAGGAGAGGCTGGTAAATGAGAGCAGGGGGTTGTAGCTCCCTTCCAGGAGAGGCTGGTAAATGAGAGAAGGTTGTAGCCTTCTGCAGGTGGGTGCCTGCGTGCTGGTATGAGTCTGCGCCAGTACATGGTTGTAAGATGTTTTCTTTATAATAAAATATTTAAGGCTGAGACAACGGCAGCGGTGGTTTTCTCCCGACTTGGGTTTCCACCTTAAATCCTGGTGTTCATGTGTATTTCTTATGTGTGATGGTTTATTCTATTATTACTGCACATGCTTACTGCTAACTAATCATCTGATGAATGAATGATGCATAGATCTAAGTAAAGAAATAAATGCATAATAAGATCTCTGTGTATATGCGAGTTTTATGAAGGATATCCGCGTGTATACGCGAGTTGGGATCAGTGAAGTAGCGTATGGGTTTTAGAGAAAGAAAAAGTAAAAATATTTGGGTATGCCCTAAATACTGATTCAACCCCCCCTCTCAGTATTTTTCCCAAGAAGCTACAGCTAGTGGAGGTTAGATATATTCAGATCTAAGCCATTCTAGTGCCTCTTTTCAGTGGGAAAGCCTTCTATCCCCCTGGCAAGAGAGTATTGGATGAGGGGAGCTCATTTTCAGATCTTGGCAGCAGGCCACGTCATGCTCTAGAGCTTAAATCATAGTCTATCTTCTAGAACTGCGTTATTTTCAAGCAGAAAGTTTCAGGGTATTTTGGCACTTCAAGGAGGAGAGATCTCTAGTGTTGGGAATCTTCCCTTCACTGTGGTTATCCGTGGATTAAATATTTAATCCATGTTCCATTTAGATATGATCTGAATACTGATGTATTAGCTTGAGAAATTCTTATTCATTCTGCAGATCAGTTGCATTAGATCTCAGATCTACTCCATGTACTAAATTTTCTATTGAAAACCCCAAGGGGCTTTTGAAGAGGAGACTCTATAATGTACAGATCTGGTATAGATCTATATTTTTCTACACAGATCTGGTGTAGATATATTTTTTTGTACACAGATATGGTATAGATCTATATTTTTGTACACATATTTTTTTGTAATATAAAACTTCTTCAGCCCATAAAATAACATTGTCAAGATTTGCAGTCTCATTATGTTGTTGCAACACCTCAATCTTGAGGGTTTCTTAATGTAAACCTTCTATTTTTCTCTTGTACATTGTATGGGCCACATTATAGATCTGTTTTACTGGTGTACATTTAATTATGGAGCATCCATATTGATATCTTGCTTTAACTCCATGGAAATGCGTAATTTCTGAAGCAGTATTGTTGTGCATGATTGCAGCCCCATTCTTTGGGTGTTTTTTCAGCCATACTAGGTGGTGGGAGGTCTATATACCTCACCTAGTTTGATTTATTTTTTCTCTCCTTTTGGATTTAGACATTAGATCCACTGATATAAGGGATCTAGGAGTTGAAAACCCATTTCAGTGCACCAATTTTGTGGAGATAGCATTATTCCAACAGGCTTGATGTGCATTCCTATTTTGGGATATTACAGTGGTATCAAAGCATATTTCTTGGCACAGCCTGTAATTTTCTTATTGAAGATCCAATATGTCTTTTCATGGAAGGAAAATAATGGTGAAGAAGTGTAGTTACACTGAAGAGACAGAAGACAAGGGTCCAAACCCTTCATCTGAAAGATTGAAAGGGAAAGAATTTTCAAAAAATCTGTTCCAAACTATTCATGAGCTAGAGAATGAAATCAGGGGAATGAGGAATGAAAGACCAGTAGATCTCTTGAAGATTTTTTCACATGGAGGAAGCCCCAATACCTCATCTGATGTGTGTGAGCATTCAGCCACACAATCTGATATACAACGTTGTAGCATGCCTACATTCCTTGCAAGAGGAGAAGAAAAGGGAGAGACACCAAAGGAGGAGACTCCTGGTGACTATCTCTGGGAATATGAATCTCGGTCTAAAATATTCATAGAGCATATGAGCTTTCCATAATTTTGTCAACTCAAAGAAGAGAGAAGATCCAATAGAACTATGAGGAGAAGAGGGTGCATGCAGCACACCTTGGGTAGGACCTTCCTACCTACTTTTGATGGGTCACCTGAGAGCTCAGCCAAGTCTTGGATAGAGAAGCTGGACACATAATTTCAACTACATCAACTTTCTAAAGAAGAAGCCATAAGAGTAGCAACGTTGCACCTCCAAGGTAAAGCATATGCCTGGTGGTTGTTTGAGTCTTCTTCATTGAAAAATGTAAACATCTCTACTTATGAAAAGTTCACTAGAAGTATAGTGAAGATATTTGATTCTATGCCATTTGGAAATTCTTTGTGTAAGAAAACTAAGCTCAAGGAATCAGAACTTTTTCATGAGATGAGAAGATCCATGGAGATAAATCCATTTCAGAACATTGTTGAAAGGGTTGAAGATCTGCCACATGAATTTCCAAGGGAAAAGGCCCCACTTCAGCAAGAGCATTCTTCTCAATGGGAAGACATGGGTGTTCCTTTTTGAAGGAGAGATCAAGAGGAAGGATCTCTTATTGATGAGGAATACTCCATTTATGAAGAGAAAGAAGAAGAAGAACGGGAAGGTTCCTCCAGCGCTGTGACAGCAGGAGGAGATCTCTTTTAATGGAGGGATGGAGCTGAAGCTATTGCTTCCACTTAGAGGGCTCTTGTATATTTGCAAGAAGGCCCCAAGGATCCTATACATGAAGAAGATAAGCAGAATGTGTCTATAATGATAGACAAAGAGAGAAAACAAGGAAGCACCTTAGACTGTTAAATCCTACAGAAGGTGGGTAATGTAGAAGAGGATGGGTGAGTTGCTCCAACTTCTCCTTATCATGATACTTCCACATAAAAATTCGAGAAGGATTTGTGAAGTGCAAGAATTCATATTATGTTCCCATCTATTATTCACATGGGAATGAGCCATGAGACATCATTATCTTGTGGCATACCACCTGGTAGACCACCTGATTCAGATTTGATGGAAGATGTTTCATGCATTGATTCTCCTTTCATAGATCCAATGATGGAGGGAGCATTAGAAGACCATGCTTTAGCGCTGAGAGTATGGGGAAAGTACAAGGAAAGGGAAAGCATATTTCCCTTAACATCACTATCCATTCTATCATTCCATACTACACTGAGAAACGATGCTGCAAGGATGAAGGATGACACCATCATGAGGCAAGGAAGGCAATCCTTGAATCATGATACAAGCTTGTTTGGAGGATCCTCTTCCATACATGAGGAGAGATGGTGGTCACACATGCATACTTTAGGAAAACCAAGGAGGTTTTGGACAAATGGTATCCTTCCATGGGAGAATAACTTCCAAGAGCTTCCATCTTCTTTTGAGCATGTGCATGAGCAATGAAGGATTGGAAACCTTCCACCTTGTACCTTTGGCATAGGAGATGTCAAGGAGAAGAGCTACAACATGGCAGACACTTAAAATGACACACTATCAACACTATCATTGTTGGGCACATTAGATCCCTATTAGAAATCCCAACTGCTAGTGGAATATTCTAAGGATCTACATACTTGCATGATTCTTGATGACTTGTTGGAAGATTAATCCATCTTGCGGACAAGACCGATCTCCCTAGTACAAAAAGTATCTAGCAACAAAAAACCAAATAGAATAATCTTTCTCTAAGCATATACGATCTAAGAAAAGCTCTATAGAGGTGTTAAGGACTTACCGTTTGTCCAGTGCTTGTTTGAAGTCGTTGTTGTCCCTCGCGCACTTGAAGGAGTTTTCCTCATAAACCTGCAGTCAAAAACAAGCAAAATATTACATAGAACCTGTATATAAATCGTCATAAACCATGCTTATCATAGTGATCAAATAATCTATGAAATAAACCATTGATTGAAAGCTTATTGAGAAAAATGAGTATATTTGTATTAATTTCAAAAGAAGAAAATCCTTACAACATGAGCCTTGATGTTGCACAGGACTTTCCAGGGTCCGAAGCAGGAATCTCCTTTACTTTGATAAGCTCTGCACTCCTCCAACCAAGACTAATAGAGGTATGTAATCTCTCCTCACAAAAGTATTAATCAACTGAGTCTGAATCTCAACAGCACTTAACTTCAAATATTCTAAAGCTTCAACTCCCTTTGAGGCTATCCAATGCCTCCTTTTATAGTAGAAAAGAAGAGGTTTTCTGTTCCAAGTATGAAGGGATAGAATCCTCCTTCAAAGGGATAAGCTCCTCACATCAAGGGGTTAGCTCCATAAGGTAAGTGATTCATGCACCTCACAAGAGCGGTTTTGCCACCGCAAAATCCATTCTAGAAGCTTCCAGATTTTACTTTAATTGAGCTTTTTGGAATTTACTTGCGCCTTTTTAATCTTACAGGGGTCCGCACCTATAACAAAGATAAAGTGCGTTCAGGTACACAGGATAGATGAACATTGGGTGCGGGACCGCAGGCAAGATATCTAGAAAGTGCGATACCAAAGTTTAAGAGACTTTTAGGAAATTTTTCTGATTTTCAAGGCTTGACATGAGGAACTAATATGTTAGACTTGCAAAGGGAGCAGTATGAGTAATAATGAGCTCATACACATAGCAGAATGTCAGGATGACAATTTTCAGTGTAACAGATTGCCCCCTAAAGTGTAAAGTCTGGAATAGATGATGCTGAAGTCTAACATATATGAAGAGTGCAGTACTTTATCATTTCAAGGATCATCCTGTGGTCACCCCAGTCGGAACCTATAAAAACATTCAAAGAAAAATATATATATATATATCATCACTGAGGTAGGAATTCCCATACTCAGATCAAAACTAACTAATTCAAACTATTCTGATATAGGAATGATTTTGAGTACATCACAGTATAGACATGTGTAGACACAGTATGGACGCAGCCATCTGTTTGTAAATAGTCTACTGTAAGATAAAAAAATTCCTCACAGCCTGGATGGTAGAAACTAGATCCAGGGTCTTGATTTCTGCATCTCGAACTAGTACGATTCTATCCATGTGAATAAATGTGTCGAAGTCGAACATGGTATAAACCACTTGATTACCAGTCAGTGATGTAAACTATTAACAAGTGTGAGAGAAACCACCAGTAATGTCAATGGCTCTCAAAGTACCCAGTACAATCCATGAAATGTGAATGAATGAGCTGAAGTCGAACATGTCACGGAATCATTCGATCGAAGGTCAATGATGCAACCTATCGTCGAAGGCGAGAAACCTGCCATTAAGGCATGTAGATTTCAAGGTACTGATGATTTCTAGATCAACTCCCTAGATAATGAGTTGTCATCGATAGAAAATGATATGTTGTAGGGAAGCCCACAACACGAAATCATAGATCAAGTTTTGAAAACATATTGGCAAGGACTGACTCAGGGATGGTCAAAAATGGATGACAGATATTTTGTAGATGAATGGTTTATTTGAACTGTCCTCTTGAACACATAACGACACTGCAGATGGCTTGGTGACAGTGGACCCAAAGCTAATACCCAGGAACCGGATGAATACTTTCAAATGAGGTTTGATTAACTGTTAGGCAAAGCATTTCCCAACCCAGGTGATTGAAAGTGTCATGTTCAAGAGTGGTTAACTAGATTTTTGAAAAATAAAAATACAACAAACAAGTCCATTTTTCTCTTTTTTCCCCCACCATTTCTGGCAAGTACCTCTTTATTTTTGACAAGCTTGATGAGGATAACATTGCTTGTTTATAAGCTCATCCTTCGGATGAGTCCAACTTAGTTTAAGATTCGAACCCTAAGAAGGAGTGGTTTGTTCCTGTTTGAAAATTAAACAGGTCCTTTACTGTTAAATTTTAACGAGTCCAGTATAGGAGAAACTCGGTGTTTTTCAATTTTAGAGAGTCAGAAGAAAAAACTTAAGAAAACTCCATGGGTGTACTTTTTCATAAATTTAGTCTCTCGGGCCCGAAAAGGGATAAAATAATGCGAGAGAGAACTCTATTGACCGTATTTAATCAACGTATACCTTTTTCGTAAGTAGTCCATTTCAGTCCGTAAAAGGGGTAAACTTATACTAAAGGGATGATTATTCATTTACTTTAACGAGTTAGAACAATCAAGTACTCGGCAATATTTTCATGTTTAGAGAGTCTGAAAAGGGCTTAAAATAGAACTCCAACGTTTCTTTTTTTCGTGAATTTTTGAAAGAGTCCGAAAAAGTGATAAAAGTATGCTCTTTGTTGAAAAATGATCAATTCTCCTGAAAAATCCAATTTCTGCACAAAAACTTGAAACATTACACATACCTGTTTAAGATGAGTAAAAATGCTTCAAAAATACCCTTTTAAAGTGAAAAATAAACAAATTAAAAATTCATCTATTCGAAAAAACTTATAAAAAGGACTTTTTCAATTTCATTTTTACCGTTCAAGTTCAGAGTGAAAAGTAGAAGCTTTTGGGTAAAAAAGTTCCTGTGAAGATTCTGGAAAATCTGTCCATCGAAATCGAGAACCGTCAGTCCCAGGTAATCCACGACCTCATAATCTTGTATTTCATCCATTTACAATTCATTTTTAGGCTTTAGATTTTATTTTTAAGGGAGAAAAATATTTTGAAAATCGCCCGCGGGGGCCCGCAGGTGACACACATGGTACCTGCGGACCCCAACTTTTTTTACAAAGAAAAAAAGTCGTGGGTCCGCAATTTCCCCACAGAGTGCGTGTGTTCCTATGCACTGTGTATAAAGGTAAAGTGCGGTCCCTGCGCGTTTGAATTTAAAAATCAAATTTCTCTTTTGCCGCCCAAAAATTTTCAAATTAGATCGTTCTAATCTATATTTTTATGCACTGTAGGATTAACAAGATGTTGATTTGGAGAGAACGTGAGCATGAGGAAGTGGACGAAGCCGCAATGCTACATTTTCCCACAATGCAAGCATTAAGAGCATGCGGTCTGTATATATTTTGGGCCATCCAAGGCATGGGGGCATAGGTAGACCTCCTGACATGGCTGGTAAACAGGTGGAACGTGCAGGACCAATGTTTCATTATTGGTGGCCATCGGCTCGAAATCGAGCTGGAGGATATTTATTTTCTGACTGGTTTGTCCAAGAGGGGCAAAAAACTTTCCTTGTTTGGGACTAGGCCAGGTCGCCAAACTATCTCTAGCCTTCGACAAGAGTTTTGTAATGATGAAGCAGACCCCAGGGACAAACGGATTGATATAAAAACCATCATCCGTCCTGAGGTGAAAGTGATTGCATTTACTGTTACCATACTATGTGGGAGTGCCACACTTCATGTGGCTACCGGTTCCCAGATGCGCATTGCTATGGACTATTTTCGCAGCACCATTTTCAACTGGTGCGAAGCTGTGTTGGCTAATATAAAATGCCAACTAACTAGAGTGAAGAATGGAAAACTAAATAACTTTGGATATGGATCCATAGTTGTCACCTTTGCTCTAGAGAAGAGCCCTATGCTAGCTCCACATAGTATTCCTGTTGATGCCAGTCATCTTCGAGAACCTAGGATGGTTTGTTGGGTCGCACTGATGGCCCGTCATGGTATTGAGGGCGCTGAGATTTTTCGATTTCCTTCTTCATATTTTCGTTGGCTGGACCGCCAAATTTTTGTCATAGAGGAATTTCCATACACCGGGATAGATTTCCACGTTGACCAAGAGATGAGTCTCCCAATAGGGGAACAGTGGGATGAATCGGGTAAAATCATTTTCAATGAATTTTAAATTCTAAATTTTTTTATTTTTGATCGTCTTTTCAATTAATAACCAAAAGTTTTTTGAATACAGATGTGGGCCCACAGCGACCAGCCCATCTCCAACCTTATGACAGAAGACAACCAGTTGCAGCCGCACCAGCCCCAGCAAGCCAATCAACAGAAATCTTGACTAATTTAGAGCATCATCTAGAGCGTTTGACTCTATATATTCCAGAGACAGACATAGATGGCATTCCACTCAGATTACAGAGATACATGATTGGTGTTCTAGGACCTTTTAGGAGGTTCCTGTGCAGGGTGGCTCAGGCAGTGGTTTCTTATCATGATCACCATCAGTGATGGGATGATCGTGTTGTAGACTCATATTTTTTACCTTTTGTGTTACTATTTTTCCGATCATAAGGTGTTTCCATCCTATGATCGAAGATGATGTATATTTTTTGAAAACACTTCTATACTATGATATATCACTATTTACCGACTATCTATGTTCATGTTATGAATTTTGTTTTTTTTTACTGGTTTTTTATCATTGCAAATGTCGATTTATCATACTAGAAGAAACTGCGTCTGCTAATGTATTTAAATGTCTTGGAATATGTTGATATTCAATGTAGTCAAATTCATGTTCCAAGAGACGAACTCTTAAAAATAACCGTAATAACACCAGATTTCTAATGGCATAAACCCTGTTAAGCTGTAATACAACAAGTTCAGAATCCAACCTAACAATCAAACTCTGAATTCCAAATGATATGGATTCAGATAATAACTCAATCACTGCACTATACTCGGCAATGTTATTCGTTATTTGACCAAGGCTTACCCCATGCATGGATACTAACTCATCATAGGGTGAATAGACAACCCAAGCTGCGGAAGAGATATTCCATGTACTACGACAAGCACCATCAGCAAAACCAATGTAGGTTTGAAGAGACGTTGGCATCTACGATATCAAGAGTAAAACTCAGATAAGCAGGAATAGTGATAAACACACTTCTAAATTAAGCACGCTTTTCTAATCTAAAACACACCAGCAGTAAAGAAATCTAATCTAATAAAAATCTCCATACCAAGTTAAAAATAGTATCGCTTCAGATAAAGCCCATTTCTGGGTTTATCTAAAGGGACACCGTCAAAATCTATCAGCTCATAGGCCCCTTTTGCCATCTTTCGCTTAACAATGAAAGGACCATGCCACATGGGCACGAATTTCCCAGCTCCTAACTTATCATTGGCTTGATCATAAACTAAGACTAGGTCTCCTTCTGAAAAATCTCAAGGGGTAACACTTCTATCATACTGAGCTTTTATTTGTTTAACATGAGCCTCGTTTTCTATTACAGCATTTCGTCGATTCTCATCTAGCTGAGCTAAGTACAGGAAATGTTTCTCCTCTTCAGACGTAGCTGGGAGTAATTCTATGGCTAATTTCAGTGACGAAATTTCGCATTCAATCAGCAACACAGCTTCCATATCGTAAATGAGTTGAAGGGGAGTGAAACCATTTGATGTTTTTACTGAGGTTCGATATGCCCAAAGTGCTGAAAACAACATGGAATGTCAATTTGTTTTGTGAATACCAATAATTCGTCTAATCATGGTGACTAAAAATTTATTTATAGCTTCGACCAGACCATTGGCTTGTGGATAATATGGAGTGAAACTATCATGGCGCAGGCCAAGTTGATCTGTCAGTTCAGTCATCATGACATTTCCAAAATGACTTCCATGATCTGTAATAATGGCTTGAGGAACACTGAACCTAGCAATTATGTGATTAAATACGAATGTTGTAGCAGTATTTCCATCAGCTGAAAATGTAGGCATGGCCTCAGCCCATTTAGTAAAATAATCCACTACTAAGATAATATATGCATGCCCCTCGACCGAGTGAGGGTTACATGTAATAAAATCGATACCCCATTTCGCGAAAGGACCAACAGCGATTATGGGATGAAGAGGAGCTAGTGGCGCGCACATTTTACGATCAAAAAGTTGACAATTGTGGCATTTCCAGACTGCATAAATACAATCTTTGAATAATGATGGCCAGAAATAGCCAACGCGCAATATCTTTTGGGATGTGGCATACCCAGACATATGACCTCCACATGCTCCAGAATGGCATTCATTTAATACCTTTTCAGCTTCTTCATGAAAAAGACAGCATCTAAAAACAGAATCCGCTCCACGACGATAGAGTGTATCACCAATTATATTGTACTGTTGGTATTGGAAGCGTATTTTCCGTCGCTGAGATTGTGAAATTTCGGGCCGAAAATATTGGGTTTGGAGATAAAAAATCATATCTCCATACCATGGATCGAGAGTACTGATAAGAAACAAAGATTCGTTCGTAATGGGCTCTTCTGCCATAGTTTCAGTATCAGTAGAGGGAAAATCACACATCATTTCCGCAAATACCAAAGATTTCTTTGCCTTGGATTTCTCAAACTCCAAGTCAAATTCCTGTAGGATAACTATCCATTTGGAATAATTTCCCCCTAGCAATTGTTTGGTTAAAATATACATCATAGGGTTGTAATCAGAAATGACTGTGGTTTTACGTAACAAGATGTAGTGCCTAAATATTTGGACAGCTTGGACAGCTGCCAATGCCAATTTCTCCACATGTGTATACTTGATCTGGGTCGGATGCAAATTCCAACTAAGATAGTAAATCACATGTTCAGTATGAGGTTCATCTTCTTGAACTAACACCATCCCAATGGTGGAATGAGAAGCAGCGAGATACAAAATCTAATCCTGGTTGTAGTTGGGAGGATGCAATAACAGTGCATGGGTCAGCGCGTGTTTAAGTGCATCGAAAGATCAATCAACGATCTCGTCCCAAAAAGAATTGAATATTCCATTTCAACAACCGGGTGGAAACCCTTTGTAAGCTCGGCATAGTTCAGAATGAACCGACGTAAAAAGTTTTCTTTCCCCTGCAAAATTTGGAGTTGGCATAAAGTCGAAGGAGGAGGTAATTTAACAATAGCTTCAACCTTCGACGGATCGACACGAATGCCTGATTTCGAGACAACAAATCCTAGTAAATGACTCGACTCGACACAAAAAACACATTTTTGTGGATTCAACCTAATCTTATAATGCCGACACCTCATAAATATAGCTCGTAAGTGTGTGAGATGGTCGGCCCTGCATGATGAATGAGCAGGTAAATCATCGAGATACGGCTGCAAAATGTGCTTAATGTCATGAAACGCATAAGACATTGCCCTTTGAAAAGTTTCTCCAGCGTTCTTCAATACAAAGGGCAGTTTGCGATAAGAAAATGTCACCTATGGACAAATAAAAGTTGTTTTTGGCTTATCAGCAGGGAGTATGTTTATTTGATTATACCCAGAAAAGCCATCCATAAAGGAAAACATTTCGCTACCGGCACAATCATCGATTATCTAATCGATATAGGGAGTTGGATAATTGTCTTTGGGATAGGCTCGATTAATATCCCTATAATCGATACATACTCGTATCGTTCCTTGTTTTTTAGTCACATGAACAATATTTGATACCTAATCCGTTAAGGGAATTGGATAAATGAAACCTGCACGTAGCAGTTTTTCAACTTCTGCTTTGATAGCAGCAGTGTTTCTAGGATGTATTTCACGTAAATGTTGACGAACAGGTTTGGCATCCGGGTAAGTCTTGATTTCATGTACGACGATTGACCGATCAATTCCTGGCATTTCTTCATAAGACTAGGCAAACACATCACGAAATTCTTGAAATAGGGCTTTATAAGCTTTAATTTCATCTTCAGTACAGCAAGCACCTATATGGATTTTTTCAATTATTCCTGGTTTTACTGAAATGTCGATTGGAACCGTTCAAGAAATATTTTCCAAATATAATTCAGAATTAGGATTTTGCAATGGATTTTGGGGTTCTTTGACATATTCAGTAGTAAAAATTGAAGCGAAATCATCTTCAAAATGATCTGGTTCAGGTAAAAATGAATATCGGTGAAGCAGATCTTCCCATGGTAAATCATCAATAGAAAAAAATTCACGAATTTTCTCATCAGTATGAACAACATCTGGAAATGTCATTGTGGCTGAACTGGATATAGAAAGTGATTCCTCAGGGATCCCATTCATTGGATCGATTCTGGTTGAAGAGGTGTCGGAAAGTGACTGTACGGCTTGGTATGCAAGTTCAAATGGACTCAAAGGCATCATGCCCTCAATTGAATCTAACTCGGAATCAGAAGGTATGATCCAAGGATCATCAAACATAATAGTATTTGACGAAATCATGTGAATAGTTGCAACGACAGGCGATACATTAGGAGGAGGAAAAGCAAAAGTTCCTAGTAAACCAGAATCTTTAACTAATCCTACTCCAACATCCTTATAAGGGATAGTCGCTTTACCAACATGCTGGATTTTTTCTGTAGAGGCTGGGTTGGAAGAGAAATAAGTTAACTGATCTATTGTGACGATCTTTCCTTGATATGGAAATTTTATGAGTCGAAAGACCGAAGAAACAACAGCAGTCATCGCATAAGACCAATTGTGACCTAGAAGAAGGTTGTAATCTAGAGGGGCATCAACCACTTCCACATATAGATTTACTATTTTACCTTCGACCCTATGGGTAAATCCTGCAAAATACGAAAAGGGTGAAAACCTCGACCATCAAAAGCCTTAAGAATCATCGGAGATTGGTTAAGTGTAGGAGAACCAAGTGATTTCCAACACTGAATCGACATAATACACGTTGAATCCCCCTCATCAATCACGGTCTGATAGATCAGTCTGTTTTTGACTAACACTAGTATCTGGAAAGCCATCTGATGAGGTAGACGAGGTGTACTATTTTCTAAATCGAAGATTATAAGATTAGAATCCTGAACATCTACAGCTCCTATAGTAGAGAAAAGAAATTTACACTGTGTTGGACATGATTGCAGCACTTCCAAAGCCGACATTGCTGAAGGGGAAATAGCTAAGTCTTCAACAATGTTGTAATTCTGAGCAGCTCTCGCATGTGGATTGAAAGCCGATTTAAGAAGAACACCTTTAACAGGCGGTTTGATTATTAAGTCTGGACTTTGTTTCTCGATCTGTAGCGGACCAGAAACAGGAGGAGGTGTAGTTGATGTATTTGCATTAGAAGATTCTGCTTCCTTCCCATCAACAGGATTCTTAGTACCATAATCTTGCGATCGCGTCGCAATCCTTACATGAGACAGAATCAAAATAGGTTCTTCTGAAGCATTCGAAGTGGAACCAACCATCTTGCTATCTTGAGTTGGAAAAGGATCCTTCAAGACAGCAGGTTGTTCTGAACCTTTGACGAATTTTTCAACATCTGCACGATGTGGGAATTCCTTAGTGAATTGATCCTCGTGAAAAATGTAACAAGGGTAACCAGGCTTGCAATTTTCGTCATTGGATTCATTTTTATCAGTTTTCTCTTTCAAATTTTTCTTGTTTTTACCCTTCCCTTTCTTTTTATGACCGGATTTAGATTTAGTCGTAGATGTCTCTACGACGTGAATGTCGGCAGAAATTTCAGGGGAAGATTCTCCTTTCGGGGAATCTGGTAAGGTTATAATAGGAGAATAATTATTTGAAGATTTCTTCTTACTTTTCATATTGACTGTACCAATCATGCCATCAACAACATGAGACCCTGAAGGAGCAGCAGCTATCTGACCTTGTTTTGGAAGGTTGGGGATTTTTTCCTTTAAAGTACCTGAATGCGTGTAAACGAGATCAAGGTACTGAGCTTGAGCAATGAATTTCTCTTCAGTAACAACACCAGCCTTAGCTACATCTTCAGTGATCTTGGGTAACAATGATTTAACAAACCATTCTGCCAAAATTTGATCTGGAATATAAACTTTCACCAAACGCCTTCTACGTCACCATTCATGAATATGATTAGAAATATACATAGACGTAGATTGCTTAAGTGAAGTTAATAATTCCGTGCCATTGTCATATCTGACAGGCAACTAAAAGTGAGTCAAGAAGGCAGTTTCTAACTGACTGAAATTATGAAATGAGCCTCGTGGTAACTCAATGTACCATTTGGCTGCAAGACCAATAAGAGTTCTTTGGAAAAGACGTAAGCGAATCGAATCATCAATAATTGAATTAGACGCACACCAGAGGTGATAATTCATGACATGATTTGATGGATCCTCTCCTGACTTACCTTCAAACTTCGGTGTATCACTGGGCAACTTATGTGGCATTAGCGGCTAATACGGATAATAGAAAATCGGATCATTCGTAAGGCACGTCAAATCAGGTAAATCCAAAGTTGCAATAAATGGTAACTGACGGTTAGGGTCACGAAAACCTTGAGTAGCCAAAGTAGTTCCAGGAGGTGGATACCCAAGATAACTGGGAATTGGATTTGCGTTAGGAATCATGTAACCTCCTGGAAAACCAGGATGAACCAGACCAAACTGGGGTTGTTGAGGCTGCTGATAAGTGTAGCTAAGGTATGGTTGATACTGATAATTTGGATTCTTTGAATCGGGACCGAATTGAGGATATCCCTGGTATGGTTGATACGTGAATTGTGGTTGACTTGTGACAACTGTACTTGTACCGGCTTGTCTTCTAAGCATCTGAACCGAAGTCTGAACGAAAGGCCATGATTGGGGTACAAAGACTTGAGGGATTTTCACAGATGGAAGGATAGACGAACTTGGCATTACAGATACGCCAGAAATAGGTGTTACAGGTTGGACATATGTAGCAGCAGTTGTAGCAGTTCGAGGCGGAGTATGAGGTGAACTAGGCCCATCCTTCTGAACAGAACTAGGTGCAGGAGTTTGAATAGTAGGCTGGACAGGTTGCTGGGTTGGACCAGAAACCAAATGATGTCTAGGTTGAAAATGTAACTACACATTAGGCTGCATAGGCTGTTGATATTGGGACAGATCCCACACCATATTCATTCTGGGATATTCTCCCGTAGAAGGTTGAACATAAGGACCATAACCTGGTTGAACGCAGTGTTGATACATGAATGGTAAATTTCCGGCTTCTTGAACAGATGACTGACCAGAAGGCTGTTGGTAACCTTGAATTCGGTAATGACCTTGAGGTTGATAACCCTAAGGCGCATACTGAAGCTGGGGTTGATAAGGACTCTGAGGAGCATATTGAGCTTGGGGTTGACCCTGGGGTGTGTACTGTCCTGAAGGTTGATAACCCTGAGGTATGTACTGCCCTAGGGGTTGCCCCCCAAAATAATATGATTCCACAGTTTGTCTTGGGAAGAAGCTACCTTGAGGTTAACCCCCAGGTGGTAACTGACTTCCTGAAGGTTTCCCCCCAGGCAGTAACTGACTACCTTGAGATTGCCCCTCAAGCGGTAACTAATTTCCCTGAGATTTCCCTCTAGGCGGTACCTGACTGCCTTGAGGTTGTGGATTCAGAATATTACCAGACATCATAAAATTTTTCCCTTCATTCAAAGTTTCAGTTTTAATTCCACTTAAACTAGATGATAACACGCTTTCAATCAGTTGAGGAGCTGCCCCCGAGAAAGTACCAGACAGAGCCTGATATCCCGAAGGAACAGAAGGACCACCATGTAAAAATGATTCCGGTGTCTGGGAAAACATGGATGATTCTCCTGCCATAATGGATGATGGATAATAACCTCTGGGTGTTGAATGAAATGGAACTCGAGGTGGAGAAAAAGCAAGACCCAGATTCTCTAAAAAATTAGTTAAAGATAAATACCAAGCAGTAGTTCGAATAGGGCTGTAGAAAATTGATTCACGTTCCCTAAGATGTAACGATTGAGGGGAATTGGGAAGAGATAACTCTTCGTCTGGATTAGTGAGTTCTTCAATAGAAATTAGTCCAGATGGAAGATCTTCAATGACAATATTTATCACCCTAGGTGAACCAAGATCGCTGGAAGTTGGTGAAATAAATCCTGAAGATGTTTCCAAAACAGAAGGTTCAGTTTCAGGTTCAGAGATTTCAGGTTCTTCAGCCCATTCACTGGCAGGAGAAATACTACGAGTAACTTCAGAAACTGAAATAGGCTCTTGAATGTGTTCTATTATGGGTGTTTGATAATCAGGATGAACCACTATGGATGAAGTTCCAACTTCTGTTGATTTAATCCTACCGCTACTAGACGATACCAGAGCACGAAGCCCTTCAAGCTGACTTGGTGAATATTCAGGGGGTTTCCCTTGTAGTCTCCGGGATTGTCTCGGAAATTCCACCATGATTAATTATTTAACTAATCACACGAAAAAAAAGAAAATTTCGAAGAAAACACCTAAAGTCTTTAAAGGAACAAACAACTGAATCACACGCTTAAAAATCTAGGAGTTCAAACCACACACAAACAGTAACTCCCCATACTAAAAACACTAGTTGGTGATGAAATCCAACTTAGTAGAAATTTAATACATAAAGGGCAGTTGGAACAGTTACCCTAACAACCTGCTTAATGAAACAGACTGGCACAAGTTTCCTCACAAAACCATCTCGTGTGAAGAGAACCCCCCAGAGAGTCCAAGTGATTCTAGTAGACGTCTGCTCCAGGTACAGTGAGATCTTTCCTTCACCATCACCTTAGGAAATAATCTTAATATAATGGACACTAAGGTTACCAATAGTAACAAATATAACTTGGGGAACAGTCTACGATCCGATCTCACGCGCAAGGGCAGAGTAGCAAGCTCAATCCCCTTGAAGGTTCCTCGACATGGTTAATCCGAGTTTTACCGACAAGTGACCCCAGGCTCCTCGACAATGGTTAATCCTAGGTTTACCGTTTGTAATACGCGCAAAATCTTCTATCTTCCCCAATGAGACAGAATTGATTGTCTCAAAGGTTTGGACATGATCTCGTGATTGACTTCTTTAAGAGAAGCTTCCCAAATTATACAAACTACGATTGGGTTTACTTCCTACCACAAGATTTGTCTACTTGTTTGTTTTACTACCTTGGAGAGTTAATTACTCCCTACTCCAAGATACTAGCCTAAGCTATGTTGGTGATAAGAGCCCTAGAAAATAAAAATATTACTAGATGGATTTTAATTAAGCATTACTTTTAAGAGCCGTTTCTTAAGTCAATGGGTGCGGAAGTGAAACTTTGACAGTGTGAAAACTCGACTTCCAAAAACACTAAAATGCACCTAAAAATGATAATCATATCGTTTCCTTTCAATGAAATTCTAATTAAGGAAAATTTGGAGAATGCAATCCTTTTAATGAACAATTCCTTCTTTAAACATTAAGAGCAATTGAAAGAAAATATTTTTTTCTTTTCAACAATAACTCAAAATGAAACAGAACTATCAAAGCTCATAAGAAAAATCCTTTCACTTTCAAACTTGAAGCTACAGAACAAGTTTTCTTCAAAAGAGATCTACAAAATTCTATGAAAAACACTCAAAACTATCAAACTAATTATGAGACCTACCAATTTTAATAACCTGTTTGGATAAAAGCTTTACAATTTTTTTTTTGAAGAATTTTTTACCTAGTTATTTAGCAAAATAAGGATCTATTTATTCAGAATAACAAATAGATAAAAAACACTCAATTATGTTTTTATAAAAAATGAAATTCAAAAACCAATAACAAAGTTTCTTTTCAAAGATTTGCAAAGAAACAGGCAATTCTATTTCTCAATAAAGGATGATTTCACAATCATGCCAGATTCAGCAAAAGACAAAAGACCAATGTAATCTCAGGTATTTTAAATAGTCAATGCTTTGAATCGCTACAAAGACCAAGCGAAAGACAATCCAAAATGCAAAACTTCTAGAAAATCATCAAAACACCAATACTACTAAGATTCATTCACATAAATCTTTCGACAGAAACAATCATCAATCTGGGCAGAAATAAAAAATTTAAACTAAAATAAAGAGAGAAATTTGAAGGTTTTTCAAAATTTTAACAAGGTCTGCAGTCTTGCAGAAGGAACAGGTGCAGTACCGCACTGTTTACTAAAGCAAAAATGTGAAACTGCCCGCATTGTGAAAAGAAGACAAAGTGCGGTCCCAGGAAAAATTAAAGAAAAACATAAAAGATCTCAAAAATTTCAAAAACAGAGAAAACCTAAAATACCCAGGCAGATGTCTATCAATCAAAACTAGGAAAAACGTTTCCTCAAATCAAAATAAAAGAGAACCAAAAACAGCAAGTTCTTTCCCCAGTGGAGTCGCCAATTTGTTGGAGGATTAATCCCTCTTGCAGACAAGACTGATCTCCCTAGTACCAAAAGTATCTAGCAACAAACATCGAAATAGACTAATATTTCTCTAAGCATTACGATCTAAGAAAAGCTCTATAAATTTGTTAAGGACTTACCGTTTGTCTAGTGCTTGTTTGAAGTCGTTGTTGTCCCTCGCACGCTTGAAGGAGTTTTCCTCGTAAACCTGTAGTCACAAACAAGAAAAATATTACATAGCACCTGTATAGAAATCATCATAAACCATGCTTATCATAGTGATCAAGGAATCTATGAAATAAACCATTGATTGAAATCTTATTGAGAAAAATGAGTATATTTGTATTAATTTCAAAAGAAGAAAATCCTTACAACCTGAGCCTTGATGTTGCACAGGACTTTCCGGGGTCCGAAGCAGGAGTCTCCTTTACTTTGATAAGCTCTGCACCCTTCCAACCAAGACAAATAGAGGTATGAAATCTCTCCTCACAAAAGTCTTAGTTAACTGATTCTAAATCTCAACAGCACTTAACTTCAAATATTCTAAAAGCTTGAACTCCCTTTGAGGCTACCCAATGCCTCTTTTTATAGTGGAAAAGAGGAGGTTTTATGTTCCAAGTATGAAGGGATAGAATCCTCCTTCAAAGGGATAAGCTCCTCACATCAAGGGGTTAGCTCCATAAGGTAAGGGATTCATGCACCTCACATGAGCGGTTCTACCACCGCAAAATCCATTCTAGAAGCTTCCAGATTTTACTTTAATTGAGTTTTTTGGAATTTACTTGCACCTTTTTAATCTTACAGGGGTCTGCACCTATAACAAAGATAAAGTGCATTCAGGTATGCAGGATAGCTGAACATTGGGTGTGGGACAGAAGGCAAGATAGCCAGAAAGTGTGATACCAAAGTTTAAGAGACTTTTAGGAACTTTTTCTGATTTTCAAGGCTTGACATGAGGAACTAATATGTTAGACTTGCACAGGGAGCAGTATGAGTAATAATGAGCTCATACACATAGCAGAATGTCAGGATGACAATTTTTAGTGTAACATGACTGGTTTCATGAAGGGAGCTATTCAACCCTTGATGGAGTCATTTATAATCAAGTTAGGATCTTCTTGTCTAGAGCCTCCAAGCTCAAGAAGAAGCTACTATAGAAGGCTTATGAAGAGTTATATTTCAGCCACACCTATTCTATGAAGGTCAACAATATCATTCCGAGGAGATATTATTGGGAGGGCATTGAGAGAGAACTATATCAGCATTGTTAGAGATGCATGGACTTTGTGGATTTGGAGCAGCAACATGACTCTAAGGAAGAGTTAAATCAGCCCTCTCTTCCTTCCCTCGAAGAGGAGAGTAGATCTATGCACCACTCCATTGATAGGAGGAGAATTGTTGGTGAAGAGCATGCTATTAGTACATGTATTTTATATTCTGATTTCATGCATTCTTACACCATTTTTTTGCAGGCCATGAATCCAAGGAGGAGTAATGTATTTTGTAAGACCCATGGCCAATATTGGGTCCCAAAAATTTCTGAATTGGGCCACTCCCTTGGGAGAACAAGGGATATTTTTCATCATTATGGGTGCTTCCCAAAAGTACCAAACATATCTCACACTTTTAGCTATGGTGAGATGGTATGAGAAGCAAGTAAGTGGTAGGGGAACCACTTACCACATCTTGATTTGATGCATGCAGGGGATGCTCTATGCTGGTTCCACATGTGGGACTATGATGCACCTCCATGTGCACACATTTTTGTTTGTTTGTACATTTTTTTTGATGATGTACTTGTAATTTTCATGGGGAGGGATGGAGGAAAGAGGGAAGGCATGCATGTGCCCTATGGGACGACTACACTCCCTGTACTATATTTCAGGGAGGGCATTGGGCAAACCATGATTGTTTCAGGTGATTTATTGCTTCCTTGTGAGATGAGTTGTTTGCCTCTCATGAGAACATTATTGGGGAAAGCCATGGATGGATGGTTTGGTGATCACTTAACTTATATAAGAATCTTATCTTTTGTTTGTGACACCAATGGAGGGAGAGATGAATGACAACACTCACCTTATCAGTTGCTTGAGGACAAGCAACATTTTGGAGGGGAGGACTGTAATATTCCTAGTTAGCCAAGCTAATAGGAATATTCTATTTTGTTTTAATTTTCTTGTTGCAAGAATAAAATTGTAAAGGAGGATAAATTAAACTCCTAAAACATCAGAATAAATACATGCCCATGTGAACAAGGCTAAATCTGGGCTACTTCAACAAAACACCCTTATGTGTGAAAGGGATTAAGTCATTTGACTGGGTCAACTGGACCAAATCAACAGTATTTTATAGATACATTGAACCACCTAGATGCCCAGTGTATTTTTATTTGGAGGCTAATCATGTGAATGCAGCTAAATCATTGAGATGGTTTAGGGTTTGGCAAGGATTCCATCTTATTTAAAGAGGAAGAGGACAGTAGGAGAGGGTTGTTGATGTTATTAATTTTGAAGGTATTTTCTGCTCAGACATCCCTCATTCTCTAGCTATTTAGCTAAGAATAGTGCTGCTTAGCACTTGGGTGTTCCTGATTGGGAATCCCACCTCCTTCCTTGAGAGGTCTCTTGGTGGAGTCTTGCATTTCTTGAACACTATCAGGAATTTTTCCAAGCTCTTCTTCCAACTACAATGCAAATCCTATTGAGGGTTTGGTTTTCCTTGTAAGCTGTAGCCAGTGGAGGTTAGATCTATTCAGATCTAAGCCATTCTAGTGCCTCTTTTAAGTGGGAAAGCCTTCTATCCCCCTGGAAAGAGAGTATTGGATGAGGGGAGCTCATTTTCAGATCTTGGCAGTATGCCACATCATGCTCTAGAGCTTACACTGCAGTCCATCTTCCAGAACTGCATTATTTGCAAGGAGAAAGTTGGAGGGTATTTTGGCACTTCAAGGAGGAGAGATCTCTAGTTTTGGGAATCTACTCTTCACTGTGGTGATTCGTGGATTACAAATGTAATCCATGTTCCATTTAGATTTTATCTGAATACTGATGTATTAGCTTCGGAAATTCTGAATCATTTTTTAGATCAGCTGCATTATATCTCAGATCTACTCCATGTACTACATTTTTTGTTGAAAACCCTAAGGGGCATTTGAAGAGGAGACTCTATAATGTACAGATCTATTATAGATATATATTTTTGTACAAAAATCTGATCTAGATCTAAAGTGTAACTTACAACTCTTTCTAGCTAATAAAATAACACTATCAAGCTTGTACAGTCATATCTTATGGTTGTAGCCTCTTATTTTGGGCATTTCTTCATGTAAAGTCTCCTATTTTCTGTCCTATGATGTGTGGGCTTCAATATAATCCTAAAATAATATTTTAAATGACATTATTGAGCCTAAATATTTGCCTCCTACATATATTGGGCTGAACTGCATTATTTTCTTATCAGTTTTGTCACATAGTGCTGCAGACCCTTCTTTGGGCAATTTTCCAGCTGTACTAGGTGTGGGAGACCTGTTTAACCCACCTAGAAATATTTGTTTCTGATATCCTCTTAGATTTAGGTCTTAGATACTTAGATATAAGGGATCCAAGGGCTGATTTCAATTTCTTTAGCATCCATTCCTAAAAAATGCGTTTTTCAGGCATGCCTTGCTAGAAGTTCTGATTTTGGGATATTACACAGGACGCCATCAATGTAAATGGAAAAATGAGTTCGACCGAACTAATTTAGAAAGTTTAGTCAAAATCTCTAATAGGTCGGCCAAAATTTTATAAAATTTCAGCCAAATTATTGATAAAAAATGTCTTCTGACCCCGATTCTCACAAAAGTGTAACCCAAATTTGCATTTTTACCATTTCACTATGAAAAAGAACTTAGTAATCCATATTTATTAAGTTTTTTATGGTCTAAAAAAGAAAAACTATGAGGAAATATTGAATAAATCCACATTTGTTTGATTTTCCTCAAGGAATAATTAGTTAAATAGTAATTTAAATAATATTCCTGGTCATATTTAACCCAAAACAGGAAAATTAATTAGATAAATCATTATTTATCTTATTATTTTCTAGGAATAATTATTTAAACCTTATTTAAATAATACTCCTTGTTAAATTTGACTAAATCATTTATAAATAATTGAATAAATCATTATTTATTTAATTATTATTCAACCACATCCTTAAAATAATAAATAAATCATTTTTTTATTTATTATTTACAAATAAAGGGATTTGACCAAATTCAAATTATTTTTCCCTCCAACAAATATAATAAAATATTACATAAAAGTTGGATCTAGATTTGGTAAAAAATATTTTAATTATGCAGCAATATCTAGACTAACTCAATATTTTGTTATAAAAAGAAGGGATTTTCCATTCACTCACTACCTTTTGTTGCCTAAATATCACTCTGGATCTATACTTTTGGTCTAACTTTGATCCTCCATCATTGTCATATTTTGCTACCATTTTTCTTGTGAGCTCCCTTTGAGTTCCATTTTTGTCTGGGTTTTCTATACCATCAAGAGAGAGAGATCTTAGATCTGAAGTGCTGAGGACTTACAAAAACCCATCCCACTGAGGGGGACTAGTAACATATTTCTATGTTCCCTTCCCAGGTGTAAAAAAATACAAAAATTCTTTAAAAATATTATTGTCTTGTCTATTGGATGCATGGAGCAACCCTTGATTTTATTTATTGCTTGATGTCCTTTACTGCATAGATCTAGATTTTGTAGCATTTATCTTGGTCAACTAACTACAGATATAAAGAAATTGGTATCCATATTTGATGTTGGGGTTGTTTTTTATGCACAGCTAAAGTGAGATTTTTTCATACACTTGCAATAAGAATTCATACTAACAACTGGCGACTCCACAAGGGTTTACGATTAAAACCTCTGTCATTTTTCAGATCCCGGCATGACCAGCTACTTCAAACCCTAGGATTTCTCTTCATCTTCTTTTTTTTCTTTTCTTGATGTTTTTCTAACCTATAAAATTCTAAAACATTAGAAATTCTAATTTCGGTGTGTTTTCGAACCTATTGCGCAGGTGACAGGTTTTAGCCGCATCTGAGATGACAAATTTTTCTGAAACCTGCTCCCGAGAGTGCCAGAAGTACATGTCACATTTTTTGGGCCAAAACATGTGACCTAAACCTTGAGGGCATAGAAAACATCCTGAAACCTATGACCTCTACATAAATCAGGTCAGAAACTACAGCCTGAAATTTTTGGGAGATTTTTTCAGAGATTTTTCTGGGTTTGTCTCAACCTCTGCTCAGGGTTGTCTAACCTCTATCTCCACCCATTTTGGACCTTTAATTGCTATTTTTTACTCATCTAAGTGGGAACCTAGCCCCCAGGGCTTCAGTACCCTTCCACCTTTCTAGGAGGAGTTTAGCTAAAGCAGATCGTTTGAAATTTTAGTGTGTTCAGCCATTTTTTCAGATCTGATCCATTACCTTCAGATCCATTTCATATTGGTTATTAATCCATTCAAAAAACCTCTTTTTATTTATTTTTGGTCCTCCTCTAGGGTCCCCTCAATTTCCCTCCAGTTTGTAGCCTTTTTCCATCTCATTTGCAACACTTTTCCCTTTGGTTTTTTGTTTTTTTTATACACCTATTTCCAGCAGATCTGACCTTTAGCTCATTGTTCCTCTTGAATTTAGATCCATTGGATATTTTGGTGTCTTTTGACTAGATTTTTTTCCCACCCATAGACTAGTTTTTGAGAGGCTCGCCTCCTTGTGTTTAGATTAATGCATAATTAGTTGTTTATTTTTTGTTATATTCAGTTTACTTTACTGTTATTTGCAAATTTATTTAAAGTTATATAACACATTTTTTATTTTTCTCTACAAATGTCTGGGTTTTAAAAATTAAAATTAACACACTTAACACACACACCCTATGTGAAGAAGAGCCTGGTTAACACCACCAGGAAAAAATTATAACATTGTAATCAATTGATCCTGCACCTCTCTACCCTTGTTTCGACATTGTAATGATTTGATCCTACACCTCCTTGCCCTTGTTGGTCTCTCTTCCATTTGTGATCTGTGTTTTTCCTTTCATCATTGTGCCCCCAAGGCATTTATCCCAAAGAATTATTGGCCTTCATCCTTAGTTTCCATTAGGAAGACTTAAACCTTCGCGTAGGGTTCGAGTTAGTCCTCCATCAAGTCCACATTCTGACTCCTCTTCTGGTTCATTGGGTTCCCCTTCTGGTTCCATCCTCGATTCTCCCCCTGTCACCTTCACCATGTCTGGTTCAGGACCTAATGCTAGTGGTAGCCCCGACCCTAATATTGGGAATACTAGTAGTGGGACTACAACATGAACTATCAGTAATGTTCCAAAATCGGGAAAGCTAGCAATCCATGGATGGATAACGCATTTTCCATAAATAAAGGTAGCAGGATTTGATACCAAGACCTGGATCCCTTAGATCAATACATCTAATACTGAAATCCAGGATTTGGGACCAAATAAATCCTTCTAGAGTGGTTAAACAGATCTCCCACTACTAGATATCCTCAGAAAGTGCCCGGTGAGGGACTGCAACAAATGTAAGCACATGAAATGGAAAGACAATGTTATTTTACAACCATGAGCATGTGAGGATATGAATAGCCATAAAATAATGTTATAGTAGAAAAAGAGTACAATTTATTGAGGAAACATCTACTCAAGAAAGGCAGTGGAAGCCTCAACAAGATATGTACATGAAAATAGAGAATACTGCTATTTCTGCATAAACCTAGGCTATAAGGATGCAGTTTATAAGAGGTACTACTCCATATTACATAGTAAATAAATGATATGACATTATATGGCTCAAATACACTAGGGGAGCAAAGCTCTAACCCTTAGAAGCAATAATACATCAATCCTCCAAAGGATTGGCTGAAATACACAAAATGGAAAAAATGTCGGAGTTGATGGGTAGCTACAACAACTCAAATCTAGAACTCAATAAAGAAGGCTTAATATGATGATAAATATGAAGTATACCTTCTCTAATGGATCTCCAAAGTGGAATTTTGATCCTTACACTTGAGATCTCACCCTCCAATCAATCTGCAAACCCTCACTGCAGATAGTCCATAAACATAACGCAATCACTAAGAGGGACTGCGCAGTGAGTGGAATAGAACACTATGGCCAAGTGCCAATATATGAAAATCAGCTCTCAAGCTTCCAATCTGATCTCCCAAAGAAAGGAAATACTCTCTCTCTAAAAAATAGAAAATGGAAGAGGTTTCGTGGAGTCTCCACTGCAACACCCTAAAACACAGTATTATGCTGCTACAACAATAACGCTGTCGTGGAGGAGGATGCTTTGGCCTTGAGCCAAGAGATGTGGAAAATGAAGAACCAACCCTCAATAGGCCTCTTAAGAAGGTGAAGAAATCCTAAACAGGAATTCCCTGGCAGTTCTTGCTAAACATCAAAGAATACACAATGTCTGAATAAACATGAAATGAATAATACAAGCATGAATAACAATGGCTCTCCTCCTCTACATATATAGCAAGTGAAGGCTCTCTCTCCATGGGCCCCATCAATTAGGGTTTCCTCCATAAGTGAATATTCCCTCCTCTATCTTTGCGCTGTCCCATGTATTGCTTTCCACCTCATACCCAACACTATTTGACTTGGTCAAACTTAACCAAGGCACTTTGCAAAATGTCCCCTTTCACACATGAGGGTGTGAAATCTAGTTCCAGGGCTGATCCCCTTTCATACTAGAGGCATTTTATCCATGTAATTATTATGAATGGGCCTCCTTACCCAATCATTTAACTTATAAGTGAAATTATCAAAATCTAATGTTCCAATTTATTGTAGGCAAAAATTAGGAACATTACAGTCCTCCCCTCCCAAGTGTTTCTTGTCCTCAAGCAACTGCAGGGATAGAAATGGAAAGTCTCCAATAAAGGCATGGAGTTATAAATGTGATGATGAACATCTTCCCCATGTGGATCCTCCATCCCCAAGCAATCATCCAAACAAAATGAGCCACCTCCCAATAAGGGAACTCGTGAAAATCTCCTTCCACCTCAAGCTCCAGAAATGAAGGTGGGCTGAAAATCTGAACTTGGCAAGCATCATAGCTCACCCCATGTTTTTCTTCTCTCCACTTATGATAGGTGTATAGTGTGTTCTGATCCTGGGCTGCAATTTTTTTTCCCTCAAATGGCAAAGTGAAGAAAAACCCTCCAAAGAGTTCTCCTCCAACAATGAAAAACAAGTTGGCTTAAAACAATCCATCCATGATGAATAGGACAAAGTCATCATAGAGTATCCCAATGAGAATTTTTCTGCAAGTTATACATGATGATACATGATACAAACAATGTCTCACAAGGATACAACACATTTTCATCCACTGCAATCTCAGAAAGGAGTATGGCAAGTGACATACAAAATCCATTACATCTACTAAGGAATAGTAAATGGATGAATATAACAAAAATACAAGATCAAACACTGGCCGATGGCTGTACAATGGATGAATATCAATTTCATGGTCCACCTCAAAAGAGAACACATATGTAGAAGTGGTGGGCATATCTTCTCCCATGTTCCCATTAGAACATGTAGTGCAGAAAATGTGAGAATTCTTCCCACTGAAGGACACATCCAACTCATGTGCCTCTCTCATAATCATGTCTCTCATACAAATCTGATCCATATCAGAAAATGAAGTCATGATCAGCAATAAAATGAGGATATTTTTTAATTTTTCATGTGTTGCAAGGATGTAACAATAGTTTTACCAATAGTGACAACACAATTTTACAAGCTACTGCTTGAGAAAATTACAAGGAAAAATGTTCCTTTTTACATGGTTAATCAAGCATTTATTTAGATGATACATGTTAGAGTGCATAAGATGAACATACATGTGATGATAAAACATTTTCCCAAAGCCACATAAGAGATGGCTGCCTCCATCATATAGATTTTCCCAATAAAGCTCATGGAGAAATGTGACAAGCTTGTCCTCTTCTAAAGAAATGCACTGCATAAGAATGGTAAGAGTGTGCAAGTCTATGAATGTAAAAACAAACTTATTACCATATGCCAGAAGTAAGATTATACGTTGATCTATAAATGAGTCCTCCATAGTGTTCTGGCATGCTATGAAGAAGAATTAACCATGTGCTGCAAGAAAATAATCCTCCTCATGCTTGGAAATCCAAGTCAAGAAGAATATGCCATAGTGCTAGATGCCTCTATCCACACTTCTATCATCATCATCCCCTCTTTGTTCACCAATTGCATACAATGTGAAGTGATCTTGGGGACACCCCATCCATAAATATCTGCTCCAAAGTGACAGTGCTGTGAGCTCATGCAAATAATCTCTTGTCCATATAAATCTTTGTTCTTTGACATGCTCCTTGTCAAAGACTCCTCTAGTAATGCTGCAAAAAATATGGAATACTTCCCAAGATGTAAGTTGTTGGGGTTCCCATGTTTTGGCCAGATTCGTAAGACCAAAAGATGAGACAACATCAAACCACTTTCAAACCGCAGGATCTAGCCCTCCTGGGTCCAGAGAGGGATCTCTCTATATGAGCAAAGGTTTTATGTCTTTGAAGCTCTAGGTTAAAGATGTTAGGCTAGTTATAAGGCTCAAGGTTTGTTTGTTTGATTTGTTTGATTTGGTTGCTGGTTATCAGGAAATAAGGGTTCAATGTAAGACAAGGATGAGCAAAGAGGGATAAGGCAGAGGTACAGTATTCCAGAGAGAATTAAAAACCATTGGGCAATGGAGTCAGGAAAGGATTTGCTTGCTAGTCAATAGGCAGGCTTTCAATTGGGATAGTCATATAAAACATTAGATATTAAAGATGATTGTGTGATATGGAAAGGTAGGAGAGGAGGAGACAACACAGATTTCAGAGCACAAAGTTAAATACCAACTGGTCGCACAAGGATCCTAGTGGACAGGGATAACTCTAATCCCCAGTGTTCCCAAGTCTTCCAACTAAATCCATAACAAGAAACATCTAAGAACATATACATTTAATTCATACATCAGAGAGCAGGCAATAATATCCACTACACTGGTTAAATTAACTGAAATCAATTCTTAGATAACACATTCAGAAGAGAAACGTCAATGGAAAGGAGAGCAACAACATAGGGTACCTAACAAGGGTAAATCCTATGCCAATATTCTGATGCAAGCCAGTAGAAATGAAATGAAATGAATTAAACACAGAGATAGGAAAACATCACCGCTGCTTTAGATCAGGATCCAAAGAAATATGTTTTTCATATTAAACAACAATACCAATCAAGTACAACATTTCCAATAGCTGAATACTCAGTCCGAAATCATATTCCTCATCCTATCTTACAACTTTACACAGAGACTGTGTCTCAAAAGAAACTACTTGCAGTTCTCTGATAATTGATCAAAAACCTTTACAATATTATCTCATGAGTTTTATAGCTGAAGGGAAGAAGAGGAGGTAGGTGAAGAACTAAATGCAGTATCAAAACTTCTGAAAAGAAAGAGGGCCGAAGCCCATTCTGTTTAAATTCTGAGCATTCAATTCCTGTCACTCTTTCGATGGAAGAGTGGTCTTCTTCAGGCCTCTATTCACTTCGGTATGTCTCTTGATGTACTTTGATTTGCATGAATCTGTGGTACTTTTGGTGAATAAACAAATGATAAATAAACGACTGAGAATTATGTCATATTTATGAAAAAAATGCTCTGGTAGCTTCGGACTGTTGTCAGGGTGGAAATTTCTTCAGGACCATTATGTAGAATAAAAAATTCATGGGCAGTTTGTCCTTTATGGAGGAAAAACATTCTGCTGCTGTAGAAACCCTGATATGCATTGCTTTCTGCGTGTTGTACCTTCTGCGTGATCCCTGGGTCTTCAATTTGGTACTTTGCCTCTAAATATTTGAACCTAAGGCTTATATATCTTCATTTGCGTGCCTTAAGCTCTCTGCTGCTTCATCTATATCTCTGACTGTGAAATATGTGTGTTAATGGCGCTGGGACAATTTTACAAGGTCAAACCCTGTTTCGTTTAATGCAAGTCCTGCCGTAGGACCTCCTTGGGATTTCTTCATGATTTCTGCCTCTGCACATGGTCTTTTCCTGTGTTTTATGTCATTGTGATAGAAACCCTGAATCATGGCAGCCATTTACTATTGGTAACCCTGCAAAACATGAAAACTTGTTACGAAAAACATGTATGGGGGTGGGATAATGTGGACGACTGCGAGGATGTTAGTGGGTCTACGGAGAAATGGCGAAAAAATGCAGAGGAATGGTGGGGAGATGCTCTGGTGAAGGTTGGCGAAAAATAGTGGAAGGTGTCGAGGCAGACATTTAATGTAAAAAACATTAAAATCTAATATTTGAATGGATTATAAAGGGGACGGGAGAGAAAAATGATGAAGATACGTGGATGGATGACATGGCGGGCCCGGGTCAACGGCGAGCGTGTGATTGAATCTGGACCGTCCGATCTTGGCGAAGATTAACGGTGAAAAATGCATCGGAGGGCGATGGACAGTGGCCAAGGGTACGGTTTCCTCAGGTTAAAAATCATGCAACTTGGTTGAACGACGACCATTGGATGGGCAAGGACATATCCAACGGCTGACGGAGATATCGCTCCGCGTCCTGTACCGAAAGATAACGTGCGAGGAGCAAGCAGTTTTGGAACAGTGCTGCTGCCACGCGTCGAATGCTGAGTGGAATCGCTGGGCGATGGGAAAATACAGCCTTCCTTCGAAAAGTGGTGTGATAGATACCACCGGGCTTGTGAACAGTGCGTTGCGGGGACCACCGATATGGGGGATTACAGAATGTTGATTCGCAATTTAAATGAACGATGGATCTTCAATCGGGCGATGAATGGGAATAACGATGGACGCTGCGAGGGGCGGCGATCGACGTCCATTCTGTGAAGATCAATGGCTGTAAACGCACCCGATGAAAAAATGCGAAAATCACCTTCGGGGCTAGCGCTCGGTCATAGCGCCGGGTTCTGTGGGGGGGAATGTACAGGGGAGTAGGTCGGAAGGGGCTGAGGCTCAATTACATAGAAAACATGATTTTTGGCCCATTTCAACGAAATTAAAGGCCGAAATGGGTAACAATAGGGGGATGAAGGGGAATTAAACCAAACAAAGTGTATTTGGAAGGTTTAAAGGGGATTTTAGGCTCGTTTTGGGAGGACAAGGGGAGGGATTTGGGGGTACAAAAGGGGGATTTTGACAAAGGGAAGAAGGGATGAAATGGACAATTCTGCAGGGATATGAGGGCAAATTAAAGCCTGTGGGAGCACCATTCTTCACAATAAAGAGGCTTTATAATGGAAACAACAGAGGGGATTTCATCAAAAGGAAAAGGCACAAGGGGGGCTTCAAGGATGATGTGTTTTAAGAGAAAATGCATTCCTTGAAGGGTCAAAACAATTTAGCCCCCTACTTTGCTTTGTCAAAAATTTATAGGGGGGCTAACAATGGCTCCACATGGGGATGGCTTCTTCTTGAAGGAGTCAAGAATTCAGAAATGGTCTTTGGTGTAGGCCAGATGCCTGCTGCTTTGCACATCCCTTTCTTTCTTTAGCTCAGCTTCCACAATATGAAGACATTACATCAGCAGAAAAAATTTCCCAACAAACTACCTACCCACACTACAATCCTAACATTTTTTATTCTTCTAGGGTGCGTTTGAGCTAGCAGACCCTTTACATATTTTTATTCTTTTTTACAAAAAAGAAAATAAACCTATTCTATTTCTACCCTTATTACTCCATGATACCAGATTAGACTATTGGTATCATATGTTTCTTTACCTAATCTAATATCTGCTGGGATTAAACTGTCCAGTAGATTTCTTCTCTATATTCTACGACAGAAATTGAAAAACAGTCAAGCCAAGATTAGACTGTCTGACTTGCTGTGGGTCCAAGGCATAAAGACAATTGCACATGGACAAAAAATTGCAGAAAACTGAAAACAAAACTGTGAAGGCTGGAAATCTGAAACTTGAAGTATCCTTCTTCTCTTTGTGACTCAAGTTTTGAGCATGTTAGAGTCACTTCTTTTCTTCATTTCAGCTCTGGTTTTGGGCATGTTAGAGCTGATTCTTCTTACTTCTTTTCTGGTCCAGATTTTGAGCATGTTAGGACTAGCTATCTTACTTTCTTTGGTTCAGGTTTTGAGCTTATTAGAGCCAATATTTTGCTCATCAGAGGTTCATGTTTTGAGCATGTCTGAACCTCTCCTTTCTCTCTATTTTTTGAAACATTTTCTCTTTTTTCCTGAAAACAAAAAACTGCAATGGTATGTACAATGGAAATGAAAACTGGAAATTGAAAATTAGTAGAAGTAGTGTTTGAGAATCCTGCCATTTACAGGACCCCCAAACAGCTCAGTACCAACTAATTCCTGTAGAAAAAAGGCATTTGGACCCATAGTGGCTTGGATGATGTATGGACCTTGCCACAAACTGTCAAACTTGCCGTGTTTTCCTTTGTCCTCTCTCCTTGAGTCCCACTTCAGAACTTTATCCCCAATTTTGAAATCAACATCTTTGGTTCTCTTGTCAAACAACCTCTTTATGTTTTCCTGAACTTTGACAGCTCTGTTATAAACCTCTTCCCTTGTTTGCTGAAGATGAATTTTCTGCTTTATCCTTCTCACCATACTGTCTTCTTTTGTTTGAATCTCTTGGACCAGCTTGATTACTGGTACCCCAAGGCTGGTAGGAAATACTGCTTTTGTACCATAGACAAGATAAAATGGTGCCATGCTAAATGTGGGTCTTTCCCACAAGTCATTCTTTTTCCAACAAAGGGTTCTATTGTTGGGACGTGAAACTTTATCAGAGAAGTAGATCATGGTGTCAAGGATCTACAAGAGGGAATTTAAAAATTTTTGTGATAATCATGTAGATCGGTTCATATCGCAATAAGATGAGTTCTAACATCAGAGGGAAAGAAACGTTATGGATCATATCCTATGCTCTCAATAAACAAGGGATTTGTATGATATCTTTCGACAAAAGTTTCCTGAGGAAGTCTACAATTGGCTTCGAATAATCCAAGTGAAAACAAAACTTGGGGAATCCAGTCGATCACATTGTGACTGGATGCACATAGATCTGAAAGTCTTGCACAGAATGGATACTGATCTAACGTGAGCAGAAATTTTTTGGGTTCAATCAACACTGGAGGGTTACATTGTACAGTTTGCGACCAAAATTCATCAATCTTTTTCTAAAGCGGAAGCTATATTCAAGTCCAGATTACGAGCAAAGTTGTTGAAAGAAATACCCCTATGAATTAAGGCTCTAATGGTGGTAGGGGGACTGTTGGATTTCCAAAGTCCCTTTATAAAATCCTAACCAGCTAGTACATTAGCATGTAGCTAATGGGAATATTAATTTTTCTCTTAACATCTAGTTGGATGAATAAATGGTAAGGAGTCCCATAAATCTCTTTTAGTAGGCACAAGATCCCTCTTAATGTGAAAAGGGGTCATGTTTATAGCTGGATCAAGCACCTTCATATATGGAAAAGGTCAATTTTTACCAAGTCAACAACACTAATATGGGAGGAGTGGATCATCAATAAAGATAGCCTAGTATGAATATGGATCAGTTTAGATAGTTAGAATAAAGAGACCTTGGGAGTGAAAGGAGACAATGCATGGAGACTAAATCAAGGTTTACCAAATCAAATAATGTTGTAAATAGAAGAGTGGAACTAGTGGATATAGCGTAATTTTGGAGGAGGAGCCCTTGCATAGAAATAACCTCATAAATGGATGGGACCCATGGTGAGGAAGCTCATCAAGTACATAATGGAGGGAATGGTAGCCATATGAGGGATGATTGATAATATGATTTTATGAGTGAGTCTGTTTATAATTATTGCATTCTTCATTTGTTTAGCTAATTTTGTTGTACTGTTTAATACAAGGGTTTTCTCATGCGGGAATTCCCCACTCTTCCTTGGAGGACTTGTTGAAGAAATCTGAGAGGATAATTTTTGGCATCATTTCCACTATATGGCATTGGCCCAAGTAGTCACCTATAGCCACAACACAGTCCCTTGGATAAAATGCATTATTTTTCATGGTGTTGTAGTGGGAGGGTTAAAACCCCTGTTTTATGAGCTAGTTTTCCAGAACGAGGATCAACCTTTTTCACGGAAAGATAGTAGGAGGAGATACAACCATTTCTTGGTATTATCAGCCATATTTATGTAGTTATTCATACACACTACATGATTCATCCATATATATGCATCATATACTTCTTGTAACTCATATCTATCAAGAAACCCTAGCCAGGTCATCTTGGATTTGTGTAAAAGAGACTAGGTCTTAGTTTTTAAGCTTTATTGATTAATCTATCAGCGGATATATTTATTCTCTCTAATTTTGAGTATAAACCCTTATTAAACCATTATTTCACTTTCTTCGATATTTCTATGTTGCGGTAGTCATGGGGTTGTAGTGTTTTTGGGCTGTTTTGGACTTGGGAGGCATGTTTAACTAAGAAATATTGATTTTTTTATGATATCCTTGTATATTTGGTTGTTATAATGCCTAATATAATGGATCCATGGGATTTATTTAAATTTTATAGCATACTTTTCTGAAAAAATCATTTTTGGTTCCTACATTGTTGATTTCTCCATTTATGAATATTACACTGGTATGAGAGCTCTAATCTTGGGTCAGCCTATGCACTTAAACCATTATGTCATCTAACGAGTCTTCTCATGGGGAGGAGAGAATTTTCAAAAGAGATTAAGGCAAACCCTTATTGTCTGGAGGGAAGGAGTTCTCAAAACTTCTTCTTCAAACTCTGCAGTGTATCAGCAAAGACATCAAATAAACGAGGAGGGAAAAACATGAAGATCCATCAGCAAGCTTTGTACATGAGTAAAGTTCTAGTTCATAATATTATGGGTGTGATAATTCAGCCACACCATAATATTTAAAACAATTTACCAGGCCTATGGTCACAGCAAGTAAAAAGGTGAAAGGAGGTGTGCCAAAGAGGGAGAATCTTGGTGATTATTTGCAAGAGTATGAATCTCAATCTAAGAGGTTCAAAGATCACCTAAAATTCCAAGGATTTTTCAAGATCAAGGAGGAAAGAAGCACAAGGTGAAAGAAGCATGATGTGGGTAGATTCTTTCTATCTACTTTTGATGGTTCACCTAAATGATCAGCTAGGGCTTGGGTGGAGGAGCTAGACACCTATTTGCAGCAACACCAAGTGTCAGAGAAAGAATCCATCAAAGTAGCAACACTGCATTTTGAAGGTAACGCTTATGCTTGGTTGTTATTAGAATCCTTTTCATTAGGAGACAAAAATACATATACTTATGCAATGTTCATTAAGGGAGTAGTGGAAAGGTTTGATGAAAAACATTCTGAAACACCTTTGGTGGAGCTAGACAAACCAAAAAAAACAAAACCTTTGCATGGGTTGGAAGGATATATGAACCCAACTCCACTTTAGAAAAATATTGAGGAGGATAAAATCTTGTAGAATACCTTGATAGAGGCAAGATCCCTATCTCATACTCCTGTAAAAGAGGACATGGAGACCCCTTTTTCAAAAGAGGATTCTCTTATTGATAAGGTGACTCCCATTGATATTGAAGAGGAAGAGAAGGCTAGAGGTAACAACACTATCATATCAGAGGATATCTAGCACCTCATGAAGAGTGACGCAGTCACTCCGCTGAAAGTCAAACTCTCCCCTTATTAAATGCCCTCGTTCTTTGTCTCCCCGTGGTCCCCTTTTATTCTTCGGCAATTTTATTCATCAATTTTGGGAAAATTGATAAATAAACATAATTGGTAGCTTTTATAATATTATATTGCAGTCCCGGCTTATATATATATTCCACTATATATTCACTCTATAATAAAATTTCACTCTTTTTAATGTATTATTATTATGATCCGACGGAATAATATATCAATGATTTATAATAATAACCTTTGTAATAATATGTGGGTCCAACCACCTTAGCCTAGCAAACCAATCAACAACGGTGTCGTACCTTGGTTAATTATCGTGCATCTCCGTCACGCGAGGGCCGTCTGATGGCCTGCTCTGAGATCAATGGCCTGTATAGATTCTGCTGCGTGTCCCACGACAGTCCTTTAACGCGCGAAATGGTGGTTTTGTGGGACGTCCCATCCACCACGTGTCATCCTCTCAGTGGAATCGCTCCACGACCCAGCGATACCGCCTTCGTGCCAAAGGTGGTGCGGAATGGGGGAAATCCACCGTTGTAATTCCACTCTGGTTTTCTACAGTACTTGCCTCGTTCAATGTATCGGTTTGTGCTATATTTGGCTATTCTCCGCGTGTTAACCGGTTTAATTCTTCGGTGGAGGAATTTAGTTACAAATAGATAGGTTATCTCGCGTTAGTGAGAATTCCACCCATGAACAAAGTCCACGACGCATGCGCTTGTGATTGGGATTTAATACACAAAGACCATTCGAACCATTAAGAGACACATTAAACAGAGGGAGGGAACTGTATGGCAGTATTATATACGCACAGGCTACAATTGCTTCACGATTAAATAAATTTACTCAGAAATACCAATTCGAGACAAATTGATAATAAAATGGGAACAACATTCACTCAGTCGGAAGCAATTGCGCAACACAGAATTTATTGTAGAAACCTTTCTTCTATCCTCTCTCTGCCTTCTTACATCCAGAAGCATACATTTATATACAAAATCTCATGACTTGTCGATTCCTCTGTGAGGGCCGTTCTAGAATTCAATAGTCTAATTAAAACAATTCGACCAACTGGACTCTGACAGCTAGACTAACTGGCTATTCAACTTCTACGACTCCAACTGAAATAATAATACAATCAGCTAAGGTGAAGACACCTAGCTGTAGAAATTTGACTATTTTTCAACCCTCCTAGCCACAACATGTGGACAAAACTCCTACATTGCTGGCTAGTGCCTAATGCTCCTACATCAGACTCCCGAGGGAAATATTCTTCATGGGCTCCTGTCCATGAGCTCCTCCACTGATCTGCTCATCCTCTGCAACATGTCTTCAGTCATCCAAGTGGCATCTTCTTCTGGTTTATCCTTCCATTTGATCAAGTACTGATAGTACTCCTGTCCTCTGGTCTTCCTAAATGGTCTTTTATCCAATACCTTTTCTGGTTGCAATGGCTGTGCTGGTGGTAGCTGTTCTTTCCACTCAATCGGTTCCTTGTCTTCTGATCTTTCCTCTGCACCATCATCTTCATACTTGTATAAATATGCAACATTAAAAATGGGAGATATTCCAACATCAGGTGGCAATTCAATCTCATAAGAATTTGCAGAAAACTTCCTAAGTATCTTGCATGGCCCAATCTTTTTGAACTTCAATTTGTTGTACTGCTTCTTTGGGAACCTCTCCTTCCTCAAGTGTGCCAAAACCAAGTCTCCTACTACAAAGTGAACTTCTTTTCTACTCAAGTCTGCTCTATTTTTGTATTTGATGATGCTGCCTTGTATTTGCTGTTTCACTTGTTCATGTATGGCCTGGATCTCTGAAGAAAATTCTTCACCATCTGCACTCCTTAACTCTGATCTTCCCAGATTTATTAATTCTGATATTCCTCTGGGATGCATTCCATAAACAATATGAAATGGAATCTGCCCTGTGCTTATGTTTGGTGAATCATTATATGCATATTCTGCCTGAGGCAAAATATGATCCCATTTCTTGGGATGTTCTCCTGCAAGACTCCTCAACAAATTTCCCAAACTCCTATTCACTACCTCAGTTTGTCCATCAGTATGGGGATGATAAGCTGAGCTGAAACTCAGTTTAGTGCCAAGTTTCTTCCATAGTGTCCTCCAAAAATGACCTGCAAATCTGGTGTCTCTGTCTGAAACAATACTCTTGGGAAACCCATGCAATCTAACAACTTCTTTGAAAAACAAGTTAGCAACATGGGTGGCATCACTAGTTTTATAGCATGGAATAAAATGTGCCATTTTGAAGAATCTGTCCACTACAACAAAGACTGCATCATTCCCTCTCTGAGTCTTGGGAAATCCTAGAACAAAATCCATACTCACCATGTCCCAAGGCCTGTCTGGAATAGGCAAGGGAGTGTACAATCCTGCATTCTGGCTCCTTCCTTTAGCATATTGACAAATCTTGTAGTTCTTCACAAACTTGTCCACTTTTGTTCTCATCCTGGGCCATAAATAAAAGTGACTCAGCTGTTCATAAGTCTTATCAGTACCAAAGTGTCCAGCAAGTCCACCACTATGCTTTTCCTTGATCAAATTTTCTCTCATGGAAAATTTTGGTATACAAAGTTGGTTCTTTCTGAATAACAAGTCTTCCTGCAGAAAAAAATCCAGCCACTGACTTCTATCTGTTAGAACAGGGTTACTACATGCTTCAAATGCTTCTTTAAAATCAGGATCTGTTTTATACAATTCTTTGATAAAATCGAACCCTGCAACTTGAAAATTAGTCTCTTAAACAAGAAAATGTCTCCTACTCAAAGCATCAACTACTTTATTGGCTTGGCCACTTATATGTTTCAAAAAAAAATTAAAACTTTGGAGATACTCAGCCCATTTAGCATGCTTATGTTTCAACTTGGGCTGCTGTACAATATACTGCAAAGCATGATTGTCAGAATACAATACAAACTCCCTGGACATCAATTAATGTCTCCACTTCTTCAGTGCTTGAACAATTGCATAGAATTCCTTCTCATAAGAGGAATACTTTCTCCTGGTATCATTCAACTTCTCACTAAAATAGGCTACAGGCCTATCATCCTAACTCAAAATAGCTCCAATGGCCTCCCCACTGGCATCACATTTTACTTGAAATGGTTTGGTGAAATCAGGAAGAATTAAAATAGGCTTCTCTGTTATCTTTTTCTTTAAAACTTTAAAATTTCTCTCTGCTTCAGCAGTCCACTTAAATGGTTGTTTTCTCTTCCTTATTGTCTCAATTATGGGTGCATTGATCTTACTGAAGTTTCTTATAAACTTTCTGTAAAAACTAGCAAGTCCATGGAAACTCCTTACCTCAAAAACATTCCTGGGTGAAGGCCACTCCAAAATTGCCTTAACCTTTTCTGGGTCCATCTTCAATCCTTCTGCAGAAACAACGAAACCCAAATACACCAACTCTTCCTTCATGAATGAACATTTCTTCAAATTTATCAGCAACTTCTCCTGGTGTAGCTTCTTCAAGACATGATTAAGATGCCTTGAATGTTCCTCTCTAGTTCTGCTGAAAACTAGTATATCATCCAAATATACTATCACAAATTTACCAATGAACTCTTTCAATACTTCATTCATAAGTCTCATAAAAGTGCTAGGTGCATTTGACAACCCAAAAGGCATTACCATCCATTCATACAGCCCTTCATTTGTTTTAAAGGCAGTTTTCCACTCATCACCCTCTCTTATCCTAATCTGATGGTATCCACTCTTCAACTCTATCTTTGAGAAATATTTAGCACCACTCAAACAGTCCATCAAATCCTCAATTATGGGTAAAGGGAATCTGTACCTGATTGTGATCTTATTAATTGCTCTGGAATCAGTACACATCCTCCAGCCTCCATCTTTCTTTGGGTTCAATACTGCTGGTACTGCACATGGACTCAAACTTTCTCTGATCAGTCCTTTGTCCACCAGTTCCTGTATTTGTCTCCTGATTTCTTCATTTTCCTTGGGGGTCATTCTGTAGGCTGCCTTATTTGGCAGATTTGAACCAGGGATAAAATCTATCTGATGGCTGATCTTTCTCATAGGTGGCAGCTCATCAGGTAAATCATCCACAACAATGTCACAATAATCATCTAACATCTCTTGGATTTCTACTGGCAAATCAGAAATCTTTGTAGAAGTAAGAACTACTTTAGGTTTGCAAACTAAAGCAAAGCTTACCTCTTCTTCTTCTATCTACTGCAGATATTCCTTCCCGCTCAACAACAAGGTCTTTGGATCAATCACTCTGCTGGATGGCTCTCCTTCTTCCATGGGTATCAATATATGATGTACCCCATATTTGAAGAACTTGTAAGTGTTCTTCTTGCCATCATGCACTGCTGCTCTGTCAAACTTCCAAGGTCTACCCAGAAGTATATGACACACATCCATGGGCATTAAATCACACAAAAATTTGTCCTTGTATTTTCCCATTTGCAACTCTATCTCACACTGTTCTTTCACAACTAGCTGGTGCCCTTTATGCAGCCAGGACACCCTGTAGGGAGTGGGGTGCTCCCTAGTCTTCAGCTTCAGTTTTTCTATCACCTCAGTGGAAACCAAATTTTCCGTGCTACCACTATCAATGATTAGCTGGTAGAATTTCCCTTGGACTTTGCATATGCTCCTAAACAAAGTCTTCCTTTGTACAGGCTCAGTGACTTCTTTGGTTTGTTTCATGGGATAACATGCTGCTACAACTCTCCTCTGCGGAAAAATTTTCTTCTCGGTTTCTCTCTTCTTCTTTAACACAGGCAACAACTTGTCATTTCTGTGGGCTGTTACCACATTCTGGACACTCATAGTGCTTGCCTTGCTCTGCATTATCCATAATACTCAACTCTCTGCCCCTACTTTCATCCTCCTCCTCTTCCTTTTCTCCCTTAATGACCCCCACCATTTTGCATCCTGATAAGTGGTTGCATTCGTCATTCCTATATCGCTCCATCCCTGGGTGTAGGCTTTCCTCTACCACCCTGACTTCCCTTCCCATGGGAAGTACCTCTCTTCTTGGCAAACTGTTTTCTCAGGAGTATCTCCTCTACTTTCAAGGCCATCTGATGGGCCTCTTCCACTGTCATAGGAGACAGAAGACCAATCTCATCTTGGATTTCCAATCTGAGACCATTCACATATCTGGTATTCTTCTCTGGTGTATCTTGGAATTGCCCAGCTCTTATGCTCACTCTGTAGAATTCTTCTATGTATTCCTTTACTGGCAGCAACCGCTGTCTCAGGTTCTGCATTTGTTTATAATATGTCAGCTGGTAATCACTAGGTAAGAATTTACCTTTCAATTTGTGTTATTACAGTGCTGACTCTTGATAGGTTTCTGCCCAAATTGTGTCCTTCACCTGCTCATCCCAACAATTTACAACATGTCCTTTCAGCTGCCATCACTATGAAACTTGACCCTTTATCTTCACTTAAGCCCCTTTGTAATGAAGCACTTGTTTTAATTCATTATCCAGTCTACGGATCTTGGATTCCCAGTCTAGCCTTAACCCTGAGCTTCAGTCTGGGCTTAGCTGGGATCCGAACGAGTTCTAAGAACCTCAAATCTGAGGAGGAATTTTAAACTTTCTTGACTTCTTCATTTCAGTCCATGATACCCGGAGGATCTTTGGGTTATCCTTCTCTCCATGGCATCCATTCCTTCTCGACCTCTGCACCCTCCAACACTGCGTTGGCCCTACGAGTCTCTCCTCTCGGTGCCTGCGATGGGATTGCCGCTGTCGATAGCGGCTCAAACCCACTGCGATGCAAATGTGTGAGTCACTCTGTTTGAAAGTCAAACTACCCTTATTCGATGCCCTCGTTCTTTGTCTCCCCGTGGTCCCCTTTTATTCTTCGGCAATGTTATTCATCAATTTTGGGAAAATTGATAAATAAACATTATTGGTAGCTTTTATAATATTATATTGCAGTCCCGGCTTATATATATATTCCACTATATATTCACTCTATAATAAACTTTCACTCTTTTTAATGTATTATTATTATGAGCCGACAGAATAATATATCGATGATTTATAACAATAACCGTTGTAATAATATGTGGGTCCAACCACCTTAGGCTAGCGAACCAATCAACAACGGCATCGTACCTTGGTTAATTATCGTGCATCTCCGTCACGCGAGAGCCATCCGATGGCCTGCTCTGAGATCAATGGCCTGTATAGATTCCGCTGCGTGTCCCACGAAAGTCCTTTAATGCGCGAAATGGTTGTTTTGTGGGACATCCCATCCACCACGTGTCATCCTCTCAGTGGAATCGCTCCACGACCCAGCGATACCGCCTTCGTGCCAAAGGTGGTGCGGAATGGGGGCAATCCACCGTTGTAATTCCACTCTAGTTTTCTACAGTACTTGCCTCGTTTAATGTATCGGTTTGTGCTATATTTGGCTATTCTCCCCGTGTTAACTAGTTTAATTCTTCGGTGGAGGAATTTAGTTACAAATAGACAGGTTATATCGCGTTAGTGGGAATTCCACCCATGAACAAAGTCCACGACGCATGCGCTTGTGATTGGGATTTAATACAAAAAGACCATTCGAACCATTAAGAGACACAGTAAACAGAGGGAGGGAACTGTATGGCAGTATTATATACGCACAGGCTACAATCGCTTCACGATTAAATAAATTTACTCAGAAATACCAATTCGAGACAAATTGATAATCAAATGGGAACAACATTCACTCAGTCGGAAGCAATTGCGCAACACAGAATTTATTGTAGAAACATTTCTTCTATCCTCTCTCCGCCTTCTTACATCTGGAAGCATACATTTATATAAAAAATCTCATGACTCTTCGGTTCCTCTGTGAGGGCCGTTCTAGAATTCAACAGTCTAATTAAAACAATTCGACCAACTGAACTCTGAAAGCTAGACTAACTGGCTATTCAACTTCTACGACTCCAACTGAAATAATAATATAATCAGCTAAGGTGAAGACACCTAGCTGTAGCAATTTGACTGTTTTTCAACCCTCCTAGCCACAACATGTGGACAAAACTCCTACATTGCTGGCTAGTGCCTAATGCTCCTGCATCAAAGAGGAAGATGGAGCACTTGCTCCAATAAGAGGAATTCGTGTATGTTCACAAGGATTTCCAAATAATCTCACATGTGGGGATCAGGGTACATTCGATGAGTAGCATATGGCACCATTGATATATGGTGATATTCAGAAGATAGAAGAAGAAAATGGGGAGGATGATCATTATCATATGATTTAGAGAAAACACCCCTCTCTAATTTAAGAATATTGATGCACAGAAGAGACAGGAGGATTTGAGCGGTAAGGGCAAGGACAAATCATTCCACACACATATACATCTTTCTCTAGGCCTTTATGTTTCATTACATGGAGGCATCCCACCAAGGAGACCCCTGACTGGAAGATGAATAAAGTGTTCTCTCAACATAATGCAACATTGACATATTTGGCTAAGGAAGGAGCCTTGGGAGAAGCTACTACATTGTTGAGAACCGTTGATGGGTTGAAAGGAGGAGTAAACAATTTTCTGATATGGACATTACCATCTCCAACCCAACTATTTGCACTAAAAAATGATTCATAAATCTATGATGACACAAGTATGGTGTCAAATAACCAGTCCATAGCCTTGGAGCAGCAAATGATATTTCTACACATAATGAATATTTTTGAATATGACAAGACGATATTACCACTCTTGCATGCATGGGCCAAACTATGGAAGTTTTGAAAGAGAGAGACCTTTCAAGAGAAGGTTGAATTCCATATACTTCAATCTTGTTTTGAAAAAAATTAGCTGCAAAGGAGGCAACAAAAGTGGGGTGATAGTACTCCAACATGTGACTTTGGCATCAAGCATGTCAAAGAGGAGAGCCATGATATGACAGGAGCTTCAATTCAGATTTCTACTGCGATGTCATTGTTGGGAAGCCTAGATCCATATTGGGAGTCCCAACTCTTGGTAGAATATTCCAAGAACCTATTCACATGTAAGGTTCTTGATGGGCAAGTGATAGATTGGAGGTATAAAGTAATTGATGTAGTCATTTATTTTCATGATGAGATCTATTTGACTAAATACTCCAGGCTCAAGGATAAACTACTATATGCAACCTATGAGATATTGCTCTCTAATCCCACTAGTCTCATTAGAGCATAGAGTACTATCTTGGAGGGATTCATTTGGGAAGACTTAAAAGAGGAGTTGCACTATCACATGAGGAAGTGCATATATTTTTTGTAGGGTGAGGAAAGACATAGCTCTTGGGAAGAGTTATCATTACCACCTCCTTATTCATTGGGTGTGAGAGGGAGCTTATCCATGAGCTACCTCACTAGCCTGAACCAAGTGTATGGTAAGGTTTTTATTTCTGAGCATCATGATATACTTACTATATACTTGCATTTTCTTACCACTTATATGCAGGTCATTGCTCCAATAGGGGACACTCTTTCTTATTGGCTTCATGAGATGTTTGAGATCATGAGCAGTGATGATGTTGATCACTCCCTAGGAGATGTTTTAGAGATGATGTATTCTTCATGGTGTGCTTCATTAACACCAAACGTCGTACACCTTCTCCAAGTGTGTGAGGATAATGGGGTAGCAAAAAAGTGGTGGGGAAAACACTTGTTATATCATATTCTATGGAAGTTGAGAGTAAATCTGTGCTAGTTGCACATGAGGGATCATTGTCCTTCTCCTTTACTACACATGGCAGCTGGCATGACTTTGATTATGATTCCATATGTTGATGATGTTCTTACCTTTTTTGGAAACATGGTTGGAATGAAGGCAGATTGGTTGGATGTGTCCATGGGGAATGAAATTTCCCACACCTTTTATGCTTCAAGCTTCAAGAGGAGCATGTGAGATGATATGGCCACTATAGTAGATCACTTGTTTCATTATGAGGTGGGCCATATGATTGTTTGGAGCACCTGGGACATGCCTCTCATAAGCATTTGGGAGGATATTTTCTATGAATTACCAAGCTGGGAGGTAATTCATTTCATTTGAGTGATAGCATGGAGGTGGCAGTCTCTCATTGGGAATGAGGTCCCCTATGTTTGTCATCACTTCTACCTCAAGGAGGCTATTGAACAAAAATAAGGTTTCCATATATAGCTTCCATTATTTCATGATGAGGGCCAATTGGTTTATCCACCAAAGGCCAACTTACACATTTGGGAGGAACCATTGGGAGACAGAATTGTTGTAGAATATCTGAAGCAATGGTGGAGACTATTCGATGTGGATGACACAAGAGGAAGAGTGAATATTTTGTAGTACCCTTGCGGTTTCTTGAGGACAAGCAACATTTGGGAGGGGAAAATTGTAACATTCCTAAATTAGCATGCAGCTAATGGGAATATTATTTTTTTTCCTAACATATAGTTGGATGAATAAATGGGTAAGCAGGCCCATAAATCTATTTTAGTAGGTAGAAAATTCCTCTTAATCTAAAAATGGGTCATGTTTATAGCTAGATTAAGCACCCTCATATGTGGACAAGGTCAAGTTTGACCAAGTCAACATCACTAATATGGGAGGAGTCGATCATCAATAAAGATAGCCTAGTATAAATATGGATCAGTTTAGATAGTTAGAATAAAGACACCTTGGGTGTGAAAGGAGACAATGCATGGAGAATAAATCAGGGTTGAACAAATCAAACAATTCTTTAAATAGAAGAGTGGAACTAGTGGAGACAACATAATTTTGGAGGAAGAGCCCTTGCATGGAAGTAACCTCATAAATGGGTGGGACCCATGGTGGGGAAGCTCATCAAGTATATAATGGAGGGAATGGAGGCCATATGGGGGATGATTGAGAATATTATTTTATGAGTGAGTCTGTTTAGAATTATTTCATGCTTCATTTGTTTATCTAAGTTTTTTGTACTGTTTAGTACAAGGGTTTTCTCATGCGGGAATTTCCCACTCTTCCTTGGAGGAATTGTTGAAGAAATATGAGAGGATAATTTTGGGAATCATTTACACTATCTGGAATTGGGCCAAGTAGTCACCTACAACCACAGCACAGTCCCTTGGAGAAACTACGTTTTTTTTCATGGTGTTGCAGTGGGAGACTTAAAACCCCTATTTTATGAGCTAGTTTCCCTGGAGGATGATCATCCTTTTTCCCGGAAAGCTAGTAGGAGGAGCTACAGATATTTCTTGGTATTATCAGCCATATTTATGTAGTTCATCAGCCATATTATGTGATTCAGCCATAGATCTGCAACATATACTTCTTGTAACTCATATCTATCAAGAAACACTTGTCGGGTCATCTTGGATTTATGTAAAAGAGACTAGGTCTCAGTTTTTAATCTCTATTGATTAATATATCGATATATATATTTTGTATCTCTAATTTTGTGTATAAAACCTTAGTAAATTTCATTACCACTTGCTTCATTATTTCTGTGTTGCAGTATTCATCGGGTTGTAGTGTTTTTGGGCTGTTTTGGGCTTGAGAGGCATGTTTAACTAGGAAATATTGATTTGTTACTGATCTCCTTGTAGATTTGGTTGTTTTAATTCATAATATAATTGATCCATGGGATTTATTTAACTGTTATAGCATAATTTTCTGAAAAATGCATTTTTGGTGGCTATATTTCTCATTCCCCATTTGGGAATATTACAGCGAGGTACCTAAGGGATAAATTCTACAAAATGGGGGAAAAGGAAATTGATGAGATGGATGTCAAAAGATCTAATAAGTCAAGATATTTAATAGCATATTGGAGAGTGAAAATTTCCAAGAAGTGGTGGGAGAGGGCAATATGGGAGTTTTAAAAGTAGAAGGAGAAATCACACTAACAGGAAGAGGTGTCGCAGATGACAGTGGGGAAATGAGTTGAGAGAGGGCCCACAGGAATAAAGGGGTTCACCAGAGGATTTATATAGTTTCATAGGAGCCCATATCGATCGGAGAAAGGAAAGATAACCAATGGAAAGGAGGACACAAGCCCCGACAATGATTCGAATGGTGAACTACATGTTGTGATGGAACGACTGTTTCAGTAAGTGTCAGCAGCCTTATTGCAAGGTAATCCTATTCCCCTAATTTCAAGTAGAATTTTTCCTAACCTTCTCTTGGTATCCTATCACACCCCGAATAAATTTTTGATAAAGTTGCGAAGGTTGAGTAAAATACATAATATTCAGTTTAAAGTGAAATTAAACACTGGAAGTAGTATTAGCAGAGGATTTTCTCAAAAAAGAACTAGAAGAGTTGAACTACTTTCACATACACAGACATAAATGGTAGGATCATTCACTAGATATCCTAAATTTTCAAGAAAAAGGAGCGATGATGTGGAACGACGCTTCTACTTGTGTGAAGCAATCTCAAGGGCTTACTAAAAACTAGAAGCTGTAAAGTTAATTGAGTTCCAGACTATGCTCTGAGAGAGAGAACTAAGGTGGTTCATTAAATGGTCAGAAGCACATCCAAGTCTAGCCATATATGATGTAAAGATGGAATTTGTGCAAGAATTTAAATTACCGCAGATCAACCAGCAAGGGTTACCTAAACTTTTGGAAATTAAGAAATGATAAGGGGAGACTACTTGGGAGCTAATGAGAACTTTCAAAGATTCCATTGCTAAACTGAGTTATTCTATAGACCCAAATCATTAGCGAGACTAGTGTATCAATTCTCTTCTACCTCTCACCAGGACATCCATGACGCAACAAAAGATCGACACACTTCAAGATGCGCTAGAAAAGGAAATGTGAATTGAATCAATGGAAGGATATCCACAATAATTTAGAGGAGGTGTAACCACCCAGGATCCCTCCCTCTTGGGATTAAAGCATCAAATTGCAAGTTTAATAGAGAAAATTAAATATATACAGCTAGCTCGCCGAGTGCAAACCAACGTGTGGTGCACACATTTTCTGCTAGAAGGAAATTTAGTCTGAAAGTGTCCTAGGATGTGCGGAACAACCGTTGGGGCATCATCAGCAGGAAATCAAGTGCTGCCACCATTGGGAGGAGTTGCGAAATTGAATACACAAGGTCTGTACCCTGGTAAAATGCACTTCCATGGCTTCCCGAACTAGCAGAATATTACTTCAAATGACTACTACGAGATCTGTAAGGGATTTCTCCATCCACCTCCCCTATGCTGCATTCTAAAGAAGTACTATAATGTCCCAAAAAAAATTTACTGTGAGTTATGTCCCTCAACTACACACCACAAATACCAGTGTAGAGAATTGAATGCACTCGCTGATAGACAGAACAGAAGATCCTACAAAGTAAACGAGGCTCCTCGAGGACGAGGAGGACCAGGAATAAGATGGCGTAGGATGGGTGGGAGAGGAACAATAAGATGTTATAATTGTGATCAAGAGGGACATGTCGTGAGGGAATTTTTACTACCTAGAAGGCCATGGTGTTCTCAGCATAGAGTGAACACACATGCCACAAAATATTGTCCCGGAATAAAAATATGGGAAGAGAGGAACATATAGCGGGGTGCTAACTTGGTTAATGCACAACCAAGAATTTTTGAGACACATCCATTACCAAGTGTAGCCATAATAATAAGAGGAGGAAAGAAGATAGGAGAATATACATGAGAAATATAGCCACTAAATCTAATAAAGCCTCTATCACCAAAGGAATTCTATAACTCTGAACAACAAAAGTGGCATTTCAAAGAAGCGATGGAGACCCTTTCGAAATTGAGCACCCACAGAGACCGCCAGGTTATTCCTGAGTATCATTAATGATGTAGAAATGGTAGAAATTTTAAAAATGAACTTGAATATAGTTGTTAAGGGAGGACTGGATAAAGTAGATCCATTGAATGCCAATCTTCTGGAAAGGTATGTATGAAGGGTTAAGAGAAATAAAATATGAACATGAAAGGAATTCAAAATCGATACGCAAGTTGCTTGTTTTTAAATAAGGGATACAATGCTGGATTTAGGTTCAAATGTCAAAATACTTCTGAGGAATACTTGAGAGGCACTAGGAAATCCCAAGTTAGAATTCTCCCCCATACAATTGCATATGGAAAACCAATGTTATCTTATACTAGTTGGTAGATTATAATATGTTGATGTTGATGTTGCAGGGGTAAATCCTTTACTGATTTTAAAGTGATAGATATTATGGGTGATAAATACCCATATCCAACATTGTTAGGTATTGACTAGGCATTTGATAACCATGCGGTCATTTATTTAAAGAAGGAGTTGATGATCTTTGAATATGGAGAGGTAAGAGTGATTAAACCACTAGATCCATATCAAGGGCCTCGACACAAAGAAACTGTCGACATCAGAGAAGATCCTAGACTCATAAATCAATTATAATGGATTACTATGGGAAAAGGGGAAGATTATAGTAATCCAACAACAAAAATGTCAGTAAGTTAACAAAGTATCCAGAGCTTCAAGGTGGGGTCCGAGGTTGCATGGGATGACTGGAAACAAGGAGCATATGAACCAATACCAGGAGGTGCACTTTCATTCACGAAGTCAACTAGATTGGGATGGAGGTAAGAGGTTACCCTGCTCTTACTAGTATGGAAATTGTTAACACATTTATCAATAAAGTAGATGATGATGTCCCTAAGTAGTAAGGAGAAAAAAATTCCCTTAATGAATGTGGCATTGCAATCAAGCTCTATGAGGTGGTGGGGAAACCATAGCAACCACCTTCAAATATGGGAAGATGTGGTGAGGGTTTTAAGGAAAAGGCTCCAAGCATCGACATGACCGCAACCAGATGAGAGGTAGAGGGGAAATTCAAATCCCAAAGCCCACATAAAATATTGTGACGAATGGTGGGAATTGGAATGCTACCCCAATAAATTATGGGTTCATAGCTTTCTGCACTCTTTTGATGCAATACCGTAAGCATGCTACCTCACTAAAGAGAAAAAGACAAATACAAGTAATTGGGAATTATGTTTGACATGTTTGTAAAATATTTTCTTTTAAAGAGGACACTCAACAACTAATATATGCTCTACAATACATGAAAGGATATTGTTCATGATAGGGCCCATCGAGAAAATGGATCAGGTCACTTTAAATGAGATTCCTGAATCAAGTTACCGGGAAGAAATGGCCTATAGCAAAATAGGTTAGGAAATGGATGATGATGATTTATAAAACTAGAGACACTTATCGTTTGAAGAAAAGGAAGGGGAGTGGAAAATCAAAGATGAGCATAGTACAGAGGGAATCCACCTACTTCCATAAAAAGTTAAAAAGCATAAAATTAGAAGTACTGTGAAGCCCAAATTAGCTTCCATTGTAGACTAATAAGGTGAAGAAACAACAAAAGTAAATTTTGATTTATCGATGGGGTATGAAGATTCGTTTCCCTCTTCAGTTGCAGAATTGAAGGGCATCACAGGAGAGTTGGGGTAAATGTGCATAATTCTAAAGCCATATGCTAGACCAGTGAATAACATACCATACAGATTGAATCCTAGGGTAAAATAAAAGGTGAAGAAGGAGATTGACAAAATGTTAGAGGCGGTACTGATATTTCTAGTTGAAGAGGTGGAGTGGGTCAGTCCCATTATTATTCAAAATAAAAAGGATAAGTTAGAAATAAGAGAAGTGTCGACTACCGTAGCCTGAATATGCATGTTTCCATTATCCTTTTCCTACACAACTCAGTGATGAAGTGTTAGACAACGTAGTAGGTAATGAAGCTTATTCTTTCATGGATCGATTCTCTCAGTACCACCAGGTCAGATTATTTGAGGAGGACAAAAATAAAACCACATTTACAACTGAATGGGGTTCTTAAGCCTATCATATGATGCCTTTTGGACTGAAAAATGCACCAACAGTATTCTCAAGGATAGTCATAAAAACATTCAGAGAATATATTACAAATATTTCTGGAGGTTTACATGGCTTATTAGACTATATACATTTTGTTGAAAAAGCACACAAGTCTACTCCACATAGTAATTTATCATTGCAAGAAGCTACAAATCTCTTTAAATGTAAAGAAATTCATCCTTTCAGTTCCCTTTGGAACATTATTGGGTCATGTAGTGTGCAAGGATGGAGTATGTGTGGACCCTACTAAAGTTGGGGAAATTGCTAATATGTACCCCCTGAGAAAATGTTAAGAAACTAGGATCCACGCTGGGGAATATAGGCTACTATAGGAGATTTATCTGCAACTATGCCTGCATTACAACCCCATTGGAAAAGTTACTAAATAAAAAATAATAGTTCACTTGTATCGAGGAGTGTAATGAAGTGTTGGATATACTAAAAGAAAAGATAACAAGTGCAGCTATCTTGGTATACCCTAATTGGGATAAACAATTTCATGTCCACATTGACACTTTGGGCATCATGTTAGGGGTAGTGCTTGCAAAACCAAGGGAGAAAAATATAGACCATCCAATATACTTTGCAAGCCATAAAATATGAACTGTGGATAAGAATTATAGAACTACCAAAAGAGAAGCACTTGCGATGGTCTACTCACTACAAACATTCCGTAACTATTGTGACATAGTAATTTGTCACCGTGCTCATTTTCCTGTCCCTGATCCTGAAATCCCCCATGACAGATCTTGTGAACTGTTTACACCATGAATAAATATGTTAAGAAATACCCTGAAGATCCAACGAAAACTACCTTGGAATATTACTGAAGAAACTAGGTAAAATTCCTAGTTTCCTGGGTTAGCACTTTTCCTGGTGTCATGCTCGTGCTGATGTCATATTCATAGTTTTGGCTTAGTGATTTTAGTGCCCTTATTTCTTGGAAAACCATCCTGATCCCTTTTGGGAAGTGTTTCCTCAAATGGAGGAGAATCTTTGGCCTCTAGAATTTCCAGGGCAACGAGTTGGTTGTTAAATAGTGGTGATAGGGTCAAGCTCTCTAATTTTAGAGCTTTGATCTCACCCATGCGGGGTTTATCACTTAGAAAGTAGGCCTTCCTCCTCATTTCATTGGATACCAACCTTTTCTTCATTCCTATAAATGCATTTCCCTCATTCCCTTCATTTTAGAGCTTGGTTGGTCATTATCAGCTTAGTCTGAACACTCGTTCCCTTCCATCCTAGCATTGTGATAATGCCTAAGTGTTCGAAAGAAGCAATTCTTTAGATCTTCAGTGAAGGACTCAAATTTTCACCAAAATATGGCTCCAACATAATGGCCTGGGTTGTCATCTCTTCCTTTTATATTTATCAATAAACATATGATATTTTCTCTCTATATTTGTCTAATTGTTTATGCAAATATTTTGGTACTCCTTGATCTGCTAGATAGCTAATGTTTACGATTATTATGTATTGTATTACGTTTTTTTTTTCCTCTTGATCATATTAAGGTATTCAGTGTAATATTCATAATTAGCCCAAGCTAATAGGAATATTTCATTTTGTTTTTAATTTTATTTATTGATGAATAAAATGTAAAGGAGGACATGAAAAACTCCTAAAACATAAAAATAAATCAATGCCCAATGTGAATAGAGACAAATCCGGGCTTTCTTAATAAAATCCACCTATGTGTGAAAAGGATTGAGCCACTTGACTAGGTCAATAGGACCAAATCACTAAGCAGACCAGATACATTGAACCACTTTGAAGACCCAGTGTAGTTCTAGAAGGAGCATCCCATGTGAAAGGGATTAATTCATTTGAGGTGGTTTAGGGTTTTTCACATCCTCATATTATAAAAGGAAGGAGAAGGCTCAAGAGACAGTTGTTGAATATGATATGATTTCATAGAATTAAGTTTGATTTTTCTAATTCGAATTCTCTGGGCTATTTAGCAAGAGAATAGTGAGGGTTTCCTATTTAGGAATCCTCCCTCCTTCCTTGAGGATTTCTTGGAGTAGATTGTTCTGCTTTGGTCCACTATCTAGCATTGGCCAAGCTTCATCTCTCTTTGGTAGCATGAATCCAGTGATTGTTTCATTGTCTAAGTGAGCTGCAACAAGTGGGATTCTAGATCTGTAGAGATCTAGCTTGTTTTAGGAGCCTCTTCTTATGGACTGTGCTTTTTAACCTCCTGGAAGAGTGCCTCTCTTGTTTTGGTTTCAGTCACAGATCTTGGCATTAGGCCAAAGTGTTCTCCACTTCATCTGCGTAGTCCCTTGAGGAAACTACATCCTTTTTGAAGGCAGAGTTGTAGTGTGGGTTTTGCATTAGTTTGGAGGATAGATCTCTGGTGAAAGGGATCCTTCCCTTCGCTATGGTGATCCATAGATTGGCCAACCAATCTATGTTCCATTTCATATCTGATTTTCTATGTATAAAGTTCTTCAGAAATTTCTAAAGTTTACTGCAGATCCATGGTGTAGATCTTAGATCTAATCATTGTTATTCATCTTATGCTGAGATCCCCAAGGGGAATGTACTAAAAAGATATTTTTGCATATAGATCCCATTTAGATCTATCATTTTATACTCATATATATTCTAGATCTGAAATATAATAAAGCACTACTTCATCTTTCTGAATATTATGCTGTCTGGTTCATCTTGCATTTCCTTGTATCTAATGCTTGGTCTTGAGGCCTTTCTTCATGTATAAATCCGTATTTTCTAATATAAATCCATTGAATCATATTATAAACTTTCTATACTGATATCCCTACATAAAATTATCTAAATCCTCATAAAATCACGATTTAGAAGCTTTTCTACATACTTCAAGCCATGGGAAAACAGGGTTTTTAAGCCTAGTCAGGAGTGGGAGACATGTTTAACATAGTGAAACCTATTTGTTTGAGCTGAAATTTTGATATTAGGTCCCTCATGACCCAATATATCATATCAAACCGTCATCCCATGCTATTTTTACGCAGAAACCTGAATACATTCATTTTAGGGCCAAAATCACCGCTTTTCCCCATATTTTGTGAGTAGAATTAATATTCCTTATTTATTCTGTAAATATAATTATTTATAAGGTGTTACTTAACAAATTTTAGGGTTATTATATTTATTTTGTTCCATTATTTTTTTTACATACTGCTGCAGCCCTTCATTGGGCATTTTCCTTAAGACAACTAGGTGTGGGAGATCTATCTAACCCACCTAGAGTGATTTATTTTGAGCCTCCTCTTGGATTTCGGTCTTAGATACTCTGATATAAGGGATACAAGGGATTTTTTGGGTTTCTGAAGCACACATTCCTAGAAAATTCATTTTTCAGGCTTGTCTTGCTGAGTATTCCCAATTTGGAATACTATAGTGGTATCAAAGCATGATCTCTGGCTCAGCCTGTGAGATCTATTCATCAAAGAAATTAAGAATAAAATAAGAGAAAAGAGATCTAGATATTATGAGCTTTGTCTCATCATTTTTCATATCCGTGAAGAACCTCCCCAAGGAGGATGAGCAGAGAGACGAGGAAGGCCCCTGCACTTCCTACTCTCATCAAGAAGACAGAGAAATAAGGAGGATAGATCCTAAAAATCCCTTGGATATATTTACAAGATCTGTGCATAGGGAAAATTCTACATCATCATTCTATGGGTATGAGCACTCAGCCATAACATCAAAGTTACAACATTCTATTAGCAACTTCTTCATGAAGAGGAAGAAAGGAGATGTGCCAAAGAGAGAGATTCCTGAAGAATATTTGCGGGAGTGTGAAGCTCAATCCAAAGAGTTTTCTTCCCAAGAAGATTACATGGGGATTCCTCTTTCAATAGAAGACCAAGATCTAAGGTCTCCTATTGAGGATGAGGCATTTTCCATTTTTGAAGAAAATGTTGGGGGTGATTGCACAGTCACATCAAGAGCACCTCTAGCATTTCATGAAGAAGAAGAAGGAGCAACTGCTCCAAGGAGAAAAACTCTTGGAATTTTCCAAAGAGTCCAAAATAATCTGACATATGAAGATTGTGGCACAATTCATGTGCATCATGTGCCATCCTTATCAAATGGTAGGATCCTAAAGATTGCAGATGACGAAGGGGAGGGCAAGCCTCAAATGGTAAGAGACATTTACCCCTCTTTATTTCAGAAAAAGGTTGCACAAAGAAGGATGAAATATATATGCAAGAAAAATAAGGATACATCAATCCATGAATCTCTCCATGATCTATGCCTTGATGTCTCCTTACTTGGAAGAATTTCACCAGGGGATTTCCCTGATGAAAAGAAGAACAAAGTGTTCCCTCAACATTATGCATTGGTGTCACATTCTAATAAGGGAGGAGCTATCACAGTGCTGGAGACTATGGGTAAGAAGCATGATTATGCAAATCACATCTTACTATATGGTGGAATGCATTCTTCTACCTTATATATGCAGGCCATGACTCCCAAAAGGAGTGTCCTACCTTATAATCTCCATGGAAAACTATGGGCCAAGTCTATTTCCAATTATGGCCTCTCCTTTAACAGGCTAAGGGGGATTTTTCAGCGTGATGGGTGCTTTTCCAGGGGACCAAATGTATATCTCACTTTCAGCCATGGTGAGATGATAATATCAGCAAGTAATTGGCATGTGAAACACTTACCACATCTAGATCTGAAGTAGAAAGGAGATAACCTGCACTGGTTTCTATTGGGTGAGTGTGGGTACTCCCCAAAATTTTTGATTTTCTTGTCTCATTCCTTGGACTTCTATAAAAGGCTACGTAAGAGGAATGCATGGTTGCTTGGGTTGACAAGAAGGAAGTATGGACACCACAGAATGAATTCCATATCCATACATTTACTTTTTCCTACAATATATGTACATGTATTTCTATTTAGAATGTATTTCAAAATCATGTATGTACTTGGGCTTGGGAGAAATTTTAACCTTCTCATGAGTTGGCATAAGGAGACTTGTTCATATCATGATATTGATGCTCCAAACATGAAAGGAGGGATGACACATTGGGTGAATGTGCTCATGGGGAATGGAATCTCCCATATCTGTTCATACTTCAAGAAGAGGATAAAACACTACATGGCTACTGCATTGTATATCTTGTTTATTTTTACAAAGGGCCATGTATTGAATTTGTGTCACGAAGAGAAGTCTCTCACATGGGAGAATTTGGAGCATGACATGTGTTGTTTGAAACATATTCAGCCAACATCTATTATCCTCCACTATTTTCAAGCTTTGAAGAAGCTTATTGCAGCAAGTAGGTGGTGGGATGGCCACTTATTATGATATGATTTGAATCAACATGGGAAGGGAAACTTTCCACATGACACCTTTGGCATGGAAGGGGTCAAAAAGGAAGAGTTAAATCAACCCACTCTTTCTTCTTTTAAGGAAGAGAATAGAACCATGCACCATTCCATTGATGGGGGAAGGATTATTGGTGAAGAACATGATCATGTTACATATGCTTTATATTCCGTTTTGATGCATTCTTACACCATGTTTTTGCAGGTCATGGCTCCAAGAAGGAGTGTTATATCATATGAGCTTCTTGGCCAACATTGGGCCCCAAAAATTTCTGAACTAGGCCACTCCCTTGAGAGGAAAAGGGAGATTTTACAACATGATGGGCGCTTCCCCAAAGCACCAAACATACATCACATTTCCATCCATGGTGATATGGTGTGGGAAGCAAGTAAGTGGTGGGAAAACCACTTACCATATCTATATTTGATGCAAGAAGGGGATGCATTGCGTTGGTTCCACATGTGGGACTATGACCCACCTCCATATGTGTAATTTTCTATTTTCAAGCACATTATTTTGATTCCCTATCTTGATAATGTACTTGTAACTATATGGGGATGTATGGGGAAAGAAGGAAGGATGGCATGTTCCTCCTGGGATGGCTACTCTCCATGTACTTTATGTTTTCTTTTTTTAGGGAGAGCATGGGGGCAAACCATGTTTGTTTCATATGATCTATTGTCTTCTTGTGGGATGAACTATTTGCATCTCATGAGAACCTTGGAGGAGCAAGACATGGATGGATGGATTGGTGAGCACTTGGCTTATGGAGGAAGCTTATCTTATGTTGGTGTCACCAAGGAGGAGATTTTGCAACACTCACCTTGCAGTTGCTTGAGGAGAAGCAACAATTTTGGAGGGGAGGATAGTAATATTCCTAATTATCCCAAGCTAATAGGAATATTTCATTTTGTTTTTAATTTTATTTATTGGTGAATAAAATGTAAAGGAGGACATGAAAAGCTCCTAAAACATAAAAGTAAATCAATGCCCAATGTGAACAGAGACAAATCGGGGCTTTCTTAATAAAATCCACCTATGTGTGAACAGGATTGAGCCACTTGACCGGGTCAACAAGACCAAATCACTAAGCAGACTAGATACATTGAACCACTTTGAAGACCCAGTGCAGTTCTAGAAGGAGGATCCCATGTGAAAGGGGTTAATTCATTTGAGGTGGTTTACGGTTTTTCACATCCTCATCTTATAAAAGAAAGGAGAAGGCTCAAGAGACGGTTGTTGAATATGATATGATTTCAAAGAATTAAGTTTGATTAGACTAATTCGAATTCTCTAGGTTGTTTTTCAAGAGAATAGTGAGGGTTTCATGTTTAGGAATCCTCCCTCGTTCCTTGAGGATTTCTTGGAGGAGACTGTGCTGCTTTTATCCACTATCTGGCATTGGCCAATCTTCATCTCTCTTTGGCAGCGTGAATCCAATGAGGGTTTCATTGTCTAAATGAGCTTTAGCAAGTGGGATTCTAGATCTGCAGAGATATAGCTTGTTTTAGGAGCCTCTTCTCATGGAGTGTGTCTTTTAACCTCCTATAAGAGTGCCTCTCTTGTTTGGGCTTCAGTTACAGATATTGGCATCAGGAAAAAGTGTTCTCCACTTCATTTTCACAATCCCTTGAGGAAACTACATCCATTTTGTTGGCAGAGTTGTAGTGTGGTTTTTGCATCAGTTTGGAGGATAGATCTTTGGTGAAAGGGATCCTTCCCTTCACAGTGGTGATCCATAGATTGGCCAACCAATCTATCTTCCATTTCAGATCTTATTTTCTTTGTATCATTTTCTTCACAAATTTTTGAATTTTACTGCAGATCCATGGTGTAGATCTCAAATTTAGTCATTGTTATTCATCTTCTGTTGAGATCCCCAAGGGGAATGTACTAAAAAGCTCTTTTTCCATATATATCCCATTCAGATCTATAATTTTGTACTTATATGTGTTATATATCTGAAATATAATAAAAAATTTCTTCAGCTTCCTGAATATTATGCTGTCTAGTTCATCTTGCATTTCCTTGTATCATAATGCTTGGTTTTAAGGCCTTTCTTCATGTATAAATCTGTATTTTCTAAAATAAATCCATTCAATCATATTATAAACTTTCCATAATTCTATTCCTGCATAAGATCAGCTAAATCCTCATAAAATCAAGCTGTAGAAGGTTCAGTAAAATCTGCATACCTCAAGCAATGGGAAAACAGGGTTTTTAAGCGTAGTCGAGAGTGGGAGACCTGTTTAACATAGTTAAACTTATTTTTTTTATTTGAAATTTGGATATTGGGTCCCTCATGACCTAAGCTATCAGATCCAACCATCATCCCATCTTATGTTTACACAGAAACCTGAATACATTCATTTTAGGGCCAAAATCACCGCTTTTCCCCATCTTTTGTGAGTAGAATTAATCTTGATTATTTTTGTTGTACATATAATTGTTTATGAGGTGTTTCTTAACAAATTTCAGGGTTATTAGCTTGATTTTGTTCCATTATTTTGTTTACATACTGCTACAACCCTTCATTGGGCATTTTCCTGAAGACAACTAGGTGTGGGAGATCTGTTTAATCCACCTAGAGTGATTTATTTTGAGCCTCCTCTTGGATTTCGGTCTTAGATACTCTAATATAAGGGATACAAGGGATTTTTTTGGTTGGTGAAGCACACATTCCTGAAAAATGTGTTTTTCATGCCTATCTTGCTGAGCATTCCCAATTTGGAATATTTCATTCAGATGCCATCAATAGCAAGGAGAAATCCTAAAAGGATCATGTATCAAGGTCATCATTAGAAAATTCAAATGTAGCATTTAGAAAAGGGAACTTGTGTCTCTTTTCTTGTAGCATTGTAAATGTTAGTTAAGGGAGCTTTACATTGGAAAATATCTCATGTTGTTAGAAACACTCTAGGGCTAGAGAGATGGCCTCTATCCACAGAGGGGATTTATCTTGAAAACAACTATCTGATAGGTATCTCATTCAAATTATTCACACAACATTCAACACTAAAATATCTCGTAAATAAACCAATACTAGAACAAATTTGTAAATGGCTGCTATTATTCCAAGAATTCATATTGAAGTTATAGTTAAGCCAGGGAAGATGAATGCAGGACCCGACCATTTATCAAGACTTGAATTAGGAGAGAATTAAGGATCAGTTGATGATTAGTTAGTAGATGCATATTTGTTTAGGGTAGAAGCTATACTAGACTATTAGGAAGAAATACCAATATTTCTGGCTACGGGAAGATGTCTGGAAGAATATAAAATAGTCCAAAGAAAGCACTTGGTAGTTAGGGTATTGGATTACCAAATCATTGCAGGTAAATTATAGAAAATTGGATTGGACAAGTACGGAGGAGGTGTGTATTGGATCATGAAAGGCTAGAGATTCCATGGGAATGTCATAATTGAGTTACGGGAGGACATGTTAGAGGGAAATGCACCGCGAGGAAAATACTACAAGAAGGGTTATGGTGGCCTACTGTATACAAGGATGCAAAGGAATATGTAAAAAAATGTGATGTATGTGAGAGGACTGGTAAACCTTCACAGAGGGATGAGCTACCATTACAACCTGTAAGATAAATAAAAGCATTTGGAAAGTGGGTAATTGATTTCATCGGACCGATAGCTCAATTTGCACACGACTCACAAGAATGATATATCATAACCTTAACAGAGTACCTAACTAGATGGCCTGTACCACCAATACAACAACTAGATTCAATTTTTAAAATGTCAAAAATAGATTCGGTTTCCCAAGGAGTCTGATAAGAGATCAAGGGATGCACTTGATCAATTCCATAGTCCAATTGTTACTTTGAAACTTTATGATACAACATCACAAAAGCAACCTATACCACCCACACATGAATGGGACCATAGAAGCTTTCAATAAAATTTTAGAGAAGGGCCTGAAAAAAGTATGCAGTGCAAACTGAGATGACTAGGAGGAGAGGATTATGTCTATGTTATGGGAATACAGAACCACGGTAAAGAGATTGCATAGTCAGACACCATTCTAGTTTGTGGACGAAAGAGAAGTAGTCGTATGAGTAGAATTTATTATTCCTAGTCTCTTGATGGCCACAACAACCAAATTTTTTTAAGGAGAGTCCATAGGAAAGCGCTTCCAAGAACTTCAAGAATTGGAGGAATCAATATTCCTTGTGGATTTCCATCAATCAGTCCAGAAGCAACACTAGAAGGCTTGGCATGATCAACATGTCAAGAAAAAAAAAATTACCATTGGAAGTCGTGTCCTGGTATACAATAGCAAGTTCCAAAATTTTCCAGGAAAACTGCAAATGCACTGGTTGGGTTCATTTTATGTCACGGATATTTAATATGCAGGAGCTATTGAGCTTGTAGAGCTAGATGATATATTATTGCCTGGTTGTGTCAGTGGCACATGCCTGAAACCCTTCTATGAATAATCACTTTCAATTTTATTTAGAATAAATCTCTCTCACTCAATAGAAGTATGTAGATTAGATAAGTCAATTCCACAATAAAAGAAAAACATAAACCATCAAGTAAATTATTTTTCATGAGTAATACCCCGCTACATAGTTGCAGAATGGGGACAAACCCAGTACCAATTCAGATCGAGGGGAATACTGTACAACTCATGACATTGAAAATGATTTCACCATATCTATCCATCGTGTAGGTGTGAATCTATAGTTCCAGTAAAAAATTTGGAAATATTTTCTGTAATTAGAAACATCATTCCATAATAAAGTTTACACATCAATGCATAGTAATTTCTTGTCATGTTCATTCAATTTCAGAGACCACCATTAGCATACTTAGAGTCCATCTCACCCAAGTTAGCTACCCACATGATTGTAGCCATGGAGGGAACCAAAAAAATAATTAGTTATCCAATATTATCAACTTCCATTGTGTCAAAACTCCTTCTTATTCTCTATGGATGAAGAAAAAAACAAAGTGTCAAGAAGCAAAGCATTGGAGAAGAGTGAAGTTTCCATAATGGTTAGAAATAACACACCAGCAGAGCTTTGAAGTCATAGAACCAAAATAACTGTGGTATATTAGAGAAGAGGCAGTACGAACAATGCAGCGGTATAAATAGTAGAGCTAGAGTTCGACCAAAGGATTCAGAAGTTAGAGTTGGTTACAGGAAAATATGATAATGTAATGCTGATAGACATTTATTTTACTCATTCATTTTAGTTCCAAACACTCAATAGGCAGGTCTACATAGAAAACTATGTCAAATAAAGTGGCAACGAAGCAGCTCAAATCCATCACTATTTCTAAGTAATTCAAAGATCGACAATCCTCTATATACGGAGACTACCGGGTTTTGGTACACAAGGAGCATCGATGCAATGCACAATATTGCTGATTAGTAGGATTCAAAATGACCACCTATGGATCAGCAAAGAAATAAATATCACATAGAGGACATCCACCATCTCACTAGACTTTCAGCGATAGGGAATGATGTGGCTACAATGTTCAAAAACACCTCCAAGAGAGAAAAGAAGGTCGGAGAGCAGGACAACTACACGAAGTATGATACAAAGAGAGGAGGGAAGGGGGAAAAGGTAGACATGATAACACATCGCCAAAAAAAAAATTTGCATGTTACTTTATTCCAGGGAAAACAATGAGACACTATACAAAGGGAGAATACATGCTAGACACCATTTCAGTTGTGCAACACTGTGTGCATGGAGCATAGCTCAACTAGTGCACTTTCCTGCTGCAGGAAATTTTTGAGGCCTACGAGGATAGTTTCCAAAGAGCTACAAGATTCATGAATGGATACTTGATAATGGAATTAGCAATGTGGAAGTGTTTCCATCCAGGAAAGGGACTGCTTGTAGAGTTAACAGAAGAAAAACCATTAGCAATTAAATGCAAACCGTGGAGACTCTTTGGAGATCCTAGGAGCAATGAAATTAATGAATAAGCTTTTGAAAAATGGTATAGGAAGTTTATATATGTTATTAACGCTGAGGAAAAAATCCCAAGGATGTTATTGGATGAGTAATCAGAACATATATGGTTTAGATCTTCCCACAGCCACACATGGCTTAGACCTCACTATGTCGGAGTAGATACGTTCCAAAAGAGACCATAGAAGTTCCAACTGAAAGAAGAATCTTTCCACGCTGAGGTCATGTCATGGCCAAGAGTAGCAGGAGATGTTCGAGAGGAGCTATGGTTCCTTAACCACTTCTAGGAGAAACAAAGGCAGATGTAACTCAACCGATCACATAGATATAGATCCTACTGGTACTGGCGAAAGAGGAGACAAGAATGCAAGAATTCAATAGGGAAATGGTAAGTCTTGGAGCCACGACTACTTCCTTCCCTTCCTTTAGTGAATTTTAATATTTTGGTACATTTTCACCCATGATTATGACCCCTGTATTCTCTAATATTCTCGTCATAACCCTTCACTCCCAATCTCAACCAACACTCATTCCCCCTCACAAAACAAAAGTGACTAAACCACCCATCCCATGTCCCAAAGGAAAAAGGGCCATAATCATTAAGTGAACCCAAGTTGTAGATTTAGCAAAAGAGGAGCCGATAACCCAAATGAATATCAGTATCCCCATCATAGAAGAAGTGGAGAAAAGTACCCAAACACCCTCCACTCTCCCGTAGGATACCCCAACGCCATCCGAGAACACCCCAGCTTCATCCTCAAATACTTTGAATTAATATATTCATATCTCTCATAACTCTAAAGACCCTTGTTATGTAAACAAATCCAAAAATTAAAGAAAAGATAGATAAACACCTTAGAAATCAACCACTTCGAGGGGGCAACTGTTAAGTAGGTAAATCCTCTCTACAAACAGAGATGATCCCTCTAGCCCTAGGGTGGGTCTAGAAACAAAGAGACATGCTAGAGTGTTAGTATGAATCCTTTGTCGATGTGTACGAAAAAAGACCACTTTAGCTACGCATAACTAATAGCCCTAACATCAAAAGTGGTTGCCAATATCTTCAGATCTGCAGTTAGTTGATCAAGACAAGAGCTGCAAAAAACCAGATCTATGCATAGAAAGACATTAAGCAGTAAAAAGAAGGGTTTGCTCCATATATCAAATAGACAAGACAAGAACAATTTTTGAAAGAATTTTTTGTATTAAGGGCACCTGGGAGGAAAACAAGAAGATGTTTCCAATTCTCCTCAATGGGATGGGTTCTTGGAATTCCTCAGCACTTCAGATCTAGAATCTCTCTCTCTTGTTGGTGTAGAAAACCCAAACAAAGATAGAACTCAAAGGGAGCACACACAGCAAATAATGTAGAAAAATGTGACCAAGTGTATAGATCCAGAGTGATCTAATAGGCAACAAAAGGTGAAGAATGGTAGGAAAAACCCTCCTATTTATAACAAAATATTGGGTCATTCTAGATCTTGGTGCATGATTAAAATAATTTTAATCAAATCTAGATCCACCTTTTATGGAATATTTTATTATATTTGTTGGAGGGAAAAAGTATTTGACTTGGGTCAAATCCCTTTATTTGTTAATAATAAATAAATAAATGATTTATTTATATTTTTAAAGAAGTGGTTGAAGGATAATTAAATAAATAATGATTTATTTAATTATTTGTTGGTGATTTGGTCATATTTAACAAGGAATATTATCTAAATAAGATTTAAATAATTATTCCTAGAAAATAATAAGATAAATAAAGGTTTATCTAATTAATTTCTTTGTTTTGGGTTAAACATGACTAGGAATAATAATTAAATTATGGTTTAACTAATTATTCCATGAGGAAAATCAAACAAAATAGGTTTGTTTAATATTTCCTTTTGGGGTTTCCTGTTTAGACCATAAACAACCTAATAAATGTGGTTTATTAAGTTATTTTACATAGTGAAAGAAATTGTACTTAGGGTAAAATTGGTCTTACATGGTGTACTTGGGTCCATCTAATGATAATAGGTTAGATGGCCAAAAAATGGTGTAACAAATTGCCCCCCAGCGTGCGAGTGTTAGGAGAAAATCGTATGACCAAAGTACGTTGTAAGAACTCAATCACCAGACATCAAGAGGGAAGTCAGAGAGAGAAATGTAAGGTAGACTAGTGTGCTAAAGAACTAGACCCTGAGGAGACGAGACTCGCAGGTGCAACAAGTCTCTTTTTATGAGAGGGTACCTGTGCTAAAGGCGGCGGGGGAGGCATACATATGCCCGCCGAGAAAAAGTACAAAAAAAAATTGTGTGTCCAGTAAACAAGGGACCGAACCATAAAGTACAACCGACATAAACATGAGCCAGATAAGAATACAATGAGGAATCCCACATACATGATATGCCTGGGATAACAGCCAGGACTTATACAATAATATCTGAGTACATGAGATACAAATACAACCCAAATGCCCCCTATAAGCGGGGAAGGGCTCATAAAATCTGACTGATACATGCAAATCAAAGAGGCGCTGCAAGCGGCTGAGGCCGACAGCATCAAATATGTGGAGCTGCATCGAAGGCTGAAATGAAGAGGGCATCCAGGCATGTGGGGGGATACCTGCAGGGCCACCCCCTCATGAGGGCTGAGACATCTCACACACTCCCGGGAATCACCAAGAGCTACTGCTGCATCACTGAACCATCAAGTATACGGATCTCGATCATGCTGAAAAGGAGCTAGAGTGGAGAAACAATCAAGTCAAAGGGAAATGAGAGATCCCTTTGCCTGATCCGAGGCACCCAACAAGAGTGGAAGCTGGAACCAAGGTACACCGCCCTATAGACCTGTCTTCCAGAATGAAGGAGCTGATGTTGACAGAAGGAGGTCTTCCACAGGTGAGGCAATGAGAGATCCTCGACTAAGGCATGAGAGAAAATAGTAGAGCGGCGGACAGACTAATACTAATGATGATGGTGGAATGGAGGGGACTGAGTAGCGAATGGAAGACTTCCCTTGCTAGAGCATAAAGGGCATGAATGACATGGCAGCGACTGCTACAATATCATCAGGGATAAGGGACAGTGGGACTGAAGGCCATAATGTGCGACACAAGAGAGAAACCAAGCAATGAGGGATGGAGGACTATAGCGAGGTACAAAGGGACTCGGGATAGGCTCCATGAATGCGATGATGACTCCACTTGGATGCTCTAAACAAGGGCGACTCGATGGTGCTGCCACACAATAAAGGTCTAATGGGGGACCATGAAAACATGAGTACAATATGGTAACTCACGATGAAAATCAACACGAACAAAGACAAGTAAGGAGGCAAAGTGGTGCCCCAAGTACAAGTGTTGTAAGTGAAGAAATGTGATTTTAAGGAGAGGGGAGGGACCCATCTTGGAAAAAATGTGTCCTGGTGAAGTATCAAATCACAAAAAACTAACAGATACCCATTTGAGGGCTCGGCGAGAGCTTTCAAATGGTGTAGACTGTTTGTCAAACGGAGCTACGGTATGGTCGCAGCATGCGAAAGAAGAAACAAGGGTTCTCTTTTAATAAGGCAGTTTTCCCTCCAAATCCACTCATTTGCTAGCGTTGCTGTGGTGAATGTAGAGAGGAGAGAAGGCCCTAAATCTTGCGGCGAGCGTAGCGGACAAACCGACAGTTGGAATCGAGATCCGTCAGTTGCAGGTAAGAGTCCTAACCTTACTCTTTCATTTTGATGGATTGAAAGTTCAGTTTAGGGCCCAAAATCTTAGTAACAGACCCTCCATCATCTCTACGGCCGGGTCACACTTTTTGGGCTAAAAAGTGCGACCTGGGAAGCAGGTTTCAGGGCAAGAACTGCGACCTGTCCTAGAATTGGGCAGAAAAGTGCGACCTGGAAGATGAGGGGGTTTTAGTGCTGTTTTATGGCTGAGAGTTGGGTTTTTGCGTTTGGTTATGGTATTCCCTATCTGTATGCTGAAAAAGATGATGTTTTTGTGTAGGTATGGCAGATATACAGGTTAACTGGAGAGAGAGAGACCTGGGTACATTACGGGCAGGGATCCAGGCAGATCAGGGTGTCCGTCATGTGTTGCCAGGTTTGGGGTTCTAAAGTTTTTGGAGAACCCTTTGATGAGAGCGGGAGATCCTTTGTTGGCCCGAATTATCACTTACTGGGATCTAGAGCATGAGGTCTTTGTAGTGCAGGGGCACAAGATCGAACTGACAGTCCAGGATGTGTATTTCCTGACGGGTCTCCTGCCATTGGGGATGGTGGGAAACACACAGCCAGTATTACCGCGGGGGCGGCATATCATGGATTTTGTGGAGCGACATTGTCGACCGGGTCTCCAAGTCAAGGGGACTTGGATACCGATCGGGGATCTAGAGAGATTAGAGACCCGTGCAGTGGCCGCAGCGGTGCTGCATATCCTAGGCAACCAAGTGCTCCATCACATCACTGGGGGGTAGATGATGATTGAGGAGAGTGTGTTGAGTGGGACCTACTATTTGTGGGCCCAGATGATGCTGGTGTCGCTAAAACGACAGTTGTCGCTCTACAAGCGGCAAGTGAACCACGATTTCTCGTATGGGACTTTATTGTCCGCCTTCTTCTTTGAGAAGATCCTGACCTTACGACCTCGTATACAGCTCCCAGATGGGGACCCGAGAGAGCCCAGGATGCGCCGGTGGGGCCGGCTACTGTGCAGAGGAGGAGGAGGGGTAGTCGGATGAGTATTTCGACCTGAGTTCTTTTCCCATTGGGATCAGATGTCGTTATACATTGAAGACTATCCCTATAGTGGGATGAGTTATTGTGGAGATCTGGACCTGCCACTTCTGCCTGGTCGAGTATGGGGGCCCGATGGTAAGTGACAGATTACTATTCTTGTATGGGCATGTTAAAGTTATTGAATAGTATATATGGTACTGATTCATGTACTTTTGGTATGCAGATATAGCTCCGGTAAAACCGGTCGGATATATGGGACGCCCGGCAGCCTCTGGAGCTGCAGGGTCGAGTGGGTCGAGAGTAGCGCGCAATGAGGATGAGGCCGCCCTTCTGGAGGACATCCCCCGTAGATGCGAGAGGCTGCTGACCGGAGTTTCAAAGTGCGGGTGGCAAGACTTAGATGACCAGTACGTGGAGCCATGCATTGGTCTACCCTCAGAATGGCGAGGTGTCATGCGGCGCACAGCGATGGCCGGTCAAGGCATACGTGATCTACGGGCTGCAGGGGCAGATCCATTGGCTCGGGATCCGCCAGATAGTGAGTAGGTGTGGGGCATGTATGTAGGGGCAGGTGGTGCCCCCATTTT